>JAHRHZ010000092.1:4897024-4970797 GCA_024137785.1 Ginglymostoma cirratum | reverse complement strand
GCTCCATCCCCGCCTCTTCGACTTGTCTGCCTCCTCTCCACCTATCCTCTCCTCTATCCATCCTCTATCCGCCTCCCCCTCTCTCTCTATTTATTTCAGAACCCTCTTCCCCTCCCCCGTTTCTGATGAAGGGTTTAGGCCCGAAACGTCAAGTTTTCCTGCTCCTATGATGCCGCTTGACCTGCTGTGTTCATCCAGCCCCATGCTTGTTATCTCGGATTCTCCAGCATCTGCAGTACCTTTTATCTCTTTCGCCTGAGTCTGCCTGAATTATGTTGAAGAACCAATCTAAGTCACGTAGAAAATTTAGACAATGCTGTGGACTGATAATGGTATTCATCATTTCCTTTGTCTGATATCTATGGGTTCTGCCGAGTACAACACGTTACAGGGCCAATATAATTATCTTGCTCCATTCTGTTTTTGACATGGTGCTGTGTTTCTTTTTTGGCATTGTCAGTTTCTGTAGGAGCCACTGATTAGCCAATATTATCTCGGCCTACTTCCATTTAATCTTTGACAAATAACTTAAACAAGTCATCCACATTTACTTTTTAAAAACCGAAAGAACTAAGGATGCTATAAATCAGAAACAAAAGCAGAAATTGCTAGAAAAGCTCGGCAGGTCCGGCAGCATCTGTGAAATGAAATCAGAGTGAACATTTCGGGTCCAGTGACCCTTTCTGAGAATTGACGGTAGCTCAGAATAAATAAGAGGTGGAGGATAGAGCCCAAAGAGAGAGAAGAACTGTTGAACAAATAAAGGAATGGATAACAATCTGGCCAGGAGGGTGAATAGCTGTTAATGGAGACTGTTAGTGGCTGACAATGGGTTGTGTGTAATAGCAGACTATGTGGTCAAAGGACCTGGTGTGTGGGGGTGGGGGCTGGGACATAGGAGTGTTCAAGCCCTAAAGTTATTGAGCTCGATATTGATTCCTGAAGGCTTCTAGGGTACCCAAGCAGAAAGTGAGGCTACAAAAGGCTACAAACTGTGCCATGGTTGATGATTAAGAAAATTTCTATCAAGAACACAAAATTGCCAGAATTCCTTTTAATTTTGACACAGTGGATCCAACTAATTAGATACTATTGGTTTAATTCAGTCTTTGTAATTATTGAATTGACCTAGATTCAATCAAAAGGCAATTTATTGGTGGACCATCCCATAAAGTGCATACTTGTGCATATCCAGAGTCAAAGACCATTCAAGACTGATTTGAATGGTTGTATTTTTGTTTACTACACTTACCAGGCCCTTACTTTTACCCTACCTGTGTGCATGTTTGATGTCATGGCACTCAATGTAACACCCTATTCTCACTTGGATCTTCCTTTGTAATTTTAACAAAATGACTGAAAGCAATGAATATATTTACATCTTATTCCACAACGTTTCTAGTACCTCAGGCAGACTGAAAGGCAACACCTCGTGGGATATGTGACAGGAATTTACCAAAATAACTGGAGAGCTGTTTAACAGGGCACTCGCATGCAGTAATTTGAATTATTAGAATCTTTTGCTTCATTCATTACTGGACTAGCAAGGTATTATAAAGTTGAAAGACTGGTTCTTGTTAATGAGCTTGCATTAATCACCCCGACTGAGCATCTTCACATATCATATAGATTCTTTTACTTTTACATTGTTGGAGAAGGAACAGTTGTTGGAAGCACAGGAGTGGGAAGACCAGCCTTGGGAATCGTGATGAGCATTAACTGGCTCTGCTGAAGCACATCTGACAGGAGGGTGTGCCTATGGAAGGCCTTATACCAATCATAAAGTCCATAGGCCAAGAATCACTTTGTGCATTTCAAAGCCAAAGTGCATCAGCAGATTGTTTCACACCTGTGTAAGCTCTTGCAGTTGGACCAGCTATCAATTGGGCCATGGGGACCTGCTTTGATTCTTTTTCATTTTCTTCATCTTCTTCCTGTTGGCGGAGAAATTGACATGTCAGAGGAAAGCGGCCAGAGTGGAACTCTTGGCGAGGTGGCAGCCAGGCCTGGCAGTGGAGCCAGGGACCCTTGGCTGTGGTAGGCCCAGAGCAGGGACTCCAGGCATCATCAAGGCGGCAGTGGCAGCAGAGCCAGGTATTCCTGATTGAGGTAGGCCCAGACCAGGGAGCTCCTGGTTATCAGTGTGGCAGTGCCGGCAACTCCTGGCTGTGGTAGGCCTGGAACCGGGTCTCCTGGTTATCACCAAGGTGGTGGCAGCAGCAGATCCTGGTCTCCTGCTTGCGGGGCGAGTGAAGATCCAGCAATGGGACCTGGCATTGGCAGCCTGTCAGCGAGGTGAGCCCAGAGATGAAGAGATGGAGCCTGAAGATTGGCGACTCTGAAATTGGTGGGTCCGGCACAGGCAGTGGAGGGGTGGTAGTGCAAGTGTCTTTGGTCAGTTGGTTTAGGACTCATGATGGAAGCGGCGGAACGAGAATGGACTTTCTTTCAGTTTTTCCCTTATATTCTTAAAATATCCAAATGGCGATGGATTGTGGTGACCATTGAAGCTTTTCAATGTATTTTATTGCGTTGCTCATTGCAGAATACAAGTGACAATAATTCATCATTCATTCATATCATACTGGTGGCTACGAAAATTGCATCATCATTGCCTCAGGAGTGATTACCCACATTTCTAGCTTTGTAGTGTACTGCTGCAATAAACAAATCATTAATACCAATCAACTAGACTCAATAAGTATATCAGCTTTCCAAAGATTAATCAATTAGAGTTTTGCAGTGTTGGCCGGTTTCCCTTGTGCACTGAGCACCGTCATCTACATGTATGTAGATTTCAGAATTGCAGATTTCAAGTTCATATCTAGTTTCACTCTTTTTAATGTATTAAAAATGATCTAATCAACACGTATTGCTAAATTTTCCTTCAAAATCTTATGCTGAGAAGTTTTACTTACCATTAATTTTCTTCTCTGTCTTTTGCACTTCCTGCCAGGAAGAGGATGTCACACAAGCAGGCACATCAGGGTTACTTAACTTAAACCGGCAAGTGAGTATTTTCACTGTGCTGACAAGGTTTGTTTTCTTCTAGATTAAGGTATCAGATTATACAGTCAATGATGTGGCAAAGGTATTCGCCATTGACCTCAGGTGACCTCAGTCTTTTACCATAGCTGGAGGCAGAAGAGGGGCAACAGCAGGTGCAAGGCCAAGAGGACCAAGAAGGGATCAGGAGATGCCATAACCTCCATATTTTTACCAAATAAGGGAAGACAGTGGAGCAACAAAGGCAGGAGCTTGGGAGGCACAGCAGAAATTCATCCCAAGGAAGAAGAAACCTATTAAGGGGAGGACAAGGCAACTATGGCTGACAATGGAAGTCAGGGACTGCGTAAAAGCAAAAGAAATAGCATACAATGTGGTGAAGATTAAGGGGAGCCAGAGAATTGAGAAGCCTTTAAAAACCAGCAGAGGACAACTAAAAAAATCAGTAAGGTGTGAGAAGATGAAATATGAGGGGAGGTTAGCTAGCTAGCAATATAAAGGGAGATTGCAAGAGATTTTTTAGATATATAAAAGATAAAAGAGAGGCAGGAATGGATAATTATCTGCTGGAAAATGGGGCTAGAGAGGTAGTAATGGGGAATAAAGAAATGGTGGAAAATTGAATAGGTACATTGCATCAGTCTTCACAGTGGAAAACACCAGTAGTATACCACAACTTCAAAAGAGTCAAGGGGCAGAGTTGAGTATAGTGGCCATCATTGAGGAGAAGGTGCTGGAAGCTGAAAGGTCTGAAGGTGGATAAATCATGCAGACTAGAGTTCTGAAGGAGATAGCTGAGGAGATTGTGGAAGGATTGGTGGTGATCTTTCAGGAATCACTGGAGTCAGGGACGGTACCAGAAGACTGGAAACATGCCTGTTTAAGAAGGGAGGGAGGCAGAAGACCGGAAATTATAGGCCAGTTGGCCTGATCTTAGTTGTTGGTAAGATTTTAGAGTCCATTATTAAGAACAAGACTGCAGAGTACTTGGAAGTGCATGCAAAAATAGGGCTGAGTCAACAAAGCTTCTTTAAGGTGATGTCATGCCTGACAAATCTGCTAAAATGTTTGAAGAGGCAATGAGCAAGTTAGACAAAGGAGAGTCAGTGACATGATCTGTTTGATTTCCAGAAGGCCCTTGACAAGTTGCTACAAAGGAAGCTACTAAATAAGAGCCCATGGTGTTAGAGGCAAGGTACTGGCATGGATAGGAATTATCTGACAAGAAGAAGGCAGAGAGTGGGGATAAAGGGGTCTTTTTCAGAATGGCAACCAGTAATCAGTGAAGTTACACAGGGGTCAGTTTTGGGACCATAACTATTCACGTTATACATTAACAATGCGGACAAAAGAACTGAGGACATTATTGCTAAGCTTGCACAGGACACAAAGATAGGTAGAGGGACAGGTAGTGCTGAGAAAGCAGAGAGGCGGCAGAAGTACTTGCACAGGCGAGTAGAGTGGACAAAGAATTGCCAGATGATGAAACACAATGTGAGAAATTGTGAGGTTATGCACTTTGGTAGGAACAGTAGAGATGTAGACTATTTTCTAAATGGGGAAAGGCTTCAGAAATCTGAAACACAAAGGGACTTAGGAATTCCAGTTCAAGATTCTGTTAAGGTTAACATGCAGATTCAGTTGGAAGTTAGGCACGCAATTGCAATGTTAGCATTCATTTCATGATGATTAGAATACAAAAGCAGGGATGTACTACTGAGGCTGTATAATGCTCTGGGGAGACCACATCTAGAATTTTGTGCGTAGTTTTGGGCCCCATGTCTAAGGATGGATAGGCTGGCCTTGAAAGGATTCAAGAGGAGATTCATAAGAATTATCCCAGTCATAAAGGGCTTGCCATACGAGGAGGGTTTGAGGGCTCTCTGTCTCTACTTAATGGAATTTAGAAGGACGAGGGGAGGATTTCATTGCAAGTTACAGAATACTGAGGGACCTGGATAAAGTGGATGTGGAGAAGACATTTTCACTTGTAGGAGTGATTAGGACCCAAGCGCACAGCCTCAGAATGAAGGGACGCTCCTTTGTATCTGAGCTGAGGAAGAATTTCTTCAGTCAGAGTGCAGTGAATTTGTGGAACTCATTGCCATAGAACGCTGTGGAAGCCAAGTCAACGACTGTCTTTAAGTCAGAGGTAGTTAGGTTCTTGATCAGTAAGGGAATCAAGGGGTGGGGAGAAGATAGGAGAATGGGTTGAGAAATATATCAGCCATAGTAAAGGAGTGGAACAGATTTGATGGGCCAAATGGCCTAATTCGGTTCCTTTACCTCATGATATAAGAACATAATATCACTAGTTAAGTGAAGTATGTTGAATGATTTCACTTTGCAACAGAGGTTGTTACAATACCATAACACCTTTTGCAGCATTAACTATGGGGAGGTGGTGGTGTAGTGGTGATGTTGCATGACAAGTAGTCCAGAAACCCAGGTTAATAATCTGGGGACATGGACTTGAATTCCAGCATGGCAGATGGTGAGATTTGATTTCAACAAAAAAGATACTAGCCTAATTGTGACCATATGACCATTGTTGTAAAAATCATTTTGGTTAACTAATATCATGTCCTTTAGGGAAGGAAATCTGCCATCCTTTGCTTCACGAACCTACATGTAACTCCAGACCCACCGCCATCTGATTGCCACTTAACTTCTCTCAAGCAGTTAGGGATGGGCAATAAATGGCTTAGCCAGTTATGCCCATATCTCATGAATGAATAAAAATGACCTGCAGTTGAGAAATGGATAACACACTCATTGCTTGTAGTTCAAAGCTATACACCTCTGGGTTAATTAAGGCTGCAGCAGGTAAAAAAAGCAGTATCAGTACAATTGCAGACAATGCCTGCTTCAAACAAATCACAGCTGCTTTCTTCAACAAGGAAAATTACAGCATGCTTTTCTGGATGGAAATAATATAAAAAAAAGGATAAGACTCTGGCTTCACTAGGATTGCAGGCATCTAGTAGCTGCATGCTGTAATTGATTGCACCTACGTTGCCTTTACTTCTCCATAATAAGACCCTGGAGAATACACAAACTGGAAAGACTTCCAATTATTACAGCTGTAGCTGGTGTCTGACAACAGCTAGACAGTGCTAAAATGATTTGAGGATTTACAGCCTTAAAATATGTGACTTAGGCAAGATTTTGGATTCTGCATCTTAATGGTGTGCCTTCCAGAGGCAGAGGAGAACTGAAGTTCAAGAAACAAGCTTATGCTTCCAAGGAAGCTTGACAGGAATATATGACAACACTTTGTGGCAAGACATTTTGAACGATCCAAAGATAAATGCTAAGACTGACTGAGAGATTACCTTAAGCATGTCATTTTATTCTGCATCAGGTCATATGACAAGAAATAAGATCAAGAAAAGGCTAGTTGACTGCTCAAGCCTGCTCTGCAATTCATTCAAATCATGGTTCATTTTGGAAAAAATACTAAATAAAAACAAAAGAACTGCGGATACTTTAAATCAGGAACACAAACATAAGTTGCTGGAAAAACTCAGCAGATCTGGCAGCATCTGTGAAGGAGAAAACAGAGTTAACATTTTGGGTCTGGTGACCCTTCCTCAGAACTGATGGTGGCTGGGAAAATGTTAGTTTATATGCAGAAAACAGGGGAGGGGAATGGGGTAGGTAGTAAATGATAGGATAGAGCCTAAAGAGATAGAAGAGCAGTTGGACAGACAAAGAGTTAATAACGATCAGGCTGGGCGGGTGAATAGTTGTTAATGGGGACTATTAGTGACTAATAACAGGTAGTGTGTAATGGCAGACTATGTGGTGACAAGGCCTGGTGTGTGGGGTAGGGGGGCTGGGACATGGGAGAGTTTAGGCTCTAAAATTATTGAACTCGATATTGAGTCCGGAGGACTGCAGGGTCCCCAAGCAGAAAATGAGGTGTTGTTCTTCTAGCTTGCGTTGAGCTTTGTTAGAACACTGCAGCAAGCCAGAGACAGACATGTTGGTCAGGGAACAGGGTGGTGCATTAAAGTGGCAGGCAACAGGTAGTTCAGGGTCTTCTTTGCTAGCAGAATGTAAATGTTCTGCGAAGCGGTCACATAGTCTACGTTTCATTTCCCCAATGTAGAGGAGACCACTTTGTGAGCAGCGAATGCAGCAGACTAGATTGTGAGAAGTGCGGGTGAAGTGTTGCTTCACCTGGAAGGTATGTTTGGGCCCTTGGATACTGGGGAGGAAGGAGGTAAAAAGGCAGGTGTTGCACCTTCGCCAGTTACAGGGGAAGATGCCATAGGACTGTGGGGGGGATGTTGGGGGTAAAGGAATTGTGGACCAGAGTGTCCCGGAGGGAATGGCCCCGGCGGAAGGTGGACAAGAGAGGAAAGGGGAATATGTGCCTGGTGGTGGCATCTTGCTGGAGGGGGCGGAAGTGGCACCCGATGATCTTCTGGATGTGGATGCTGGTGGGATGATAGGTAAGGACAAGGGATCCCTATTGGTGTTGCAGGAGGGAAGAGAAGGGGTGAGGGCGGAAATGCAGGAGATGGGTCGGACCCAGTTGAGGGCCCTGTTGACCACGGAGCTGGGGAATCCTCATTTGAGGAAGAAGGTGGACATTTCAGAGGCTCCCTTGTTGAAGTTGGCCTCATCTGAACATATACAATGGAGGCAGAGGAACTGAGAGAATGGGATGGAGTCTTTACAGGAAGTGGAGTGTGAGGATGTATAGCCCAGGTAGCTGTGGGAGTCAGTGAGTTTGTAGTGGATATTAGTAGCCAGTCTGTCCCCAGAAATGGAAATAGAAATGTGGAGGAGGGGAAAGGGAGGAGTCAGACGTAGACCAGGTAAAAGTGAGGGCAGAGGGCAAGTTGGAAATTGGAGGTGAAATTGATGAAGTTTTCCAATTCCGGACAAGAGAGGGAAGGCGCACCAATGATATCATCGATGTATCGGAGAAAGAGTTGTGGATGGGGGCTGGAATCAGACTGGAACAAGGAATGTTCCACCTACCCCAAGAAGAGACAGGCATAACTAGGGCCCATGCGGCCCTGGAAACCCCTCTTCCCTGAATAAAATGAGAGAAGTTAAAGGAGAAGTTGTTGAGGGTGAGGATTAACTTGGCCAAGCAGAGGAGGGTGGTGGTGGGTGGGGATGGTTCAGGTCTTTGCTCCAGGAAGAAGCAAAGAGCCCTAAGACCCCCCTGGTGGGGAATGGACGTGTAAAGGGATTGCACATCCATGGTAAAGAGGAACCAGCAAACTGAAAGTTTTGAAACCGGTGTAAGGCAACAGAGGAATCATGGATGTATGTGGGCAGGGATTGGACCAGGGGAGAGAAGACTGAGTCCAGGTAGGAACAGATGATTTCTGTGGGGCAGGAGCAAGCTGAAACAATGGGTCTGCCCAGACAGTCCTGTTTGTGGACTTTTGGGAGGATGTAGAAGTGAGCTGTGTAGGGCTGGGGGACTATCAGCTTGGAAGCAGGGTGGGGGAGATCACCGGATGAAATAAGATCAGTTACCATAGTGGATACAATGGCCTGATGTGCCATGGTGGGGTCATGGTCCAGGGGAAGGTAGGAGGAGGTATCTGAGAGTTGGCACTCAGCCTCTGCAAAGTAGGGGTCAGTACGCCAGACTATAACAGCACCACCCTTATCGGCAGGCTTAATGACAAAGTCAGGGCTAGATCTGAGCGCGCGGAGTGTAGTCAGTTCGGAAAGGGATAGGTTGGATTTGGTGAGGGGGCAGAGAAATTGAGGTGACTGATATCATGTCGACAGTTGATCACAAGGTCTGGTTTGTGAGGGATGGACGCTAGGACATGCGAGAGTTTAGGCCCTAAAATTACTGAACTCGATATTGAGTCCAGAGGGCGGCATGGTCCCCAAGTGGAAAATGAGGTGTTGTTTTTCCAACTTGCACTGAGATTCGCTAGGACTCTGCAGCAAGCCTGGCACAGAGATGTTGGCCAGGGAACAGGGAGGTGTGTTAAAGTGGCAGGCAATTGGAAGCTTAGAGTCTTTTTTTGTGAGCAGAATGTAGATATTCCTCCATATTGGGGAAATGAAGCGTAGCCTGGGTGACTGCTCCAGAACATCTATGTTCTGCTCACAAAAAAGACTGAGCTTCCCAGTTGCCTGCCACTTTAACACACCACCCTGTTCCGTGGCCAACATCTCTGTCTCAGGCTTGTTGCAGTGTTCCAGCGAAGGTCAGTGCGAACTGGAAGAACAATACCTCATTTTCTGCTTGGGGGCTGTGCAGCCCTCCAGACTCAATATCAAGTTCAATAATTTTAGGACGTAAACTGTCCCACGTACTAGGCCCGTAGCCCACACACTAGGCCTTGTTATCACATTGTTTGCCATTACAGACTGCCTATTGTTAGTCATTAACAGCTATTCACCCTCCTAGCCAGATTGTTATCAAACCATTTGTCTATTCAACTGCTCTCCTCTCTCTTTGGGCTCTATACCCACCTATTGTTTACTCCTTACCACCCCCTCCCCCATCTTCTGCATATAAACCAACGTTTTCCTAACTACCATAAGTTCTGAGGATCACCAGACCCGAAACATTAACTCTCATTTTTCTTCACAGATGCTGCCAGACCCGCTGAGCTTTTCCCTGTTTTTGTACATGGTTCATTTGAGTATGCCCTTACTTCCACATTCTTGTCTTCCTGCCATAACCAGACAAGACACCAGACACATATTCCCCTCCCCTCCCCTGTCCGCCTTCCACAGGGACCGTTCCCTCCGGGACACCCTGGTCCACACTTCCTTCACCCCCAACACCTCCCCACTGTCCATCGGCACCTTCCCCTGTAACCGGCGAAGGTGCAACGCCCGCCCATTTACCTCCTCCCTCCCCGCTATCCAAGGGCCCAAACGTACCTTCCAGGTGAAGCAACACTTCACCTGCACTTCCAAGAATCTAGTCTACTGCATTCGCTGCTCACAATGTGGCCTCCTCTACATTGGGGAAATGAAGCGTAGACTTGGTGACTGCTTTGCAGAACATCTACATTCTGCTCGCAAAAAAGACCCTGAACTACCCGTTGCCTGCCACTTCAATGCACCACCTTGCTCTCTGGCCAACATCCCTGTCTCCGGCTTGCTACAGTGTTCCAGTGAAGCCCAACACAAGCTGGAGGAACAGCACCTCATTTTCTGCTTGGGGATCCTACTGCCCTCTGGACTCAATGTGGAGTTCAATAATTTTAGGGCCTAAACTCTCCCATGTCCCAGTCCCCCACCCCACACACCAGGCCTTGTTACCACATAGCCTGCCACTACACATCCCCTGTTGTTAGTCACTAACAGTCCCCATTAACAACTATTCACCTCCCAGCCTGATCGTTAGCAACTCCTTCGTCTGTCCAACTGTCTTTCTCTCTCTTTGGGCTCTATATTATCATTTACTCCCTACCCCACCCACCTCCCTATTTTCTGCAATTAAACTGACGTTTTCCCAGCCACCATCAGTTCTGAGGGTCACCGGATCTGAAACCTTAACTCTGTTTTTTCCTTCACAGATGCTGCCAGACCTGCTCAGCTTTTCCAGCAACTTTGTTTTTGTTCCTGAATTACAGCATCTGCAGTTCTTTTGGTTTTTCTTAAGACTCTGCCATTCAATTTGATCATGGGTTATCATCTACCTCAATGCCACTTTCCTGCATTATGTCCATATTTCTTGATGCCATTTGCCTTCAAAATTTAGCGCCCAATCCAATCCAAGATTTTTTTAAGCACGTGACTTTACATCAATTAAAATGTAATTCTAGGCGATATTAAGGAAACAATAACATGTTTTCTTGAATGAAAGAAAGAGAAATTTTATGGCTTACCAACTCTTGAGGAAAATAATAAAACATCAAACACACATGGAACAAATAGGAAAGGATCTAGTACAACAGAAGATTGAGAATACGCTGCTTGAAAAGTTCTTAAGAGTCCTCAAAGTGTTAAGCTTTAACTTGTTCTGAGGAAGGTTCACGCAAACTGAAACGTTAACGGTAATTTTTCTCCACAGATGCTACCAGGCCTGCTGAATTTCTCCAGTAATTTCTGTTTTTGTCTCTGGTTCTCTACCTTACTTTTCCCTGTTCAGGTGCTCTTTAAAACCTATTTCTTTGACCAAGCTTCTGGTCAACCGATCAAATATCTCTTTATAGGGTTCAGTGTTATACTTGGTTGTATATTATACTGTGAAGCGTATTTTATCTTTCTTAAAAGTCACTATATAAATCTACGTTGTTTTTTGATTCTTTCATGGGATGTAGGCATGCTATCTCGGCCTGCATCTGTTGTCGATCCCTGCTTGCCTTTGAAGCTCTGTGGTCTAATCCTGTGGTGTTCTTCTACAATGAAGTGGCTTGCTATTTCAGAGGCCAGTTAGAAGTCAAACACATTGCTGTGGGTCTGGAGTCACGTGTAAGCCAGGTCGGTTAAGGACGGCAGCTATCCCTCAATAGAGTGAATCAAATGAGTTTTAACAAAAACGAGTTGTAGCTTCACAGTACCACCAGCCTTCAGTTACAGATTTTCTTTTAATGAAATTTAAATTCCATCGGCGGCTGCGATGGGATTTGAACCCAGATCCGCCTGCATCGATCTGACGTACCGTGTTGCCCTGCCTCTCCGTGATTTTACTTGGGGACCTGTAACTTATTCCTGAACGCTAACATAATGCCCAGAAACTTTATCGTGGGGCCCGTAGGCGCTATATATATGTTGTTGCTGTCCATTTAAACCGCCGCCTCCGTCACCAACTACCAACCGTCGCGTCAGCACGCGGTACCGCCGGCACACACGTGCACTTCACGCCCTCCCTCCTTTCGCCATCGACAACCTCATCGCAAGGTCATATGGGACCCCGGTGCCCGCCAATCCACTCTCGATCTCAGACAACGGCGAGCCCCACGTGGGCTCAAGCCGCACCCATTCGTGTCCTCCGCCAATCCGCCATCGATCTCTTCCCACGAGCGCGCAAGCTCCGTCCAATAGGATGCGGCGGTGGGCGTGGCACGGTGGCGCGTGGCGCGGGCCGGTCTGGCGCGCCGGCTGTCGGCAGTAGTTAAGCTCGGACTGCGGACAGAAAGAGTGCGTGTAGGCAGGCGGGTGAGATAGAGATAGCATCATGGCTGAGGGGGGTGAAGGAGAAGAGGAGATCCTCTTCCTTCGAACAGTAAGTGCATCTATCAATGTAATCGTTTTGCACTGCGTCTGCTCGGAATGCATCTGAGGCGGCGTGCCAGCGGACGCAGAGGTGGTTTGTCTATCAATGTCATCAGGTACAAAATAAACGGTATCATTGGTAGAGAGGCTTAAACATCACTTAATTTTTATTCTGTATGGGTGGAATAAAGGAATAAGCTTTGCGCTTGCTTGCTGTACTCTTCAGAATTATCATTGAACTTTGCAATGACTCAAATGTTGCACGATGCTTTGAACCCGAAAAAACACTGACTCATACCTCTCTATATATAATTGCCATTTGAAATGAATGTTATAAAGCCTGTGGTGGTATGACAATACACTGTTAATTATTCCTTCAAGACAACAACAGAAGAGTGGAAACTGAATGATATTTAAGCACTTGAACGCAGCCTCTGCTTCTGTGTAGGGCTTCTTGTTACTGGCTTAATTCCAATAACTTGTGTATTTTTATTTATTTATACATCAAGGTTTATCATCTGATATAACAACAGGTGCAGTTTTAGTGTCAAAGTGAATTTTGACTCTTGGTGAACTGTGAATGCCAGTCAATTTGATTATGTATTTCTAAGACTGTCTATGTAAAAATTTAAGCTGTCAAAATTATTTTTAAATCACCAGCAGTACCTTTTGTGGTTTATTAAAATCTATCCTCAACAGTAACTTGGAGTGTGTGATCAGCTTGGTGGTTGATAATTGTGGCTGGCTGAAATTTGTCGTGAAGTTAATCATTAGGACCTCCTCTGTGCCTAATACAGATAATTCCTGAAAATGTGATAAGCTTGTTCTTTGTTGTAAAGAGAAGTTTGTTAACATTACATCAGTGTTATTGCAAAATGCTGACAGTAACTGCCCAAAATTTGTAGTCTCAGAAGCTACATATTTTTGAGACTTGAAATTATTTCTCATAGATTTGTTTTCTTTATATGTCATGATCAAATTCATAATCTACGGATTGTGTAGAGTACAAATATTTTTGCATTAACTGTTTCAAGTTGCAATGCAGTGTATGCTGAGGATGCACATTCTGTGTTATATATAGTTGGTGTAATAAATCTGCCTCGGGAGATCTTGCTGCTGCTGCTGCCCTCATTCTGATGTCATTTTTATTCTGTGATTTTATGACTTGTGCACACACACATTCTCATCAGGTTTAAAAAAGGAAATTAAATGAGGGCATGAGAGGACCCCACTTCCATTAGGAAGGAGTTACCTTTTTTAAACAAAAAATGTTCATTTACTCTTTTTTTTTTCCTTTCCTTATTTCTTTTCCCCCTCCTTGTTGGGTATGTTTCCGAGAACAGCTACTCAACTCGCTTAGGTGGATTTTTCTTTATGCCTAAGTTTTTGGCAGGATATCAAACTGCAGGGAAGAGGTGGCATTGCAAATGGCCTGGATCCTTTCTTCAACTGACATTCACACACATGTAATCCCAGTAGGGACTCTTGAACAGCAATTATGAGCAGGAATTCCTAGCCCATTTTCTCCAGTCCAAAAAAAGGACTTCAGATGCAGTAGTCGCTTTTCTACTCCCACTGATATCAGTTAATTTGGTGCAAATCAGATATTGAACATGGGACTTTCAGTCTATACAGCTTAATTATTCACTGGATAAACTTAATTAACTATTAAACAAATCATGAATTACAGTTTACCCAAGTATAGTAATTGTGTAGAATACAAAATTCCATAATTCTTAATAATCGAAATTGTATCACAACAGACACTTTGGTTTAGAAGTAGATTAAATTTATAGTTAATGGTGCTTGATGTGTTCTTATTTGGCAGAAGGTTAGACCATAAGACATAGGAGCAGAAAAACACTTCAGCCCATTGAGTCTGCTCTACCACTCATAGATTATGGCTGATCTGATGATCCACAACTACATTTTCTTGCCTTTTGCCCATAACCCTTGATTCCCTTACTTAACAAATCAGTTTCTCTCGCCCTCTACCCTGTGAGAGAAGAAACTTGTCTTCATCTCTGTCTTAACTGGGTGACCCTTTACCCTGAGATTATGTCCTCTGGCCCTAGACTCTTGTTCAAGGGAGAAACAAGGTTCTTTAGAGTGAAAATGGCAGACACCTTTTTTAAAAAAAAACAAGGTGAATATTTTTGACTTACTCATTCTGTAATGAGATCACATTGAATCACAATCACTAAATGACATAGGGAATGTGAGCGTTTTAATAAACAGAACATAGCAATACATTTTGAAACGCACATCTTGTCTTTAACTTGTTTTGAAAGCTTTTTAAAGTACTAAATATCACTTTTGATTTCAAAGCTTTCAAGATACAGTATTGACAGTACTTATCAATATTTACTGTCAGCTTGCTTTGTAGAACCATTCTCGATGCTTTTAAAGCTTTGCTCCAGAATTCAAATGCATGATCTAGACAATAGTATTGGTGGAAGACTGCATAGTTCAGTGTTTCACTTCATGAATAAGATGTTAAAACTTCAATCCATTCAGATCTGTATTAATATACTCCATGTTATTTGCTTTTATATTGAAGAATTGTTTGTCCCGCAACTGAAGCCAAGAAATAGATTAGCAGATTATTGATTCTATTGCTGTTTCTTACTTAGGGTAAATTAGCCTATTTGATACTGTACTACACTTCAAACATATTTAATTGGCTGCAATTTGTTTTTTTTGTTATCCTGAAGAGATAAAAGATGCAATCTCAATCATTATTATGTGTTCACTTGTTATGGAATCGGAACCTATTCTTGGCCTCACCAACATAAATATTCCTCGTATAGAACATAATTTTTATTAATAGTTTTCAGAAGGTCTTAAAACACAAAGGTAACTAAATCCCCAGGACCTGATCATTCATAATATTGAGTATAGGAGTTGGGATATCATGTTGTGCTGTAAAGGACATTGGTGAGGTCACGTCAGAGATTTAAGGGTGACCTTTTTATAGGGGTTTATAAAATCATGAGGGGTAAGGATAGGGTGAATAGCCAAGGTCTGTTTCCTAGGGTTGGGAGTCCACAAATAGAGGACATAGGTTTAAGGTGAGAACAGAGAGACTTTGCATGGAAAAGTTACCACTCCGATCCCTTTTAAGTCTTTACTAGGGTGTGTATGGAATGAGGTGCCAGAGGAGGTGGTGGAGATGGGTACAATTATACCTATCCAGGTGCATTTTAAATGTTATAGCAATAGGAAGGGTTTAAGGGACATGGGCCAAATGGGTAATGGGACTAGGTCAGATGGGTTACCTGGTTGGCATGGACGAGTTGGTCTGAAGATCTGTTACTCAGTGAAAAATTCAAATTTCAGGTTAACCAAGCAATCTTGACTGATTTTATTACCATTGATTTTTAAGAAGAGCAGAATGGAGTTGGACTACTTAGTATGCATTTTATCATCTTGCAACATAAGCAAAATAGATTAGAATGATGAAAACATTTACGTGTGAAATCTCTGACTACGGATTAGCATCATCTAGACTTAAGTACTGTACATCAGCTCATGTATTAAATTATAGACCCATTTGCTTTTTCAGGTCGTTGTAAAACTTTGTGGTGTTGTGTCGAAGAAGAACAGAGGAGTTCTTGAAGTTGTAGCTAAAATAGTTTATCTGTTCATCAGTTCACTGCTTTTGTCAGATCTCGCAATGTGCAAGTTGAATAAAATTCTGAAGTACTTCATTGGCCAAATGATTGACAGCCAACCTGAAGTTATGATATGCAGCTAAAAATTGAAGTCTATCCTTCAGTCATCTTGTTGTGCCACTAATATTTGTAATTAAGGCAATGAAACATGATTTAGGTCCCTGGATCTATGTCTGTTCTAAGTGGGAATATTGCTTACTACTAATTATCACTTGGTAGTGCAGGACTTGGGTATTGCTTAAAATTCAGACATGAAGTCGAAGCTTTCCATTTAAATTCATCATGACGGAATCACAAACTACCAGATACCAAAGGGAACAATTTATGCTGTATGAGAAAGGATTGCCAACCAATCAACACCCTCTTCTTATGTTGTGTAAATTATTGTTTCAATTCAGATTTGATATTCTTCTGATTCTGTTTTGAGTGCAAGATGGGAAGCTTCAACTTCATGTCTTTGCTTTTCAACAAGTATTACTAACTCTATATTCTCCCACTTCCCATGATGATTGAATTCAAAGATATTTTGCTGGAGAGAATTGAAATTTATTGTGTTCTTTTTAGTAAAAAGATAAATATAGTTTTATTAACCAAAAGTGACATTTGTCAGAAATCTATAAAACATGGCATTCTTCAACTTGATTATTCAAACATTCTAGATATGATTCCACTTTTGGGATTTTTATTTCCTAATCAATCTGATCAGAGATGTTATTACACATCTCTGGAACAGGTGGGACTTGACCTCTTGGCTCAGAAGTAAGGACAACGCCACATCTCTGCATTTGGAGTCAATTTTAGCATAACCCATGTCCTGAGAAGTGTTCCTGGTTTTTCAGATTAATAACCGAATTTATTACTGTTATGCTCGGAGACTTAAAAAGAAACTGCAGATGCTGGAATCCAAGGTAGACAAACAAGAGGCTGGAAGAACACAGCAAGTCATGCAGCATCTGGAGGAAAGGAGAAGTCTTTCCTCCAGATACTGCCTGGCTTGCTGTGTTCTCCAAGCCTCCTGTTTATTACTGCTGTGCCATTGCCTCCACCACCAATTCAGCTTTTGGATCTTTACTGCCCGAATGAAGAAAACCTGCAAATAATCCTATTCAATTGCATTTATCCTATGAAACACAACAGTCGACTGAAGATTAACCTTTCCAACTCTTGGAATTCTCAGTTCAATATTAGCTAAGCTGTATTCTGATCAGTGATTGTAGTGAATTCTATTAATTCATAATGATAACATCATTCCTGTAAGGTAAGAAGTGTTTTTAACCCCAAACCATATTGAGAATAAGATTGTGGTACTTTATGCTTTTTCTCTAAGCCGTAGAAGTCAAATCAGTATATCATTAAGTACAACAAAGTGTGGAGCTGGAGGAACACAGCAGGCCAGGCAACATCAGAGGGGCAGGAAAGCTGACGTTTTGGGTCTGAAAGCTGACCCTTCTTCAGAAATGGGGGAGGTGGAAGAGTGCTCTGAAATAAGTGGAGAGAGGAGGAGTGGGGCTGGGGAAGGTAGGTGGGATATTGATAGGTGAGTGCAGGGAGGCAGTGGTGGGATTGGTCAGTGAGGTGGAAGGAGCATCTCTTGCATCTCCTGTACCTCTGCCCTCACATCCCTTCCCCACAACAAAAACAAAGACAGAATCCCCCTTGTCCTCATGTATCACCCCATTCAATGTACCATTCTCCGCCACTTCCGCCACCTGCAATCTGACCCCACAACCAAGGATATATTTCCCTCCACACCCCTGTTTGCCTTCCGTAGGGACTGCTGTCTCTCTACAACTCCCTCGTCCGCTCCACACTCTCCACTAGCTCCACACTCTCCACTAGCTCCACTACCTTTCCCTGCACACTTTTCCCTGTGCACCCCTCCCTGCCACTCCATCCAAGGAACCAAAAAAACCTTCCATATCAGACAGATGTCCACCTGCACACACCTCCACTCTTCCCATCTCACTTACCAGACCCCACACTGCCAATCTGCACTCACGTATCAGCATCCCACCTCTCCTCTCTCTATTTACTTCAGAGCTCCCTTCCCCCATTACTGAAGAAGGGTTCCGACCTGAAACTTCCCTGCTCCTCTATGCTGCCTGGCCTGCTGTGTACCTCCAGCTCCACACGATGTTATCTCTGACTCCAGCACCTGCAGTTCTTACTATCTCTGAGTGCGTTATACTATCAAGTATCCACCTGTATTATGCAAAATATAGAGGAATGAGAGGTATTTTCAATGAAGCATTCAAGATTTAAAAATGGTTTGGTAGGGTGGACATTGTGAGGTCATTTCCCTTCAGCTGGAGAATCTAGGGACACAGGCACAGACTCACAATAAATGGCCACTCATTTAGGACTGAGATGATGAGATGCTTCTCCACTCAAAAGGTTCTGAATCGTTGGAATTCTCTTACTCAGAGCGTTGTGACTGTTCCACTCTTGAATATATTTAAGGTTGAAAGAGATATTTTTGTTTTTTTTTTCAGAAAATTGCAGATATTGGGAATGGGTGGGAAAGTGGAATTGATGCTCAAAGCCAAGCCACAATCATACTGAATGCTAGAGCAGGGCTTAAGGAGCTACATGCTGCACTTCTGCTCCAAATTCTTATGTTGTTGTGTAATGCACTAGAAGTTGAGATTCTGTACTCATTGCATGAGTTTGAAAAATATTGTGTTCAAACCTGGCCCTACACACACAAGTGGCTACATTCTCATCAAATTAATCCCCATTGTGAACTACTGCCAATTGTACCTGTTTGTAGAGTTTTGAGGAGGCTTTTAAAATCAAGTATTAAGTAACTGACTACTGTACACCACTGTAACTGTTAGGCAGATCTGCCTTGTTTATTAAGGTAATGTTCAGTTGCTTAAAAATAGGTTAGTCAAAAGAGTTAAACTTGTATGAAGGAAAAAGGTTTCTAAAATATTGCCTGTTTGCATTGGTTTGTGGAGATTTTGTTTTTCATGGTATACAGATGAGGTTGAGCAGAAAATTAAAGAAGCCCAACTACTGCAATTTTGAACACAGTTTGCTGCTGATTGTACCAAAAGCAAACATCTTGTGCTCGTTACTTAATTTTTAAAAATGACGACTATTTTGTTCACCATGTTTGGGCATCACTGGGTAGGCCAGCATTTACTACCTTTTTTCAAAGGGTGGTAGTGGTGGTGATGAACTGCCTTCCAGAACAAGTAGGAACCTTTTATTTTTGCATAGGGACACCCATAGTGCTGTTAAGGAATCATAGAATGCTTACAGTGCGAAGCAGGCCATTCTGCCAATCAAGTTTGCACCAATGCTCGGTGCATCCCATCAGACCATACCCTATGCCCATAACCCTGCATTTCCCGGGCTAATCCACCTAACCTACACATCCGTGGTCACTATGGGCAATTTAGCATGGCCGCTGCACCTAACCTGCACATTTTTGGACTGTGGGAGGAAACCCACGCAGACACAGGGTGAATGTCTGTCTGTGTGGAGTTTGCACTGTCACCCAAGGCTGGGAGTAGGATTTATCCAGCATTTTGACACAGCAATGTGAAAGAACAGTGATTGTTCCAGGTCATGATGAGTTTCTGCATTGCATCTTGCAGATGGTACATACTGCTGCTTACTGAGGATTGGTGACAGGGAGAATGAATATTGAAGGTAATGGATGGGGTTGTGGGCTGTTTTGATCTGAATGGTGTCTAGCTTCTTGAGTGTTGTTGCAACTACATGTATCCAGGCAATTAGAAAGTAATCTATCACATTACTGACACGTACTTTGTAGATGGTGGGTAGGTTTTGGGGCATTGGACGATGAGCTACTCTGCACAGAATTCCCAATCTGTGACCTGCCCTTGTTGCCACCGTAGTTATAGACTGATGCAGTTCAGTTTGTGGTAAATGGTAATCCCTGGGAATTTTTCAAAAATAAACCTCAGTACATTTTAAATCAAATACTTTGGAAAATGTTTATTCTAATCACAAAGGTGAGTTAGATAAAAGATAAACCTTGGTTTGTATCTGTTACTTATTAAGGGTATCTGTAATGTACAACTTCCATGGCGATCAATAGCCATAAAGAACCTAACATGCTAAATGACTCCATTAAAAAATGGACACTGTATTTCAAAGATCAACATCAAGAAAAATTAAATCTGAAATAACAGGAAAATTGTATTCAGTAAAGCAGATAAGTTACACCTTTAAATAACTGTTACAACAGAGATAATATCTCTGATTTCCTTAAGTAGCCCCTCCAACATAAATGGTATTAATCTGAATTGGACATTCCCTCAAAACGTGGTCTTACCCAGCTTAAGTTTCAGTTTCATTGAACATGTTGGAATTAGACATCAATCCCATCGGAAAGCACCTTTTACTACACCTGAGGCCCAACATTACAACTTGCTTTGAAAGGCATGCATTTCTTGATCCCTGAGGCAGCAAGGTTGAAGCATTTGCATCCATCTTCAGCCAAAAGTGGTGAGTGAATGCTCTATATCTGCTGCCCCAGCATCACAGTTGCCTGTCCTCAGCAGAGTGCAGCTCCAAGAAAGCTCAAGAAACTTGACAACATCGAGGATGAAGAGATCTGCTTGATTGGCACCCCATTCACTCCCTTCAACACTCACTCCCTACGCCGTGATGCACAGTGGCATCAGATGAAGGGTCTAGGCCCGAAACGTCAAGCCTTCCTGCTCCTATGATGCTGCTTGGCCTGCTGTGTTCATCCAGCTCTACACCTTGTTGTTTCGACAGACCTGTGATCTGTACCACCTAGGAGGCCATGGAATGTAGACATGTGGGAACACTATCGCCTGCAGGTTCCCCTCCAAGTCATTCTGACGTGCTACTTATTGCCAGTCCTTCACTACTAATGTCAACATTCTTGCTCCCTAATAATACTGTGGATGTACCTGTACACAAGGCTTACAGAAGTCTGGGCTTTTTTGGTCTTTTCTAGCTATGCCACCACTTTCTTCTTTCTCAGTCTTCTGTCTCAATCACCTACTGTTCTCAATAGCCTGTTTGTGTTGTGGCTGAAACCTGGGAGAAAACACAATGCTGAGTGATCAAACAACTTCCATTTTCCCAGTAACTGAAGGCTACAGGCTGATTTCTCTGAAGTCTGATGTCACAACCTGTGACATCAATCAACAACATCATCACAACAACAATCATTACCTGTGATAACAATCCCACTTCTCACCTTCCCAGATCTTAAAACCTGGGTTCTTTTTCAAATTGGCAATTGCCTATCTGGAAATAGGCTTTGAAACCAAAACTAGTGTAGGTAACAGCTTGCACTCTTCCCAAATAAGGCTGATTTTTTTTTTCACTACATCAAAGTTATTGAATAATGTTTACATTTGTGGTGCTGGTAAAGTTTATAGACTTTAATCCAAAACATTTTCTTTACATTGTCATTTAAAATAGCAATGAAATATGTCCAAACAACTCATAACATTTGAGAAATGTATGATCATCTGAATAAATAAACATTAAATAAAATGGCTGAATTTGTTACACAGCTAAGATGGTGATCAAACATATGGAGAGCATAGGAAAGGGAATGAGAATGAAGAGAGGTGGATGATGTGTACTCTTAAATATATATGGAAAACCACTTTTGAGTCTTTGTTCTTAGTCATTTGTGATTTTAAAGCATTGAAATTCTGAATTTGTTGTAAATGAGCTTGCAGCATTAAATTAATTTTTTCATTTGCATTTAAGGTCGCTGAAATTGTGATCTCTGATATTCTGATGGACTTAGAAAGTAGGCTTATAAAGTCCAAAAATGTGCAGGTTAGATGGATGGGTAATTTAACTTGGCCAGTAGCGTACAAGGATGCATAAATTAGATGGATTAGCCACGGGAAATACAGGATAGGGTAAAGGGGTTAGATCTGGGTGAGATGCTCTTCGGAGGGTCGGTGTGGACTGGGTGGGCTGAAAGGTCTGCTTCCAAACTGTAAGGATTCTATGATTTAATGAAACAAGCCTGTCCATTTTATTTTCTCCTTTTTTTTATTGTATAAGATTTGCCTTCTTGTAGTCAAATCACTTGCTAAAACTGAGAAGTTTAGTTGAGGGTGCTTCATCATGAACGATAATACTCAAAACTTTAGATAATTCAAAAGATTTCTTAAGTTAGCATGCCTTTGGGATTAATATGGAGCCAATCATTTTAAACAAGGCAGTGGATTCACAAAATTAAACAATCAAGTGCTTGCTGGACCTCATGCAAAGCAGAAGAATTGGGAGCAGCTCATTACAGCCTCATTGGAAGTGAATTCAGAACAATGAGAAAATAAAACGCAAAACTGCAGATGCGTGAAGTTTAAAACAAAAACAGAAATTGCTGGAGAAACTCAGCAGGTCTGGTAGCACCTGAGGAAAGAAATCAGAGTTAACATTTCGAGTCCAGTGACCCTTCTTCAGCGTTCTGAAGAACTCTGAATAATGAGATTTGTAGAGTTTTTAAAATAGTATTGCAGACAGAGTGCAAACTGAACTAAAGCTGTGCGGCAGTTATTCACTTTCACCTCTATAGGCTTTTGTTGAACAGAAAAGGCCAGGTTCGGAGCTAATTATTTAGTTCAATAACCTTTCTCTTTCTTTAAAGAAAATAAATTTACTCCAAGTTATAAGACTACGATCTCCACTACCAAGGCTTGTGAGCAATTGGGAATATCATAGATCATAGATCATAGATCATAGAATCCCTACAGCGTGGAAACAGGCCCTTTGGCCCAACAAGTCCACAGTGACCCTCAATGCATCCCACCCAGACCCATCCCCCTGTAACCTACCTAATCTACACATCCCTGAACACCACAGGCAATTAGCATGGCATACCCACCTAGCTTGCAAGTCTTTGGACTGTAGGAGGAAACCAGAGCACCCGGAGGAAACCCATGCAGATACGGGAAGAATGTGCAAACTTCAGACAGTCACCCAAGGGTGGAATTGAACCCGGGTCCCTGGTGCTGTGAGGCAGCAGTGCTAACCACAGCCACCGTGCCACCCAACTGCCTTATTTTGGACATGTCTAAAACTTTATTTGGCTTGTTAATATTTAAACGCCACAACAGTACCTATGAAGTTTGTGTGCTTGTGCGCACCACTGTGGAGTGTGGGTGACAGGCTGGGGACATTCCCCTATCGCCATTCCCTATGAAAATAGGTCGAGAACAGGTGTGTCTTTATATGAAGAGAAATGGCTTGGCTGTGATTTTTTTTTTTTTTTATATATAGAAGTCAGTTAGTCGAGGAGAGACAAACCATAGGTTCAAGATCTGTTCCACTTTCAACCATGTAATTCTAATTTTTTTCAGATTTATTTACCTAAACTATCAAAGAACAATTAACTTACTCTATCTATCACCTTCTTAATGTAGAAAAGCATCCAATATACTTAAAATATTTTAATTTTTACAATATATTTTACATTAATTAAGAATTTCCACTTTCACATATCATTGAAGATGATATAGGAGGAATATCTAGTAAGTTTGCAGATGACACCAAAATTATTGGTGTAGTGGACAGTAAAAAAATTATCTGAGTACAGTGGGACCTTGATCGGAAGGGCTAATGGGATGAGGAGTGGCAGATAAAGTTTAATTTAGATAAATAAGAGATGTTACATTTTAGTAAGGCAAATCAGAGCAGGACTTATACAGTTAATGATAGGGTCATGGAGAGTGTTGAACAAAGAGATCTTTTGAGGTACAAATTCATAGTTCCTTGAAGGTTGAGTCACAGGTAAACAGGGTGATGTTTGATACACTTGTCTTTATTAGCCAGTACATTGAATGAATATAGGAGTCCAGGTATCATGTTGCAACTGTACAGGGCATTGGTTACACCACTTTGGAATACTGCGTTTCAGTTCTGGTCTCCCTGCCACAGGAAAGATGTTGTTAAACTTAAAAGGGTTGAGAAAAGATTTACAAGGGTGTTGCCAGGGTTTGAAGGATTTGAGCTTTTGGGAAGAGGCTGAATAGGCTGCTTCTATTTTCCCTGGAGTGCCAGAAGCTGACAGGTGACCTTTTAAAGAAGTTTATAAAATCGTGAGGGGCATGGATAGGGTGAATAGCCAAGGTCTTTTCTCGAGGTAGAGGAGTCCCAAAACTAGAGAGCATAAGTTTAAGGTGAGAGGAGTGAGATATAAAAAGGACCTAAGGGGTAACTTTTCACAGAAGGTAGTGCGTGTATGGAATGACGTGGAGGCTGGTAAAATTACAACATTTAAAAGGCAGCTGAATGGGTACATGATTAAGAAGGGCTTAGAGGAATATAGGCCAAATGCTGGCAAATGGGACAAGACTAACTTAGGATATCTGGTCAGTGCAGACGAGTTGGACCAAAGGGTCTGTTTACGTGCTGTACAATTCTGTAACTGTCGTCCTCTGGTGAGAATCTAAATTGCAGAGACACTTAATGAAACAAATGTTCACAACTGATTAGCTGCATCGCCTTTCAGTCAGAAATATTTCTGTTGTTTATGTAGATTTGAAAATTGACACTTGTTACATTGCCTGTCTATACAGATTTTTTTGCATTGTGTTGCAAATAAATTAAAGCAATCACATGGCTGACTAGCACCCAAAATGCTTTTGAAAATTTGAACAAATACAGAAGCTTTTGTGATTAGAGAAAAGGCAATTCCATGATGTGTTACAATTTTAATTAGCCATTTGGCTGAGAACTGGCAAAACTGATCCAGAATTTAAGGTTTTAGTAAAGATTTTTAGCTCAGGTTGTCAGTGAATTGTAGACTTGCTCACTGAGCTGGCTTGTTTTCATTCAGACATTTCGATTATTTGTTTGTCGAATAACCACAATATTATTGTAATAAAGTTTGGAAACTGTTGACACGCATGATTGCAATTACAAAATGATAATTATAATTGTGTCAGAGCTTAAGGTTCTCTTTTCATCAGATACCTGCATTTTTTTTTTCATTTACATTAAATTTGTAGTTTGACTTGCATTGGAATGTACAAATTGGCTCTGTGATGTTTATGAAGATTAGTTGTATCATTTTGTCATGAATTATGCTGTTATAAATAAAAGTGTTTTGTTTCTTTGTGACTGATGTTGGGAAAGGTTCTAGATGAGATATCGATTGCATTTGTTACTTAAAAAATTGCCGTGTTTGTAGAAAGTTCCCAGCAGATTGGAAAACTGCAAATGTAACATCACTGAGAATGGAGGGAGACAGAATGCAGGAAACATTAGTTAATCTAACATCTGTATTTGGTCAATTCTGGAATTCATTGTCAAGGAGGTAGCAGAACATTGTATTTGATTTTCTAAATCCGGTGCAGACAGTATGGTTTTGTGACAGGAAAATTGACTTTGACAAATTTGTTAGCTCTGTCACTGAGGAAGTACAAGCTAGCGTTCACAGGCTTAAAGTGGCTTGCTGCAGAGAACTTTTTTTATTTTTGGCAACTGCAATTTCTCTCTTCTGGTCTGACTACTACTAATCTTGTCTGGTCATGGCCAAACTGTTCAGCTAATTGACACAAATCACCTTGGTTGGCAGGCAGAAGACTTTTTTTTTTGTCACTGAATTGGTCCCAAGTCCACAAATTAATCCATTTCACTTGTAACTCCAGCTTGTCTGCATGTTGCTGGAATTCATAGCTATACAAACAACATTCACAAAAGGTTTCAATTCCCTTTATTTCAAAACATTTAGCCATCCTTGTAATTCCCTGGGTTTCAAAACTGTTCTCCTTCATTTCAATCCAGTTTCAAAAAGTACAGAAACAAAAAGAGATGGACTTTAGCCACACCTACTTATTGCATCCTTTAAAGGAGAACCAAACGTTTAGATTTCTAAAACACACTTGATAAGGTGCCACATAAAATGTTACTGCGCAAGAGCCATGGTATTGTGTTATGTAGGTATGCATAGAAATTGAACTAACGAAGAGGAAACTAAGTGCTGAATTGGAACTGGGTGTCAGTCCTATCAAACTTGTTGTGCCCAATGCTGCACTGCTCTGTCATGTGGAAAGTGATGTTCCTCCTGATCAGTATCTTCTTCTTTCTCCTTGGAAGACAGCTGCTGCTTTCTCAGCTCTCCAGAGTCTATCACTTTCCTCCTATGCCTGCTCCAGTTGTGCAGAACCCAGTATGTTATGTGGCACTACAAGGCTCCCTGACCAATCCAAACCATCTCATTTTCAGTAGGCTTATTGCTTGCTCCACGATAACCCTGGTTGAAGAGTGGGCTGTCTTTTATCTGACGTCAGCCTCAGTCATGTGGTTGTATAACGTAGCCATGAGCCCTTGTCTCCTCGTAACCATCTTGTAAGGCGTCCAGTCCTTGGAAACAAAGTAGAAATATGAGAGTTCTCAGGGATATAGGCATCACAGAAGCTCCCAACATCTTGTACTGCTGATCACAGATCAATTGTACATTGGAGTGGAATCCTTTTCTGTTCATGAAGTCAGCCACATTATGGTATCACACTGTCAAAGTGACTTGTGTATAGTCTAAAGCATCCTGCATGTGGGGGAAGCCAGCTGTGTTAACTGGGCAGACTACAGCACTGGTGTCATAATAGGGAAATGACGTGAAGTGGTGTGATCTGGAACAAACTGCATTAGTAACAGTCTTGATACATTTGTGGGTGTAGGGTTGTGGAATCCCACACTGATACCCATAGACCATGAAATGTCTGAGATGAGAATTAGGCCATTCAGCCCATCAAGTCTGATCTGCTATTTGATCAAGCCCAATATGTTTCTCAGCTCCATTCTACTCTCTTCTCCCTGTAACCTATCTACCTCTTTCTTAAATAGACTCTGACTTGGCTTTCACAGCTTTCTGCGGCAATGAATTCCACAGATTCATCACCCTCTTGGTAAAGAAATTTCTCCTCCTCTCCATTCTAAAGGGTTGTCCCTTCATTCTGTAGCTGTGCCGTCCGGTCTTAGCCTCTCTTACTATTGGAAACATCTCCCATGTCAACTGTAACCCTTCAGTGTTCTGTAAGTTTCAACACGATTCCTCCCCCTATCCTTCTAAACTGCACTGAATACAGACTCAGAGTCCTCAACCGCTCCTCATGTGACAATCATGTGATAATTCTTGTGAACTTCTTCTCATCCCTGTAAGGCCAGCACATCTTTCCTTGGATCTGGGGCTGAAAACTGTTCACAATATTCCAAATGTGGCGTAACCAGAGCATTATACATCCTCAGCAGTAAGTCCCAGTTCTTGTATTCTGGTCGCCTTAAAATGAATGCTGACATTGCACTCAGATTTCCGAAATCTTTCCCCATTTTAAAAAATTGTCTACATCTCTTCTTACCACTTTCCCGTGTTATATTCCATCTCCCATTTCTCTGTCCATTCTCCTAGCCTGTCCAAGTCCTTATGCAGCCTCTCCACTTGCTTAACAACACCAATGCTACCACCTAACTTTGTTCCTAAATTTGCAGATGACACAACACCCTCAGTTCCTTTGTCCACATCGTTAATGTATAATGTGAATTGTTGTGGTCCCAACACTGGGCCCTGCAGAACTCCACTAGTCACTGGCTGCTATCCTGAAAAAGACCCCTTTATCCCTGCTCCCTGCTTTCTGCCAGTCAGCCAATTCTCTACCCATGCCAGTGCCTTGCCAATAATACCATGTGCTCTTAGCTTATTTAGCAACCTCCTGTATGGCACATTGTCAAAAGCCTTTGGAAATCCAAAAAGACCACGTCCACTGGCTCCTTTTCTTTTTGTCTAACTTGCTCATTATCTCCTCAAAGAATCTAAGTTGATTTGTCAGACAAATCCTTGACAATGCTGTGTTGACCCAGCCCTACTTTCCCATGCACTTCTAAGTATTTCACAATCTCATCTTTATAACGGATTCTAAAACCTTACCAACAACCAAGGTTACGCTAACCAGCCTATAATTTCCCATCTTCTGCCTCCTTTCCTTTTTTTAAAGAGGGTATTACAAGAGCCATTTTCCAGTCCTTTGAGACATTCCCTGATTCTAGTGATTTCTGAAAGATCACCATCAATCCTTCGCAATCTCCTCAGCTATCTCCTTCAGAACTCTGGGGTATAGTCCATCTGGTTCAGCTGACTTATTTACCTTCAGACCTTTCAGCCTCCCAGCATTTTCTCCTTGGTCTTGGCCACTATACTCTGTGCACCACCCCCCTCCCCCACTGATTTTCTTGAAGTTCTGGTATGCTACTGGTGTCTTCCACCATGAAAACTGATGTAAAGTACCTATTCAGTTCCTCCTTACTGCTTCTCCAGCCTTATGGTCCAGTGTTCACTCTTGCCTTTCTTACCTTTTTTATACAACTATTGCATTTACTTCTTTATTACCAGCTGGGGTTTACCTTTTCATATTTCATCTTTTCCCCCTTTAATGCTTATTTAGTTGACCTCTGCTGATTTTTAAAGGTTTCCCAATCCTCTGGCTTCCCACTAACTTCACCACAATGTGAGCTTTTTACTTTTGCTCTTAAGCTGACGTTGACTTCCCTTGTTAGCCACGGTTGTCTCGTCCTACCCTTAGTATATTTCTTCTTCCTTGGGATGAATTTCTGCTGTGCCTCCCAAATTAACCCCAGAAACCTCTGCCACTGCTGTTCCACCATCTTCCCTGCTAGGCTTCCATTCCAGTGAACTCTCGCCAACTCCTCCCTCATATCTTTGTAGTTATCTTTTCTCAATTGTAATACCATTACATTTGATTCAAGCTTCTCCCTCTCAAGATGCAGGGTAAATTCTATAATATTGTGGTCACTGCCCCTTAAGGGTTCCATTACCTTAAGCTCCCTAATCAAGTCTGATTCATTACACATCACCAAACCAGAATTGCCTGTTCCCTCGTGGACTCTACCGCAAGCTGCTCCAAAAAAAACCTCCTATTCCACAAATTCCTTTCCTCTGGATCTGCTTCCAATCTGAATTTTCCACTCTACCTGAATAATGAAGTCTCCCATGATTATTGTAATTTTACCTTTTCTTGCATGCCTTTTTCTATCTCCTGATATATTTTCTGGCCCACATCCTGACTACTGTTAGCCCTGTACAGAACTCCCATCGGGTTCGTTGCGTTCCTTTGCAGTACCTCACTTCTACCCAACAAGATTCTAAGCCTTCCAACCCTATATCACCTCTTACTATCGTGTTGTTTTTTTTTTGAAAACTTAATTTCTTATTAACAAGGCAGCCCTGCGCCCCCCCCTTCTGGATGTCCTTTTCAAAAAGACATGTACCCAATGGATCCTTGGAAGCAGCCAGTTGCATAAAGGCTCAGCAGTGCTTTGGTGACCAATCCTTCAGGTGTCAGGTCCTCTGCAGTTGTTGGTATAGTTCTGGCATGGTATCCTGGACATCTTCAGTCAGCAGCAAAATAGCGTCTCACTCATTTGATGGAAATATCATAGACGACACCAGATTCTGGGCTTTCTGTACCACAAAGATGACCTTTCTAGCTGTCACCTTTTCATGTGAAGGCTCATCTCCAGCCCCCTAGAGGTTGCAGCTGGTTCTGGATTTATTGGCACATGGCCCTCCTCCATTTCTCTTGCCATTGTTGCACGATAGTAACAGCATCAGAAATGTCTTGCTATGGCTGGATCATGCTTCCTATGAACTTGTATGGAAAAGTATTAGAAGCAGAAGAATAATGTGATCAGACAGTATTTGTATCACTTACAAATGACAGTTTATCATATTCCTTCACCGATGGAGGATTAGGACAAGGAGTGGGGTCGGGGGAGTAATGCCTTCACATGAACTTCTGACATTGGGATCTTATTCAGTTGACTGTGGCACAAGCCACATCTCCTCCAAACATAGGAGATTCTAAGTGTTGTATGATCACTGCTACCTTGTACCCTGAACACCTCCTCCCCCACTCTCTTTCTTTCTTTCCACCCCCCCCCACCGCCCCCCACCACCAGAACATCTAAGAGAAAAGTATATACAAGAACTTGTTGGTGAGTACTTTGTTTTCAAGGTGAGAGGAAATCAGCTGTATGTCCTCGTACAGCCTCAGAGTTCTTGGATTGTCTGTGTGAATTGTGGCTGGCAGGTGCCACCTTTTTTTTTTAAGGTGACGTGATTACTTTTGCTTCAGAGATGACTATCTTCAATCAGCATTTGCCAATTAAATGGTCAAACTTGGTTATAACCAAGATTTGTATCCAATTTGAATACTGGATACATTTCTCATGATTATGATTATGAAGATGGCTTCAGTCAGTACTTCAAAATTGCCCAGTTAATGCAATTGCCCCTTGACAGGCTCATATCGCTTACATGTGTAGCCGAGGAACTCAGGCCTATTTGCATGATAATGGAGGGCAATGCTGGTTGTGCTTGGCACAGTGAATTATGGGCAAAGCCTAATAATCAAATCCAACACCATCACCACTCCACCTCCCGCTTTGGTCCCCTTATCTAAGGGAGTCTTGCACATCTGTATGAGGCATTGCTAGGTGTGTCTGGAATAATATGTAAGTTTTCATCTCCTTACTGAGTGTGATTTACTTCGATTGGAAGTAGTCCAAAAAAGAATCATTGGGCTGATTCTTGGGATGAATGAATTGTCACATGAGAAAAGGCTCAAATTATGGCATCCCACAGTGCGGCGGCAGGCCATTTAGCCCATCAAGACTGCACTGACCATCCAAAGAGCAACCCACTTGGACCCAATCTCCTACCCTATTCCTATAACCCTACACTTCCCAACCTGCACATCCCTGGACACTATGGGCAATTTAGCATGGTCAGTCCACCTAAGCTGTACATCTTTGAACTGTGGGAGGAAACTGGAGAACCCCGAGGAAACCTCTGCAGACACAGGGAGGATGTCCAAACTCCACACTGAGACTGAAATTGAACCTAGGTTCCTGATGTCATGTGGCAGCAGTGCTAACCACTAAACCGTCGTGCTGCCCCAGTTGTGCAGTTTGCATCTAAATTGATTTAGGTTTAGAAGCTTGAGAAGTGAACTTAATGAAACATTATAAAGATTTTGAGGTAAATATGAAGAAGATGTTTTGTCTTATGGAGATTGTAGAACTTTTGGGGCACCATTTCAAAATAACAGATCTCCCATTTAAGATAAGAATGAGGAGGAATTTCTTGAGTGTTTTTAGTGTTTGGGATTGTTTTCCCTGGAGAGCAGTGGAGGCTGGGTCATTGTCTTCAGGGCGGAATTATCAAGATTTCTGATCATCAAGGGAGTCTAGGGTTATGGGGTCAGGCAGGAAAATGGAGTTAAGGCTGCACTCAGATCTTGTTGAATGGCAAAGTGGTCTTCCTGGGTCAAATTTCTTCTATTTCTTATGAATTTAATTCTTACTTGTCAGTAAATCAAACTGGAGGAGTTGGAATTCAATTTTAAAAGGTAAATAAGATGTAATACCAAGTTTTGGTTGAATTTATCACTGAAAATAACTTTGTACCTGCTGTGGTCCCATTGCTATCTGTGCTCCCTATTTCTAATATTTGGTACTAAAAGGTGGAGTTTAAATTAGCGCTAATGGTAAGTCCATCCATGTGGGATGAGGAGAGCGGCAGCTGTTCAGTAATTCTTGTATGTGTCAGCAATGAAAGACCTTGATGTGTTTCAGGAGTGTGATATTTGAGCAGCATAAGGCCTGTTGCCATTTGAGAAATTTTCAGATATCAAAATCTGTGCATTTCAGAGTAAAAACCGCCAGCTGAATTTGATTTTTTTTTTTTTTTGCAGTGAGCTGGTCCTCAACATTTTAAGTTTTTTTTTACCTTAAGCAGGTGAAACATTGGCATGACCTCTTGTGTTTCCAATTTCCAGATTTGTTCAAATGACACCTGGATCCAGTGCTCAAAATACCTGGGGGCACTGGGTGAATTTGTCCTTGAAATTCTCAAAATGCCTGGGAAAGTTCATTTCATTTATAGGGGCAACCAATCTGAGAAAAGTCAAACTCATGAATAATAAGTCAAAACCTGCCTCTGAGGAGCTGTTCCTCCAATCACAGCCTGGGTCATTCTTATGCTTTCTGCTGATGGGTTCAGTGAACGTGGATGAGAAACAGCTTGTGGTTGGAAGAGCAGTGAGCGGTTCAAGTGAGAAAGAAAGGAAGTTGCAAGGGAAACCATTTGCTGAGGACCTGAGAGCCAAAGTTCTTTTGCTGGGGTTGATGAAGCTGAGGCTCAGCTGAGTGGTGTGAGCTGCTGAGGCTGAGAGGGTGTGTGAAGAGACTTCAAGCAGAAAGGAAAAAAGGGTTGAGGTAACTAATTTCTTGCAAATAAATGTGGAATCTCTAGTTAAGGCTGCATGAGGTCAGGCTTACTACATGAAGGAAGCAATGTTTCAAGTGTTACATTTAAATCTAAAGTTGAGATCTGAGCCGCAAGAAAAAAAGGTAGTAACTGTCAAGTTAAAATTTGTGGCTTTGTGAATATATGATGGGCCTTACCAGTCTGTACATGTTGTGATTTGGGCAATGGCTTTTTGTATGTAGAGGTTAGTGTCAGTTACTTTGAGGGTGAGGAAAAATTGTATTGCTAACTTGTACCTCTTGTCTTATGCTAAATTATCTCCTAAGAATCTAATGTTTCTCTATGTGTAGTGGCGTGAAGTTTGGTGGAGGGTTAATACTTATTGAGAATATTGATGGCTTCTTCAAATTCTTTTTCTGAGAATCCAAGTACTACACACACCAATACAAGTACTGAAGGTATTGTTATTATGTGCCTGCATCACTACATAGATGAATTGATAAGAATGGAAAAGTAGTCCCTGAAAATCAAAAGTAGCTCTTGAGAAAAATATCAAGAGGAGATGGGTGGCACAATGATTAGCAGTGCTGCCTCATAGCACCAAGGACCTGGGTTCAATTCCAGTTTTGTGTGACTGTCTGTCAGCGTGGAGTTTGCATGTTCTCCCTGCATCTGTTTGGGTTTCCTCTGGGCGCTCCAGTTTCCTTCCACGGTCCATAGATGAGCAGGTTAGGTCGATTAGCCATCTCCTGAATTGCTCATAGGCCCAGGGATGTGGAGGTTGGGTGAATTAGTCATGGTAAATGCAGGGTTGTGGTGATACGGTGGGATTTGGGTCTGGGTGAGATGCTTCTTGGTGCAGACTCAATGAGCCAAATGGCCTCTATCTGCATTGTAGGGTTTCTGATTCTGTACGAGTCCTGGAAAAAAACTTCGTGCCCTGCTTGAAAACTAAGTGTTCTTAACGATAATTTATTAAATTAATGAGTATTCAGATTGTTCAAAACCATGTCAGTTTGTCCTCTTTTACTTTGTCAATATTGAGTTAATTTTAGAAATAACAAGAGACTTGCACATTTCAATATTGTTTTATTTTGATGGTTTAATTCATACCTTTGAAATGTTTTCAATCAGTAATGAAGCCCAACAATGGTTTGTATGTAGTTGAAAATTAACATAATTGTGCAGTTAAATAGGAACAGAAGAAGGCCATTCAGCCTGTCAAGCCTGTTGTGCTATTCAGTGAGACTATAGCTGATCTGTGGCCTAACTCCATATACCTGTCTTTGGCCCATAATACCTTTTTTTTTTTTTTGCTTGACAAAAACCTATCTATCTCAGGTTTAAAATTATCAACTGATCTAACATCTGCTACCATTTGTGGAAAAGAATTCCAAACTTCTATCAATCTTTAGATGTAGAATTGCTCCCTAACATCTGTCCTCAATGGTCAGGCCCTAAGTTTTAGACTATGCCCTCTCTCTAGTTCTAGAATCTCCAACCAATGGAAGTAGTTTAACTTCATCTGTCTGTCCACCCTGTCTTTTCCTGTTAATGTCTTTTGACGACTTTGATCAGATCACCACTTAATCTTCTGAATTTTAGAGAAAATGGGGCCCTAATTTGTATAATATTTCCTTGTAACTTAACCCTGGAAGTCCAGGTATCATACTTGTAAACCTACATTGTACTCCCTCCAAGGCCAATATATCCTTCCTAAGGTGTGCTCAGATCTGCTCTCAGTAATCCAAGTGGGGTCTAACCAGGATTTTGCATAACTGCAGCATAACCTCTGCATTCTTATACTCCAATCCTCTAAATATAAAGGCCAGCATTCCATTAGCTGCCTTTTATTTATTCTGCACCTTTTTGTGGCATTTAAAGATGTACCCATATAAGCCCCCTAGTTACTTTGGGAGTCCACTGTGTATTAACTTTATAATGTCGAGAAAGTACCTATTCTATCATTTTTCAGTCCAAAATGAATAACCTCATACTTACTTGCTTTGAAATCCATTTGCTGTAGTTTTGCCCATTCACCTAATCTATCTATATATAAAATCTATAATTTTATGCTATCATCTACATTGTCTACAAAGCCACTTAACTTCTTGTCATTGGCAAATTTGGATATGACTTTCTATACCATTATACAAGTTAATAAATAATGTGAATAATTGAGACCATAAAAGAGATCCTATGTGATGCCAGTAATCACAACCTGCCAATTTGGGCATTACCCATTAACCATGCTTTCTATCACCTGCCACATAACCACTTCAGATTTACAGCTTGTTGACTTGTGTGGTAGAGCTTGTTAGCTGGATCGCTTGTTTTCTTTCAATTGGAAATGATACTTAGGATGATTTGGAAAACCTTACAGACTGACTTTTTCTTTCAACATACATTTTGCAAACAATGTAAAGTCATCTCAGTCTTACCAGACCTAGACCTGCTCTCTCATTAGAGACAGTTGGTGGTTTAACCTGAGGGTCACCATGCCTCCGGCGAGAGGAGAGTTTGAGAAGGAGAATCCTTTATGGTAACCTCAAACTATGCAGGAATTGAGTGCATGCCATTGGCATCACTTTGGATTGCAAACCAGCCGTCACACAACTGAACCAAACTGACATCTCCTGCACGCAAGCAATGAAAGACTTTTACTTTCCTGAAGGCAGTGGAAAAATTTTGGCCTTGAACCTTCTTGCTACCCTCACAGTTAGGTAAACAAAACACTTTCAAGCCTAAGGTTAAAAAAAAATTACATACAGCAGTTTCCCTAAGATTAGGGAAAACTATCTTTTTTCGTTCTCCTTGGTAGGACGTTATCATTTTTAATTTATAAACAAGAAAAAGTAGACACCAACCTTAAGCATTTGTTGCATCGTAGGTTTTGGATGCCAGCTTCACTCACTGATAAAACTGTCACAGTAAAAAAAAAAGTGTTCAAACATTAATTCTGAGACAAACACAAATAATATTAGTTGACACCTCCACCATAGTACTGAAGGAATACTGCACTGGCAGAGAAGTTTATTTTGAGTGAGACAGTGAATTGAGGGTCTATCTGTTCAAGGAATGTAAGATCCCAGGATGCTTTTTGAAGAACTGTGCCCTAAATACCAATTAACTCTCAACTAGTGCCACTACAACACACTGTCTTGTTATTTGATTTCATTGATTGTAAAACTACTGTGATCAGATTTGCTGACAAAATTATCTATTTTGCAGAAATAACTGCACTTCCAAAGAATTTTTTTGGCTCTTACTTGCTGAGATGTTCTAAATATTTGCAAGGTGCTAAACAGTTTCATTTTTCTTTTAGTTTTCAATGCCAGAAATAAATTTTAGGAACTTAAAGACACCTACCTAGGTGGGATCAAAATGTTGCATTAGAAACAGTACAATCATTTTGCAAAATAAACTTTAGATTTTTCTGCCTCTGTACACTTTTTAATGCAAATTCAGAATGAGAGATTGTAGTGAATAGAAAATTGCAAAACTTGTATGTTTTTACTGTGGATGGTAGGTAGTGAAGTGTTCATGCCATGACCCAGTGGATTAACGAAACATCTAACTGTAAAATTCAGTGAAATGGTGGTGAGTTGAGGAAACGAATATTAAAGTATTGTCTGTCAGTGTCCCAAGAGTGAATTAATTGTTTTATAATATTATAGTATCAGATGAGTTAAGTACTGCTGATGCCAATGATGTAATGTTTGGAGAATTGAAACTTCATATTTTGTGCAAAATCAATCACAAACATGACTTTAAAACCAGAAGTCCTGCTGTCAAATCCAAATGTACAGATATGTAGATGAAGGGTTTAGGCCCGAAACGTCAAGTTTTCCTGCTCCTATGATGCTGCTTGACCTGCTGTGTTCATCCAGGCCCATGCTTGTTATCTCGGATTCTCCAGCATCTGCAGTACCTTTTATCTCTGTACAGATATGTAACCGTATTTGTCTGAAGTGCCTCTTTCCCTCATTTTACCAGAAGTGGTAATCCATTTATTTTGAACATATTGATGCTATCATTAGAGTAGTGAAGAGGAAATTTTAAATTGAATACAGCAACATAGATAGAAGGTTGGCTGAGTGACCGGAAGTAGAGAGCATTGGAGAATGCTGTGATTATTTTTCTGAATGGAGGAAGGCATACAGAAGGATTTCCCTGGAGTCGATATTAGCATGCTGCTTTTTCTGATTTATATTAATAGCTGGGCTTGGGTGCACAGGACTGCAGGAACAGGGAAACTAAAGGATGTAAGTGCGCAAATTGTTTAAGATGGCAGAGTAGGTTTGTTAAAGTGGCTAAATATGTATCATAGCATAAAACACAAATATTGGTGAACCTTTGAGAAAACAATAGCTTTGACCAATTCTGGACATTGCAATTCCGGAAGAATATGAAGTATTTAGAGACAGTACAGAAAAGATTCATGAGAATGGTACCATGAATAATAGACTTGAAGTTACTTGGATGAATTGGATGAGCAGGGGTTGTTCCCCTTAGGGAAAGGAGCTTTGGAGGAGTTGATCATGATGTTCAAAATTCTGTGGGGTCTGGACAGTAAATAGCGACAAACTGCTCCCATTGACAGGAGAGGTAAAAACTAGGGGCTGCTATTTTAAGGTGATTGGTTGGTTCTCTCACCAATGGTGAGATGAGTAAAAGCCATTCTAAGCTGCTGTTGCTTTTTGCCCCTGTTTGTGCTCTCTGTGGTCTTATTGCTTTGACTCTTGTTGTTCAGAGGTGCAAAGTTTAGCTGCATAAGTATGCCATAGTTAAGGCTGGCTGCAGGGAAGTGCTCAACATGTGAATTGCCTGTGCTAATAATTATTGCCTTCAGCTTTAGACGCACTACAGTTTCCAAATTCCCTTCTCAATTTGTAAACTTATTTTGCCAAGTTTGATCAGAAATCAAACGAAAAGCAATTTCCTGACCTCTGTTGTAGCAGTACAGTTGACCACTGTGCTTCCCAAGGTTGCCTCCTTTTTCAAGGACAAATAGAGGTGGGCAATAAATGCCAGCCCAATGCCCTTACTTCATATGTAGGGCAGAAATCAAACTGGGAGTGAACCAGGAGTGAGGAGTGCTCAGAAAACTCTCCCTGCCAAGCTGCACCCCTCCACCATAGTTCAACGCCACTTATTACTTCTGGTAGATTACATAATTTTAAATGTTACAGTGGACTTGGGTGAGTTGAATTTATCTTTTAAATATTTTCCTGATTTGGTGTTTCTTCATTCTCTTATGTCAAATCATTCACTGAAGGAATGCAAAAACTGCTTATGAAATATCCTTTTTGCTTGAAATCATACAATACAGAAGAGGCTGTATGAATCTAAGAGGCCCTTTGGCCCACTGAGTCTACACCAACAAAAACTACTCTAAATCTGCGTGCATCCCACTTTCCAGCACTTGCCCCATAGCTCTGAATGTTGTCTTATAATTAGGTAAAAGTAACTGTAGACATGAGGGAGGAGCTAGCCAGAGTTATTTGGAAGGGGAGCCTGACATGGAAGACACTAGAGGAGCAATGGGAGGAGTTTCTGGGGGTATTTCAGGAGGCACAGCAGAAATCCTTCTCAAGGAACAGAAAACCTACGAAGGGTTTGTCTTCTACCTACATCAGCAAAAGAATATTTTTAGGATAATGAAGGATTTGTGTATCCAGCTAGTATTTATACAAAACCTATCCTGAATGCTTGCTTAAAGAAAGATTTCACAAATAATCAGCATGAATCTTCATGTAGAGGCAATGTGCTGCAGATGTTTGGCCATGAGGACGGTGGTCCAACCATGTTTGCTATCTACTTATTTTGCAAAGTAATGATGGAAGCTACTGGGTTATCAATTTCAACAAGGCAACTTTACTTACCAATCAAAAGACAGCATTATGCAACTGAGCCCATATCTGGTTGTTATGTAAATGAAAAGATACAATAAAGAAAGTAAGTTATTACCTAATGCAAGAGTCATAGAATCCCTACAGTGTGGAAGCAGGCCATTTGGCCCCTCCAAAAAGGATCCCACCCAGAGCTACCCCCCTACCTTTGTCCCTGTAACCCTGCATTTCCAATGGCTAATCTGCCTAGCCTGCACGACCCTGGATACTAGGCAATTTAGCATGGCCAATCCGCCTAGCCTGCACACCTTTTTTGGACTGTGGGAGGAAACCAGAGCATCCAAAAGAAACCCATGCAGACTCAAGGAGAATACACAGATAGTTACCCGAGGCTGGAATCGAACGTGGGTCTCTGGTGCTGTGAGGCAATAGTGCTAACCATTGAGCCACCATGCCACCAATAGACTATAGTCATTGGGATATTTGTGCATTCTTCTAAAGGATAAAACTAACTTCTGGTTTGAAGTTATTACACTTCTTCTCAAACAGCCAAATAAATTATGTAATTATAAGTTAATACAAAAGCAAAATACTGCTCATAATGGTATGAAGAACAAAAAAACAAGGAAAGAAGGTCAGCAGGTCAGGCAGCATTTGTGGAGAAAAGACATTGTTAATGTTTCAGGTTGTTAATCTATCATAGTTCCAAATCAGAATGATGTGTTGCATGGGGGTGGATCTTGCATGTGGTTGTGTTCCTAAGTATTTGCAGCCCTTGTCTTTCTAGGTAGTAGAGGTCACAAGTTTGGAAGATGCTTTTGAAGGAGGGTTTGATAAGTTGCTGTAAGACATCTTTTAGTTAGTATATTTTGTTGCCTCTCTCTACTGGAGGTAGGCCGAATGCTCAACTTGTTGGATGGAGTGCCAGTCTAATAGCTGCTTTGTCCTGGATGCAGTGAACTTCTTGACTGTTATTGGAGTTACACTCATCCAGGCAACTGGGAGTATTCCATCACCTGTTCAAGTTGGGAATTTTAGTGTACATTCTTTCTCAGTGCACGGACATCAAGGATTCTTATTCGGATAGTTTATTTTATAGGGAGCAGGGTTTAGTTGCACATTGATGAATTTGCCTTTGTTTTTGGATAAAGGAACTTCTCGAATCAGTTTTGAGTACCGCCTTCTCTGTCGTTGAAGTTTAACCTGGCAGTAGAGAACCTTTTCCCTTCAAGAAAAAATCGGGTCAGATTGGCATGAAACTGCCTGTAATGAACTTCCAACCTCACTGTTCTCCCATTGTTCATTTCGATGCCCAGTGGCTGAGCAGCTTGTACAAATCAGTGCACGTCTCTCATTTGACTCGTTGACTACGGTCATTGGGTCGGCCTGTGCTCCTACACCCACCCCTTCGTGTTTCCCCAGCCCATTTCAATATCCCTTACAGGCTTAGCCAGTCCTTTTTCCGTGAACAAAGGCAATGAAAGATGCTCCTGAGGAGGAGCCGTGGCTGGCTTAACACCTGAGCTGCAGCATACCATTTCAGGGTAGCAAGTTTAGTTGCAGTCTCAGCCCACCAGTAGTTGCACTGGTCTCTCAATTTTGTCTTTGGGTGGTACGGTGGCTCAGTGGTTAGTACTGCTGCCTCACAGTGCCAGGGACCCAGGTTCAATTCCACCCTCGGGTGACTGTGTGGAGTTTGCACATTCTCCCCGTGTCTGCGTGGGTTTCCTCTGGGTATTCCGGTTTCTTCCCACAGTCCAAAGATGTGCAGGTTAGGTGGATTGGCTAAGCTAAATTGCCCGTAGTGTTCAGGGGTCTGTAGATTAGGTGGGTCATAGGGGGATGGGTCTGGGTGGGATGCTCCCATTGTCGGTGTGGACTTGTTGGGCCGAAGGGCCTGTTCCCACACTGTAGGAATTCTATGATTCTGAGGTGCGTTACTTGCTACACAATTCCAAGCCTTTGGCCTGCTCTTGTACCTACAGTATTTCAAGGGCTAGTTCTGTTCAGCCTTTTATCTGTAGCATATCTCCAGGATGTTGCTGATAAGGGAGTCAGCATTGGTAATGCCATTGTATATCTATTGGAGATGGTCATTGCCCGTCATTTGCCATATATCAGCTCAAGCCTGAAAGTTATTGCACTTGTAACATATGTCCATGCACTGCTACAACATCTGTGAAGTTGTAAATGCTACTGAGTGTTGTACAATAATCAATTAACTTTTTTCTACTTCTGATCCTCTGATGGAGGGAACATGAAATATGAATTAGCAGAAGTAGGCCATTTAGACTCTCAAGCCTGCTCAGCCATTTTATAAGGTCATGACTGATCTGATTGTACCCTCAACTCTACTTTGACTATCCCTATACCACTGGAATCCCTTCATGGATATTAATGTAACATCTGAAGATAGTAAGGCTAGGATACTAACTTGAGGAGTTAACTGCCGTGATGTCTTTCAGTGATGACAAGTGGTATTCTGTGGGCCAGTCATGGCGCAAACCCCTTTTCCCCTTTCAGTTTTTCCAAGGCTCCTTGATGCCATATTTGGTCACATACTGTCTTGATGTCATTGGCTGACACTCTCATTCCACTTCTGGAACTCAATGTTTTAACCATATTTGGAGCAAGACTGTAATGATACTAGGAGCTGCAAGTGGTCCCAGTAGGACTCAAACTGAGCGTCAGTGAGCAGGTTATTGCTCTAGGTGTAGCTTGATACCACTCATATGACATCGCTCATCATCTTTGCTTTGAGAAAAGGCTGAATTGAATTTGGCCTACTTAATGTGGGCAGGATGTACCTAGGGATTGTTCCACATTGCTGGGTAGGTGGCAGAGTTCTAGCTATACCGGAAAACCTTGCTTTGGGGCACTGCTAATTTTAAAACACAAGTCTTCAGTACTATTGAGATAGCAAGAACTGCTGATGCTGGAGTCAGAGATAACAGTGTGGAGCTAGAGGACCACAGCAGGCCAGACTGCATCAGACGAACAGGAAAGCTGACGTTTCGGATCGGGACCCTTCTTCAGAAATGGGGAGGGGGAGGGGAGGGGCAGGGGAGGTCAGAGACACTGGTAAGACCAAACGGAGACTCGGAGACCATTTTATAGAGCATCTGCACTCTGTACACGACAAACAACAACACCTTCTGGTCGCAAAACATTTTAACTCCCCCTGCACTGCCTGGGTGACATGTCTACCCTGGGTCGCCTCCAGTGTCACGATGATGCCAGCCTCAAACTGGAGAAGCAGCACCTCATATTCTGCCTCGGGAGCCTACAGCCCAATGCCCTAAATGTCGATTTTTACCAGTTTCAAAATCTCCCCACCCCCAGCCTCATCCCATGACCAACCCTCCCTCTCATCCCTGCCTCCTTGACCTGACACAACCTGTCCATCTTATCTCCCACCTCGCTGACCAATCCTGACCACTACCTACATGTACTCACCTATCACCATCCCACCTATCTTCCCCAGCTCCACCTCCCCCTCTCTACTTCTGAGCTCCCCTCCGCCTCCCCATTTCTGAAGAAGGGTTCCAACCGGAAACGTCAGCTTTCCTATTCTTCTGATGCTGCCTGGCCTGCTGTCTTCCTCCAGCTCCACACTTACTTTGTTACCTTCAGTACTATTGCTGATATATTGTCAGGATCCATCAACTTTGCAATGTCCAATGCTTTCAGCCATTTCCTGATATTGCAACACCTGGAGTGAATGAAATTGATTGAAGATTGGCACCTGTGATGAGGTTGGGATGGATTACCCTCTCAACAACTCTGACTGAAGATGGTTGTACGATGTGCAGCCTTGTTTTCAGCACTGATATGCTAGGTTTCCTTCCCCCTCTCGAACCAGTATGTCGGTGAGAACAAGATCAGGTAGGGTTTTATCACTCGTTGATTTTAGGCATGGTTTGATTAGATGTGTCCTTCAGAAGCTTGGTCAGAAGTAGAGCGACTGAACTGCTTTTGGTGATGGACGTTGAAGTTCCCACCTTAAGAGTTATGTATTCTGCCCATGTGACCAGAGATAGTCAATTTTAAAACTCATTTTCTAGTGTAAATCCTTTTAATTTTTCTGAAATGGTGGGTCAGTAAAGGAACGAATCTCTGCCAATCATCTTGAATCCATGTTCTCTGTTTGGCAAACAAACTTTTTATCCCGACTGTGATTTTCCCCGTCCCTGCCAGCACCCCGCCATTATTAACTAACAATATGATACATGCTGGAGGTAAATTAAACACAACATCAAACTCTTTCACAGCCTATTTGTTTGTTTTGTTCTGTTCCCTGAAATTACCTGAAAATTCATTCACTGGAGTATGCAGCCAGGTAATAATGTGCTTAATTGTTTGTAGAAATAGTTTAGTGTCATTAAAAATTCTCCCGTATGGCTCACAGTGATGCCTAATTTTTTTAGACTTAAAACAAAATGCTGAAAATTTGAAAATCTGTTACTTTTTCTTTTCTTGCAATCGTTGTACACGCTCATCCTAAATGTTCTTTATCTCAGAGTCCTATTTGATGGTTTACCTGTGAAGTGTCCCACTATCTGACCCCTTGCAGAACTTGGTTGGAGCAATTTATGTTAGAGATAGAGACTGATATTTCCTTTACTGATTTTCTGCAGAATTAAGTTTTTAGCTGAAATAGAAACCAAGGAGCTTCCACGGAATGGAGTAGGGGTGGGGCCAACCTAATAGTGAGCAAAGAATTTTCGACTATGTTTTTAATCTTCTAATAACTATTAGCTTAACTAAAGTTAAATCTTCTGAATTCTGACTTTAATGAATTCTTTCGGACCACCAGTCAACTGGACTACATTGTCTTGGATGGCATTGCATTTCTTGAGTGTTGTTTGAGCTGGACTCATTCATGCAAATTGAAAGCATTTTGTCACACCCCTGATTTGTCTTGTAGATGGTGGACAGATTTTGGAAAGTCCAGAGATCGGTGGCTCACCTCAATTCCTAGCCTCTAACCCACTCTTATAAGCACAATATTTATATGAATGGCCCAGTTGTGTTCCTGGTCAATGTAAATCCCCAAGATGTTGCTGCTGATGGATTCAGTGAAGATAATGTCAGTGTGTTTCAAGAGAATGTGATTGGATTCTTATTGGAAACTGTGTAGTCTGGTACACACCTGATTGGCACAAATGCTCCGTGGTACACATCAGTAAAGACTGATTATCCATCTCCTCTTGTTGTATGAGAGAATGGACTGCGTCATAATCTGAAGTGGTTGGAACTGAACACCATGTAACATTCTGACCGTCTGACTAAGTGAAGGAAAGAAGGGCACTGAAGCAACTGGTTGCACCTACACACAGCCTTGAAGAAATCATAATCATCACGGTTGGTGCTAGGTATGAACCTGGAATGTAGGGAATTTTCCCTCTTGTTGACTTTTAATTTTAAAGATCCTTAATTTCACATTTATTCAATTTCTGTCTGTTTTGGGTTTCAAGGTTGATTTGTATGCTTTTGCAAATCTGGCAGGGGTGGTGGTGGTGGTGGTGGAAGAAAGGAAAACTTTGAGATCCAAACTAATGAGTTAGCTTTTTGCCCGAGAAATGCAGAGGATCAGAAATACTCACCACCTTTTCATAGCATTTTTAGAAACCTGCATTTCTCCTCTACGCAACTTGCGTTTTTCAATTACTTTGGTGCACCTGAGAAGAAAGAACATGTGGAGCCTAGAAGCTGGCTTGTGCTGCTACGAATGTGTACTGAGAATTGTCCCTGACCCAGAACACATCTTGTCAGCCTTTGCCTCAGGATGCAGACACCTGTTGGACATTCTCTGGCAGCTCCCTGCTGATGAGGTTTGCAATTTTTAGATTATTGGCAGTGGCTCTGTGACCGGTTCTGGTGGGGGTGGATTGAGGAGTTTGGGAATGGGACCAGTTGGGAGTTGTGGATCTGGAAGGAGCACGTTCCATTGTCACATGCAGAAAAATATACTTTACAATGCTGAATCTTTTTAGTGACAGCTGGTAACAGTTCTATTTTATGACTGCTGATTAGATAACATATGTACCATATGAGCTGCAAACTTAATTGATTACGAGGATATCCTACGTGCACGGTCCCCTCTTGCTTGTATATAGAGTTTTGACCATTGAACTCCTCTATTTGACTCTAGTTTTGTATGACAATGTTGTAAGTGCTCCTCTTCTGGGTCAGAATGCATACATAAATGCAGTCTGCCATATTGCATGCTTTTGTTCCTCTTTTTATACCTGTGAGATGGATGCAGCGTTATCAGATTTCTCTAGGCCATTGACCAGCTGCTACTTTTAAAAGCCTGCAGCTGCTGAAAGAGCAAGATGCAGACCAAATGTGGGAAAGGATTGAAATAGAAGGAGGAGCAACTCTGAGTCAGCTGTAGTGAGAGCTCTCAAGAGTCTGATACACTTCTATGAATATTCTGCACAGGCAGTGAAAGAATTTGCAGGGTAGCATTTCCATTTTGACAAGTAATTATCCAGTATTGGAAACTAATGAATTTGTGAAATTGTCCAATGTAAGTGACATTGCAAGCACCCATGTCCTTCCTGAATAAAAGCTGCTAGAAGCACCAACTCCTCCATGTGTACCGTGGTAGAAAGAAGGATTTATTTGTAATTAGGTGCTGACTTGCATGACCTCCGGATGTCCTGGAGCACTCTTAAAGCTAAAGAACTACTTTTGAAGTATAGTCTCTACTAAACTGTAGAAAACGGGACAGACCATTTACACTTAGCAAAGTCATACGAAGCCTCACAATGTTAAAATGCCCAGATAATCTGACTTTCAATGACATTTATTCCTCAATTCAACATTAGTCAGCGTGTGGGAGAATACTCACCTACTCCATTCTCGATAGTACCATGGGATCATTTACACTTGCCTGAGAGGGCTTGTCTCAATTGTGTTTCTGGCAGAGTCATCTTGGAATATTTCATCAACAGTCTATATTGTGGTTTGGCATTCAGGATAAAAGTGATAGAGGAGGATCTATTTTTGTGTACAATCAGTGCAAACTGTATCCTTCCATATTATGGAAAAGGTGAATAAGTTGGAAGAGGCAACAACGCAGTGTGCCAGTCATGCTGAGTGCTCCTGTGGTGTGAATGACACTTGCTACTTGGTAATATTGAAGTGATGAAAGTAAAATATTGGAGATGCCAGAAACCAAAAATAGTAAGAGCAGTTCTGGAGAAACTCAGCAGTTCTGGCAGTGTCTTCGGAGAGAGAAATCAAGTCAACATCTGAGTGCAATATGATTCCTCTTCAGAACACCATGACAGCACTCATGCTTGGGTTGATCAAGTCTTGCTGAATGCAGACATGGACTGTTTTATTATATGTTGACTTGTGAATGGAGCTAAAGACTCAATGACAAAAACAGGGAGTCACTACGATGAGAGAAATTCTTTGCTTAAGTATTTTAGCTTGAGGTTAGACCACTGCCCTGAGCACTGATCTTTTAAAGATCAATTTTGTCTATTCTCGTCGACCATGAGGCCCACTGTGTCTGTGGCCACCATCATTCTGGTGCCAGAATTGATTAGAAAGAGATACATCAGTGTAGTTTCCTTGTCCAATACCTGTTCCTAAATCAACAAGCCTTTTTGTGTGCAAATTGGAAGCGGTTTTCTCCTAATTACAAGAGTGAGTACACTAACTTGCAGTGAAAGTTGTGGGACGATATATATACAGTTGCTCAAAATTTGGAACAACTTTGATAATGGGGAGAAACTGTTTGCACTGGGAGGAGGATGAATAACCACAGCACACATTGAGAAGTTACAAAGAAGCAAGGGGTCAATTTTATTTTTAGAATCATAGATGTTGAGATTTCTTGCAATTGGGAATGCACTGGTTGAAACAGTGATCGAGTCATGAACAAGGATCTTCCCAGCCCTGAATGATGTGGACTATGATGAGAATTGAGAAGTCAAACAAGGCCCTTTCTTGATGAGGTGATGGTTGTGCTGGGCTTCTGTCTTGATTGGCTTTTTTAAATGTAGCCAGAAAGCTTGTCATGGTTGTCAGCAGTCATAAGTCAAGGGGTAGATATGTATCTATATGGCACCGTGCTGTGAATTGCACCCCCATCCCATGTACATACGTGGCAAACATGTATTAAAGTCTTCAGTTGGAGGGCTCTAGCTCATTAAGCCAATGGTAGGTGCCAAACCCTCCTCCACCACCACCACAACAACAACCACCACCAAATTTTTGGGCACAGTTATTCAGCCGCTCAGGGCTTTCATACTGAGGATATTCTTCTGTGTGAGGGGGCTGTGGAGCCAAATGTCAGGCGTCACACCAAGTGTCTCGGCTGTTTTGACCCTATTGTGGGCTGCTTTCTCCTGGAATGAGAGAGTAAGGGATGGATCGAGGGAGATGAAATTATGTGCCTCAGCTGTTATTGCAGAGGTCCTGTGGGACTAATAATGTGCAGGGTATTTCTCAGATATGTTCCCAAATGCTTAACTTAATGTCAAGCTAAGAATGGATGTTTGAGAAGGAAGGGGTTTTAGAACTAGGCTATGAAACGAACCAATGTACAAAAGATGAAACAATTCTTACAGGAACACATTGTGCCAAGAGAGAAGTTTAAACGGAATTGGGTGTTTTTCTGAGATAACAAGCAGGGGGCTGGATGAACACCGCAGGTCAAGCAGCATCATAGGAGCAGGAAAACTTGACGTTTCGGGCCTAAACCCTTCATCAGAAATGGGGGAGGGGAAGAGGGTTCTGAAATAAATAGGGAGAGAGGGGGAGGCGGATAGAGGATGGATAGAGGAGAGGATAGGTGGAGAGGAGGCAGACAAGTCGAAGAGGCGGGGATGGAGCCAGTAAAGGTGAGTGTAGGTAGGGGGGTAGGGAGGAGATGGGTCAGTCCAGGGAGGACGGACAGGTCAAGGGGGCGGGATGATGTTAGTAGAAAGGAGATGGGGGTGTGGCTTGGGGTGAGAGGAAAAACAGGTTAGGGAGGTGGAGGTGAGCTGGGCTGGTTTTGGGATGCGGTTGGGGGAGGGGAGATTTTGAAGCTTGTGAAATCCACATTGATATCTCTGGGTGTTTTTCTGATATTTTTTCCAACTGTTTGTCTGACTGAAATTTTAAATTTGACTGGGCTCGGGCACCCGTTCTAAGCCATTGTCTTTCCTCAAGCTTTGAATATTTTATCCCAGCTTCATCTTTATAGGTATTTTTTAATCAAACTATTCAGGGATGTTAAGGCACACCTCTGGATCTGGTGGGACTTAAACCCAGGTCATCTGGCCCAGAGGTAGAGATATTACCATAGTGCCACAAGGGCCCTCCATTTGTACTTGTAACTCAAGCTTGAGGAGGAGAGTGCTGGTGACTATTCTGCCTTGGGTTGGAAGGAAGTCCAATGCAGGCTTCTTTTTTAAAGCTCCTTTGTGGACCAAGAGGACCAGGAGTAATTCTGGCCACTTCTCATGTCAGCTTCCTGCCATTTGATTTCATACTTCAGGTGTAGATGTAGATGAATAAAACAAGTTATCAATTGGCTGTCTCTGGATGTTATCATTGTCTGATATTTCAAAGCAGCAAATTTGATCAGGCCTTTCAGCAATGGATTTAAGGAAATGATAGGAAAACGTACAAGCGTGGAAGATGTGACAAATGTCACAAGATACTACCATAGAACTGTACAATTAACTTTGCCTAGATTCAGCAATTCTCAGACCAATGCCATCTGCAAATTTTGCTTTGTACCACTTTGACTATAGTTTTACTTGCAAAACAGATGGGAAGCTTTTTTTTTTGAGTTTCATACCTTTTCCCTAAAGTAATGTGAAAATGTTGCCTTGTTGCTGATTTACTAACTTGGTTCACTTTCTTTTATATTTGAAAGGATGATGAAGTGGTTCTTCAGTGCACTACAACCATTGTCAAAGCACAGATTAAGCTCTGCCTTTCTGCTGAAGGATTTGGAAATCGGCTTTGTTTCCTTGAAGCTACATCAAATGCAAAGGTATTTCTACTGTCTAAAATTAAACATACTTGTCCTGAAATTTCCCCTATTGCATAACTACAGTTTTGAGCTGCAGTTCTGAAGAAGAATCACTGGACCTGAAACGTTAACATTGCTTTCTGTCTCTTGATGCTGTCTGACCTGCTGAGTTTCCCCAGTAATTTCTGATTTTTGTTGCTGATTTCCAGTATCTGCAGTTTGGTTTTTTAGTATTAGAACAGAATTACACTCCTTTTTTCCAAGAGGAAACTATTGATTAATTTATCCTGGGCCTCTGCCAATCATACTGTGTGAGTTCCCTCAATTATTTGTGCTGCTGTAAAATATGGCCGCCAAAACCACATTTAGCTCATTGCTACAATTCTGTCCCAGAAACATTTCCACTACATGTATTCTGAATACGTACAAGTTCATGCACAAAATTTTAAATGCATTTGGACCCAAAATCACTATTTATTACTTAATTTTTGTAATAATTTCTGTTTCTTTTCCTTTCTGTTTACCAAGTTCTGCAGTTTCTTCTACATTTTTAAAATCAATTTAGAGTTCCCATTTCTGGTGATAGGCTCGCCACCAATATCCACTACAAATCCACTGACTCCCACAGTTGTTTGGACTATTCTTCCTCACGCCCCACTTCCTGTAAAGACTCTATTCCTTTCTCCCAGTTTCTCTGTCTCCGCATGTGTTCTGATGATGCCAGATCCTACAAGGGGCCTCTGAAATGTCAATCTTCTTCATCAACTGAAGATGCCCCACCACCATGGTTGACTAAGCACTCAGCCATGTTGGCCCCATCTCCCGTGTTTTTGCCCGCACCCCTTCTCTTCCCTTCCACAAAACTAGTAGGGTCCTTGTCCTCACGTACCACCCCATCAGCATCCACATCTAAAAGATCATTAATTGCCTTTTCCGCCACCTCCAGTGGGATGCCACCACCAGACACATTTCTCCTCCCTGGTCAGCCTTCCACAGGGTCCATTCCTTCCAGGACACCTTTTGGTCTGCTGCTCCTCCACTCCCCACAGCTCTCCACACCCCACGACACTCGGAGAAGGTGCAACACCTGTCAATTTACTTCCTCCTTCCCCACTATCCAAGGTGACAGACACACTTTCCAGGTAAAGCAGCAATTTACCAGAACCTCACTCAATCTAGTCAACTGTATATTCTGCTCACAATATGGTTTCTCTACATTGGGGAGGCAAAATATCGATTGGGCGATCACTTTGCAGAACCCCTATGTTCTGGCTGCAGAAATGACCCTAAGCTTCCACTTACCTTCCACTTCAACAAACTACTGTGTTCCCTGACCAATGTTTCTGTCTTGGCTTGCCGCAGTGCTCCAGTGAAGCTCAGAATAACGTCCATTTCCCTCCTGAGGGGACTTTGCAGCCTTCAGGACTGAAAATCAAGTTCGACAGTTTTAGGGCCTGAGCACTTTCTTTCACATCATTCTCCCAACCCCTGCACATCAGACCATGTCATCACATGGGCTGCTACCAGAACCCAACCCATTGTCAGGTATGAATGGTCCCCATTAGCAGCTATTGATTCTCACAGGCTAGCCATTACCCATACCTTTTGTCCAACTGCTGTTCTTCACCACTGGGCTTCAACTCCACCAATTGTTTATTCCTTCCCCACTCTTCTCACTCCATGTTTGGTGTATATACCAATCACTTCCTAGCTGCAGTCAGCTCTGAAGAAGGTTCACTGAACTGAAAAGTTAACTCTGCTTTCTCTGCAGAGATCCTGCCAGACCTGCCAACTTTCTCCAGCAATATCTTTATTCTTTTTATTCCCTCACCCCACCACCTTTTTTATGCTTCACCTTTTTCCTTATTTCTTAAGTACATCTTGGCGCAAGATTGAATGTGTAACTTTGACCCATTTTAACAATTGAGTATAAGAGTATGAAAGATTCATTTTATCACTTTACCAAAATACCATTATCTGGAACTGAAGAATAAAAGTGATCAATTGTGAGTTTACATTATAACACCATGGTTGAGTCTGAAATATTTATGTATTTATGCATCTGAAGTAACCAAAATTATAGTTGCTGTTTTCCTTAACGACCTGAATTAAGGTTCAGGTTTGTCTGGCTGAATGTGGGACACTCGTTACTGAAAAGTGGAACAAAACAAGAACATTCATAGCAGTCCATGGAAAGATACTGGCATATTGTAGGTTTTCCCAAAAGAATCTCAAATGTAGATTATCTAAATTCATAGAATCCCTACAGTGTGGAAACAGGCCATTCAACCCAACAAGTCCACACTGACTCTCTGGAGAGCATCCCACCCAAACTATCCCCACCGCGACCCCCGCCCTCTAACCCTGCATTTCCCATGGCGAATCCAGCCAAACTACTCATCCCTGGACAGTAAGGGGCAATATAGCATGGACCATCTACCTAACCTGCACATCTTTGGACTGTGGGCGGAAATCAAAACAAACCCATGCAGGCACTGGGAGAATGTGCAAATTCCCCACAGATAGTCGCCTGAGGCTGGAATTGAACCCAGGTCTTTGGTGCTGTGAGGCAGCAGTGCTAACCACTGCCATAGTGTCACCCCAAAGTCTTGTGCTTTGAAGGATCTTAGGAACACAGGAGCAGGGTAGGCCATACAGTTCCTCCTATCAACCTTGGCATGCAGTCACATTATGGCTGAACTTCTACATAAACAAACTTTCCCACTCCATAACTACACCCCTTGATTCTCTTTTTTTGTTTATAGAGGTTTACAGAACAAAACAAGCTCTCAACTATTCTAATCCCACTTTCCAGCACTTGGTGCATAGCTGTATGCCTTGACAACACACGCATATATCAAATTGCTGCTTAAATGTTTGAGGGTTTCTGCCTCTACCACTCTTACAAAAGATTCCTATCACTCTTGAGTGAAAAAAAATTTCTCCTGCCCCTTACTATAAATCCATGCCCCTGATACAAACTTATTCAAAAGTATTGTCTGTTTGTCTGCTCTGGCCACATCATAACTGATCTTATTAAATTGGCCTTCCCCCAGTTTAGAACTTTGGTTTCAGGCCCATCCTTGCCCTTTTCCATATCAACCTTGAATGTAACGGAGCTATGGTTGCTGTCTGCAAAATACTTCAAAATAAAGTAGCCCAGGACCATTCCCTTCCAGTACAGTCTTTTACATTGCTTAAAAAGCTCTCCTGGATGCATTCTATTCCCTCTAAACCTTTCACACTATAGCTACCCCAGTTAAAGTTGGGGAAGGTGAAATCCCCTACTATAACTACCATCTTAGTTTTACGCTTATCTGAAATTTGCCTACGTGTCTGTTCTTCTTTTTCTCTCTGACTGTAGGAGGCCTATAGTATTGCTTCTTTTTGGTTTTAAGTTCTACGTGCGTGCATTCATTTGTGGAGCCTTCTGAAATTTCTTCTCTCTGCACTTCTATAATTGATTCCCTGATCAATAGTGTGGCCCCCCTCCTCTTTTTCTTCCTTCCCTGTCATGCTTGAAGACTCTATGAATTGACCACCTGGAGATACAGAATCATAGTAATTTATAGTACAGAAGATGCTCATTCGGCCTATTAATCCCCTCCACTCAGTGGAGCAATCCAGTCACTCCTAACTCCCCACTTGATCCCTGTATCCTTGTAAGTTTATTACAAGTTCCCATCCAATTTCCTTTTGATGTCCTTGATTGTTTTCCCTTCCATATCCTAGTGGGCAGCAAGTTCCTACTTGAAACCATTTGCTGCAAGAAAAAAGTCTTACTGCATTTTCCCTGGCATCTGTTATCAGAAATCTTAAACCTTTGTCCACAATTCCTTGTACCAGCAGCTAATGGGAAGAAATTTTCATTAGCTGGAAAGTTCTGGCATATTTTCTCTAATGGCAAACCCATAATGTGCACACGTTGCTTCTCGCCCCCCCTCCCAGTGCTGCAAATATGAAAGCCTACTGGATCTTCGGCCTATCAGTCTCGTAAATGCTTTTCCAGCACCATTTCCTGGGACAAAGATGTCTGAGCGGCTGAACTCTTGTAGCAACATTGCCTCAGAAACTGAGGCTTGCACCGCAGCAGACAAGATAGGACGTTTTTCAAAGGGGTCAACTGAGTTCAACTCAAGGGCTTTCAGTGGTGAGCCCTGCCCCCATCTATCTCTTCAATCATTCCCAAATTGTGGCAGATCATCCCCTAGCCAAGCAACAGGCAGGCTGCTCTTGGTGCCTACTGAAAACAGTTAATTGCAGTGATGGCATGCAGAAATCCTAAAGTAATTGTTAAAGCTGTGTTAAGTCTTCAATTAATCGGCAATGGGGCAGGATGGTGAGCTTAATGCTCCCCGCCCAGAACATAGTCTCTGTCGTGGTGGGTATCTTCCAAATGCCAACCCACCTGACTATTTTCCCAGCCCACTACATTCTTTACCATTTCTCTAAGGGTGGGGGGAAGATTCCACTGTCCACCATTCTCTAGCTGGGAAAAAAATGCATCTGCCGTTTCCTATTTTTTTGTCTATAAGCCAATGTTTTGTCCATTTGGTTTAGTACTCTGATTATGTCGTAAGGCATTAATGCTCTATATCTGCTTGCATAAATTCTGTTCATGTAGCTGGTCACTGAACATTAATTTTTTAATCAATTGGAATCCATTTTGAAAACTTTAGTCAGTGTTTTTATGTGAAATTCATTCGTAAGTTTTGCATATTTCATACAAGTAATTATAGCAGATTCAGATTGACACATATACAAGATTATAAATCAGCCAGTTTATATCTGTTGAGATACATTTTGAAATCCATATATTTGTTTTTGTTTTCTCTTCTTCACCAGGGCAGAGATGATGCTGTGTATTAGTGATTCAGCTTTATTCTCTGTTTGTTCTGAGGTAGCTACCATGTCGCATTTTTGCATACTCTTCAATTGTGTAATACTGCCAACAAACTTTCAATTCTAGCCTAAATGAACCTATGTACTTTATGTTAACCAATCCCTTGTGTACAATCAGAGCCTCAATGTTTATCTGCAATGTAAGCAAATATACTTAAAATACACCTGTAATTTGAAAACTGTTCTTTTCAAGAGTTTTTTTTCAGTGTATGCAAATTATATGAATCAAGATTAGGTGTTTACCCATTGTGCTTTTCCCACAGTAATTGGCATGCTCCATTTTGACCATGGATGATTTTATAAAAATACAAAGGCAGGATAAAGAAAAAAAAATGTCTTTAATGATCCAAATTATTGTTAATTTGATGCAAGTGATCTGACAAACGTGGAATTGAATCTCCATTAAAACAAGCAAAGTACACCAGTAGACCCACATTTCCTTTCCATTTGCAGAATGTTCCTCCAGACCTTGCAATTTGCAGCTTTGTGCTGGAGCAGTCACTCTCTGTGCGAGCCCTGCAAGAGATGTTGGCCAACACAGTTGAAAAGGGCAATGAGGTAGGTCTGCAAAATAAAGCTTTGAATGGGGTAAAATCAAATTTGTTGTTAACGATTTTAACTCTGTAACCAATTTGTATGGAATATATCTTTCTCTGAATCAGCAATCCGAGCTTGTCTTGAAGCTATTAAAAAGTTTATTTCAGATTATTAAAGACTATAGATCTTGATTTTGAGGTTACCTAGATGAAACTGAATGTTAATGAAATACATTAATTATATAACTAATTGTAAGATAAATTGCTTAATCTTGGTGGTCTATTGTTTGTATGATTTATAAACAAAACATGCAGTGAGTACTGTTGAGATAAAGCTTGATCATGTTCTTAACGTTTCAAAATTTTTATCTTATTAATCCTCCATTTAGTTACAGAATTTCAGTACTATGTATCAAATAATGTATGCTCAGTGAACTACAAAAATGACGAATTTACAAATGTGTTTGATCTGATCAATCATAGATGGGACATCTAATGCCAGTGTGGTTCTTGAACTTGTTGAATTTAAATTCTTTTAATGTTTGGAAAAAAGGGAAATGATCAAAACTGCAGTCCTTCCGGAAACTTGGATTTTATTGAATAATTTCCTGAATGTAAAGATTAGAAATATGTATAAATAACTTGTTGAATCTAAGGCAACTTCACTGTTACTGTATGATTGTGGATATAGGACCATATTCACATTGTGTCTTCTTTTGTTTGTCCATCATTTTATGTAGCCCTGGTCACCTCTGTGACATTTCATTTAAATTGTGCTTGAAGGCATGCCTGAAACCAAATAAAATGTTTCTTTTTCTTTTGTCTAAGAAACATTTTATTATCAACACTATTATTTTTCTGTAATGTTGAAATATTTTGACTTGGTACATGTGTCCAAATAGGATAAAATGATAGGTTAATGTAGTTGCTTGCAGATTTTGTTTGAATATTTAATACAGCCTATTTTATTAATTCATTATTTGTGTATCTAACAGTTTTATATTCCAGCACCTGATTGAGATTCTTGGGCAAAGTTATAAACCTTGGTGATAAATTGAATGCAATGCCACTTTTTCTGTAATTCAATACCTGCTGATTACTACCCTCCAGTTCCAGTTCTAACATTGTGAATTCCAGATATATATTACAGAAAAACTATAACTAAACGCAAATAACCAGAAACATATGGGAGAGCGATCTATGAGAGAAGACTATTTTGGGGAGATGACATTGAATATCTCACTCACATTTTATCAACAGTAGCTCGTACTTCACATATTTAATAGAAATGAGGAGGTGTATTATAAGAGGTGTATTGTTCATTATATTTGTTTAATCAGTGTTAATGCCATTAATGAGTAGTCCCAATAAGCCAATTAATAAAAGTAATAAATTACAACTTTATTATGTTTTGTAATGAGTTGGTGTTAAAGGTATAATGCATCTTTCAAGCCCATAGTTTATTAATTATGTTCAAACCATAGATTAAAGACATCTGAGATTTATTAATATGTAAATTTCTCATTATGAACTGTTTTTATCAAGTATTCTTATCCAGAATTACTGATGCTGTCTCAAAGGGCTAAATGAAATATTGGCTACCTTTTCATTCTCTATTCTGCATGTGATGTTGGATTGTAACCTGGCTTTTCGGGTTTTGGAGAAATCATATGTTGAGCATGCACATGCAAATGGCATCATGAGATTATGGATGAGTGGATCTGGATGTGTCATTCATTCCTGCATTCATGTCATTCGTAGCTAGCTTTTCTTCATTCTGTAGGTTCTTTGCTGTTAGTTTCAGACATTTCAAGACATTTCAAGAATGAACTACACGGTAAATGGAAAAGCCCTGGGGAAAATTGATGCACAGAGAGGTCTGGGTGTTCAGATCCGTTGCACCCTGAAGGTGGCAACGCAGGTCAATAGAGTGGTCAAGAAGACATTCGGCATGCTTTCATTCATCAGACTGGGTATTGAGTACAAGGGTTGGCAGGTCATGTTAGACTTGTATAGAACTTTGGTTCGACCACATTTGGAATACTGCGTACAGTTCTGGTCGCCACATTACCAAAAGGATGTGGATGCTTTGGAGAGGGTGCAGAGGAGGTTCACCAGGATGTTGCCTGGTATGGAGGGCGTTAGCTATGAAGAGAGGTTGAGTAGATTAGGATTATTTACATTAGAAAGACGGAGGTGGGGGTGGGGGTGGGACCTGATTGAGGTCTACAAAATCATGAGCGGTATAGACAGGGTGGATAGCAAGAAGCTTTTTCCCAGAGTTGGAGACTCCGTTACGGGGGTGGGGGGGGGTCACAATTTCAAGGTGAGAGGGGAAAAGTTTAAGGGAGATATGCGTGGAAAGTTCTTTATGCAGAGGGTGGTGGGTGCCTGGAATGCGTTGCCAGTAGAGGTGGGCACGATAGCATCATTTAAGATGTATCTAGACAGACATATGAATGGGCAGGGAGCAGAGGGATACAGATCGTTGGAAAATAGGTGACAGGTTTAGATAGAGGATCTGGATCGCTGAAGGGCCTGTTTCTGTGCTGTAATTTTCTTTGTTCTTTGTTCTATTTGTGCACTAGAAGTTGAAGATATTGTTTCCAGTTTCTCTATAGATATTATTTCTGTTGGGGTACATACGAACATAAGAACTAGGAACAGGAGCAGGCTCCATCCCTCGAAAACAAGGAGGCTATGCTGCAACTGTATAGGGTCCTGGTGAGGCCATACCTGGAGTACTGTGTGCAGGTTTGGTCTCCTTACTTGAAAAGAGATATACTAGCACTGGAGGGGGTGCAGAAGAGATTCACTTGGTTGATTCCACAGTTGAGAGGGTTGGATTACGAGGAGGGACTGAGTAGGCTGGGATTATACTCATTGGAATTCAGAAGAATGAGGGGAGATCTTATAGAAACACATGGGATTATGAAGGGAATAGATAAGGTGGAGGCAGGGAGGTTGTTTCCGCTAGCAGGTGAAAATAGGACTAGAGGGCATCGCCTCAAAATAAAGGGAAGCAGATGTAGGACTGAGGTCAGGCGGAACTTCTTCACCCAAAGGGTTGTTAGTCTGCGGAATTCCCTTCCCAGTGAAGTGGTTGAAGCTACCTTGCTCAATGTTTTTAAGGCGAGGCTAGATAAATTTTTGAACAGTAAATGAATTAAGGGTTATGGTGAGTGGGCGGGTAAGTGGAGCTGAGTCTCAAAGATCAGCAATGATCTTATTAAATGGCAGGGCAGGCTCAAGGCGCCGGATGGCCTACTCCCTGCTCCTTGTTCTTATGTTATGATGTGGAAGCTAGTGGACTCTATGGCAGTTCATAGTGACCACTCCTGTACCAGGTGTTGGTTGTTTGAAGAACTGTGGTTCAGAATTGATGAGTTGGAGTCTGAGCTTAGAACAATGTGATACATCAGGGAGGGGGAGAATTGCCTGGACACTGTTTCAGGAGGCAGTCACACCACTTAGATTAACTCCTTCGAATTTGGTCAGTGGTCTGGGACAGGAGGGTATGACTATAAGAGAGGCAGTTAGAAGGTTCCAGCAGGTCCCCCAGCCCTTGTGTTGTCTAACAGGTTTGAGATTTTTTTTTTGCTCCCTGTGTAACAAAACTAGGAGACTATAGGCAGGATGAGCAAACTGACCGTAGTACCATGCTACAAGGAGTCATTCAAGTAGGGGATGAAAAGAGAAATGTTGTTACTATCTCTGATTATATATTCAGGGGACTAGACACTGTTCTCTGACCAGCAACAATAGTCCCAAAAGTTTTGTTGCCTCCTGATGCCTGGTTTCAGGATATCCCATTTGGTTTGCAGAGGAGCTTGGAGTGGGACGGGAAAGAACCAGTTGTCATGGTGCCAGCAATATATGTAGAAAGAGGAAGAGGTTCTGCTGAAGGAATATGAGCAGTTATGGGGAGCAGGAAATGACAGGAGTTAAATAGACTCTTTACATCATTCTTTACAATGAAAGATACTTCAAACATCCCATTTAGTATTAAAGAATACTGGATTTACGTACCACCTCCATCACAATAGAAGTAGTATTGGATAAATGAATGGGGCTAAAGGCACATAAGTCACCTGGCCCTGATGGCTTTCATCCTAGAATCCTAAAAGAGATATATCTACAAGATAGTGGCTGCATTGGTTTTAGTCTTCTAAAAGCCCTTTAGATCTGGAGACGTACCAGAGGATTGGAACACTGCCAATGTGACACCTCTACTCAAAAAAAGGGAGGGAGGCAAAAAATGTGTAGCTGTACACCAATTAGCCTAACATCCGTTTTTGGAAAAGTAATGGAATCGGTTAGAACCATAGAACCCCTACAGTGTGGAAACAGGCTATTCAGCCCAACAGGTCCGCATGGACCAAGCCTCCGACCAGCATCCCACACAGACCCATCCACTCCACCCTACCCTATACCTGTAACTGTGCAATTCCCAAGGCTAACCCACCCAGCTTGCACATCCCTGAACGTTATGGGCAATTTAGCATGGCAAATTAATCTAACCTGCACATCTTTGGACTGTGGGAGGAAACTGGAGCACCCGGAGGAAACCCACACAGACACTGGGAGAATGTGCAGACTCCACACAGACAGTCGCCCGAGGCTGGAATCGATCCCCAATCCCTCGCACTGTGAGGCAGCAGTGCTAATAGCAGAACATTTGGAAAACCATAATCTCGTCAAACAGGATCAGCATGACTTCATGAAAGGGAAATTGTGCCTAACTGATTTATTAAAGTTTTTTGAGCAAGTCTCAAATAGTGGATAGAGGGGAACCAGTAAATATGTTGTATTTGAACTTCTAGAAGGTGCTCAACAAGATACCTTGCATAGGGTTAAGTTATGGGCAATTTAGCATGGCCAATTAATCTAACCTGCACATCTTTGGACTGTGGGAGGAAACTGGAGCACCCGGAGGAAACCCGAGCCCATGATTTTGGAAATAGTATATTGTCATGGATAGAAAACTGGCTCATAGGCAGGAACTGATTGCAGATAGGGGTTTTTTTTAAGGTTGGAACCTTGTGACTAATGGGTTTCCACAGGGATCAGTGCTGGAACTTCAACTGTTTACAAAATATAATAATGACTTGGAAGAAGGAGCAAACGTACTGCAGCCAAATTTACAGAGGCCACAAAAATAGGTGGAAAGGCTGTTGTGAAAAGGATACACACAGTTTACACACAGAGACATTGATAGGTTAAGTAAATGGACAAAAAGTTGTCAAATGGAACATAATGCTGAAGGGAGAATCAAAGAACAGTTTATTTCAATGGAGGGAAAGCTGCAGAAAGCTGCAACATACAGGGACTTGGATGTACTTGTGCACAAATACAGAAAGCCAACACACAAATGCAGCAGCTAATCCAGAACCCTAATGGAATGTTGGCCCTTATTTCAAGGAAGTTGGACTATGAGTGAGGAAGTCTTATTGCAACAGTACAAGGTGTCGGTGATACCACTTTAGGAGTACTGTAAACAGTTTTGGCTCCCTTTATTTGTGGAGTGATATAATTTCATCGGAGGCAGTATAGAGAAGGTTAGCTAGGATGATCCTGATATGGAGGGATTGTCTTATGAGCAAAGGTTAAACAGGTTGGAGCGGTACTCACTGGAGCTTAGAAGTGTGTGGTGATCTCATTGAAACATATAGATTCTTAAGGGGCTTCACACAGTAAATCCTGAGATCATGGGAGAGTCTAGGACCAGAAGGCATAGTTTCAGAATAAGAGAGCACCAATTTAAGATGGATACAGAGGAACTTTTTCTGAGGGTTGAGAGATTTTGAAATTTCTTACCACCGAGAGCTGTGGATCCAGAGTCCTTGTGCATTTTGAGGCTGAGATAAATTGTTCATCAATAGGGGAATCAAGGGTTATGAGGAAAGGGCAAAAAAGTGGACATGAGGAATATCAGATCAGTCATCATCCTTTTGAATGTGGACTGTGCTGAATAGACTGAATACTAACCAAGTTCCTATTTCATATTCTTTTCTGATCTTACAGCGATATGATATTCAACCATTAGGGGAGTTTGTCCTCTGCCTGACAACTATGAGGGTTGACGCCTGGGTAGCTGAACAGCTTGTGGATGTGAACGCTATTGCTAGAAGCCCTCACCAGTTGTTGGCTAAAAACAATAGTTTACAATCAGTCGGTCCATGCTTACTGAAAAGATATGAGAACTATCTTGGGAAGACAAGTTGAAGAATAGCATGTCCTGGCAACAAAAGGATCATTTCAGTAAACCGTGTGGTAGCAGCTTTTGAACTGCATTCCCAGCTTTTTCTGTCAATCCATAACACAATATTTTTTTGTCTGGTTTTTGCCTGTATATATGGCTAGAGGGAGTATTCTAATAAGTTTTAGCTGGCAGCGTATGTGTTGACAATTCATTGTTGATAATCTGTAACTAGAATCTAATCATTTGTATCATAGAAATTCTTGTTAAGTGCATAAACCTGGTCTGTGTTTTCTGTTTGCCTGGATCTAAGCAGTAAGTTAAATTGGGAAACCTTTCCATACTTTGATGAAATCTTTGATAATTTTGTGACAAATCCAGGAAAAGTGGCTTGTTTTCCAGCATACCACCCCAGTGAGGCATGAACACAACATACAGATTAATCATCAGATAATTTGTTTTTGAACATGCATGTTGAATCGAATCTTGTTTTGTGTCCTTCAGATTCTCTTCTTTTTTTTTGTTTTGATCATATTCTGTATTGCCCTGGAGGTCTGACTTTTGTTCCCTTTGCCTGTACATGATGCATCTCTTTTTGGGAAGGGGCTAAATAAATATTTATTACTGTTGGATTAGATTTACATATATTATTTGCATGAAGTTCATCATCATTCTTCATAGCAGTAGCTTCCCTGTCTGGTAAACCTTGCAAGTATATAGTTTTGAAAAATAGGAGGAGATTATTAAATGCTAGGTAGTTTCAGTTGATTGAGTCCAATATGAACTTGTACAATTACACAAACTCTAGACCTTCATTATAGAGACTGCCTCATTGTATTGCCTGTCTGCAATGTCATGACAACATTTATGTGCATGCTCAGTATATGCTGGCTCATCGAACCAAGCTATACTTCTATAGCGTGAAGACACTGTTTAGGTAAGCAGTTACTATATGATTTGAAATTGTTTGGCCTACTTTGCCCAACTGAATTTATGTTTAATAATTGAAAAGGTTACAGCGTTTTAGTGCTTTATCCTCTGTATTATTTCGGATATTACTCTTTTAACTAATTTTATTTTCAAAGATTTTGATTTTTCTGAATTCTATTCCTAAACGTCTTTCACTGAGCATGCCAAATACATCACAGTCATCAATTCATGCTTATACGTCAAGGCACTGTCAGTTAACACTTCTTTTTTCATTGTGGTTTCATGTAAAGTTTGAAAGTGTCTAGTAATGTGTAGGTTCTGTACTAATCACATTGTTATATCAGTGAAATAATAAAACTGGTAAAAAGTGATTGTATTCCTTGCAGGTAGCTGTTTTCCAGTACTTTGTGATTAAAGTATGGTGGTGTAGTGGTAATGTTACTGGGCCAATAATCCAGAGGCACCTGGTGGAATTTGAATTCAGTTAATACATAACAACCTAAATTATAAAGTTAGCCAACTATCATTGTTGTTAAAATCCATCTGGTTCACTCATGTCCTTTAGAGAAAGACATTTGCCATCCTTACCTGGTTTGGCCTACAAGTGACTCTAGGCCTACATCAATATGGTTCGCTCTTAACTACCCTCTGCAATGACTTAGCAAATCCACAACCTACAGAAGAATAAAAGAGGCTCAATTTTACATCTTAAACGTATACTGATTCCTGGATAGCCGGATTGACATGTGAAGAGAGGTAGATTGAATCATTTAGGATTATATTTACTTGAGTTTAGAAGAATGAAGGGGGATGTTATAGAACTCTATAAAATTCCAGACCAGGTAAGTGCAGGAATGATAGCTCCCGATAGCCAGGGGTCACAGTGTAAGAATATGGGGTAGGCCATTTAGGACTAAGATGAGGAGAAAATTCTTCACATATATTGATGAGCCTGTGGAATTCTCTGCCAAAGCGGTTCAAGCCAAAACAGACTTCTGTCAAGAAAGAGATATAGAATTAGAATATCCTTTATTGTTGTGTGTACTCAAGTACAGGAGTATGGTGAAAAGTTTTACAATGTTGCCTGTTATGGCGCCATTTTAGGTACAAAGTACCTAGGTACAAATCTTGGATACAAAAGTGGAATAAAAAGACATAGTTGTACTACTTTACAGTGATTCATAGTTAGACATTGCAGTCAGATAAAGAAGTTACAATTAAACATTACATTTGTTAGGTCAGAGGTCAGTCACACAGCACAGAAACAGACCCTTCGGCCCAACCAGTCCATGCCGACCACAATCCCAAAGCTGTCTGCTCCCGGCCCATATCCCTCCAAACCTTTCCTATTTATGTACTTATCCAAATGTCTTTTAAACATTGTAACTGTACCCACATCCACCATTTCCTCAGGAAGTTCATTCCACACATGAACATCCAACGTGTAAAATAAATTGCCCCTCATGTCGTCTTTTAAATCTTTCTCTCCTCCCCTAGTCCCCCAAGTCTTGAAATCCCTCGCCTGAGGGAAAAGACACCTACCATTCACCTTATCTGTACCCTCATTATTTTATAAACCTCTACAAGGTCACCCCCTCAGCTCTAGTGTAAAAAGTCCCAGCCTATCCAGCCTCTCCTTACAACTCAAATCCTCCATTCCCGGCAACATCCTGGTAAACCTTTTCTGAACTTCGTTCAGTTTAATAATATCCTTTTCCATAACTGGAAGGCCAGAACTGCACACAGTGCTCTAGAAGAGGCCTCACCGATGTCCGACACAACCTCAACATGATGTCCCAACTCCCTGTACTCAAAGCTCTGAGCAATAAAGGCAAGCGTGCTAAACACTTTCTGAACCAAACCTTGTCTACCCGTGATGGAGGGAGTTCCTTCTGTCAGAGAGTGGGGAGTTGTTACGATGGGAATGGCCGACCGCCTCTGATAATTAAACTAAAACATAAGCCCCAATCTGTTATGACGGGATTAAGGTTTCCCCTCTAATAATTACCCCCGAAACACCAGAGAAGCTCGTCTTTGTCCTCGTAATCCATTTCAGAATGGCTAAAAGAAAGACAATCCCCAATCTCCACTTTACAAGTAACAAGAGACAATTTATTTATTTGACCCAACAGTGAAGAAATTAACAAAATTACTAACAAACTGACAATTCCTCCCTAGACTACTAACTGCTCCCGAACTGGTCTAAATTCTGTGGAATGCTGTTTACATAGAACATAGAACAATACGGTACAGTACAGGCCCTTCGGCCCACGATGTTGTGCCAAACTTTTACCCTAAACCTAAGGTCTATCTAACCTCCACCCCCACCTTATACTATCATTCATATGCCTATCTAATAGCTGTTTAAATGCCCCTAATGAGGTTGACTCCACTACCCTCTCCGGCAATGAATTCCACGCCCTGACCACTCTGAGTAAAGAACCTACCTCTGACGTCTCCCCTATATCTACCTGCACTCACTTTTAAAACTATGCCCACTCATAATAGCTACCTCCACCCAAGGAAAAAGTCTCTGGCTGTCCACTCTGTCTATACCTCTGATCATTTTGTACACCTCTATCAAGTCACATCTCATCCTTCGTCGCTCAAAAGAGAAAAGCCCTAGCTCTGTCAACCTTGCCTCATAAGACCTTCCCTCCATTCCAGGCAACATCCTGGTAAATCTCCTCTGCACCTTTTCCAACGCTTCCACATCTTTCCTGTAATGAGGCATCCAGAACTGGACACAATACTCCAGATGTGGCCAAACCAGGATTTTGTATAGCTGGAGCATAACTTCACGGCTCTTGAACTCAATCCCTCTATTAATTAAAGCTAACACACCATACGCCTTCTTAACAACTCTATCCACCTGGGTGTCAGCTTTTGGGGAACTGTGGACATGAACCCCAAAACCCCTCTGCTCCTCCTCACTGCCAAGAATCTGTCAGTTAACTCTGTATTCTGCTTTCGAGTTTGTCCTTCCAAAATGAGTCACCTCACACTTTTCAGGGTTAAACTCCATCTGCCACTTCCCAGCCCAGCTCTGCATCTTATCAATATCCCTTTCTAATCTAGAATAGCCCTCCGCACTATCCACAGCTTGACCCACCTTCGTATCATCTGCGAACTTACTAATCGATCCTTCCACTCCGACATCCAAGTCATTTACAAAAATCACAAATAGGAGAGGACCGAGAACAGATTCTTGTGGTGCACCACTCATAACTGAGCGCCATGTTGAATATTTTCTGTCCACTACCATCCTTTGTCTTCTAAGGGTCAGCCAATTCTGAATCCAATCCTCTGCATTTTCCCCCATCCCATGCCACCTTACTTTCTGCATGAGCCTACCATGTGGAACCTTATCAAACGCCTTGCTTAAATCCATGTATACCACATCCACTGCTCTACCTTCATTCACGTGTTTGGTCACCTCTTCAAAGAAATCAATAAGGTTTGTGAGGCATGATCTACCCCTCACAAATCCATGCTGACTATCACGAATCAAACTGTGCCTTTCCAAGTGATCATAAATCCTATCTCTCCGAGCCCTTTCCAATAATTTGCCCATCACTGAAGTAAGACTAACTGGCTTGTAATTTCCGAGGTTATCCCTATTCCTATTTTGAATCCCTATTCAAAATCCCTATTTTGAACAAGGGAATGACGTTTGCCACTCTCCAGTCTTCCGGCACTGTACCCGTGGACAGAGAGGACGAAAAAATCATTGTCAAAGGCCCTGCGATCTCCTCTCTCGCTCCCCATAGAATCCTTGGATAAATCCCCTCAGGCCCGGGGGATTTATCTATCTTCAAGTTCCTCAAAATTCCTAGTACATTTTCCTTACTAACATCCACCTCCCCTAGCCTACCAGCCTATTTCACACTGTCCTCCCCTACAACTAAGTCCCTATCAGTTGTGACTACCGAAGAGAAGTATTCATTAAGGACCTCTCCTATCTCTTTAGGCTCCGTGCACAAATTCCCTTTACAATCCTTGATCGGCCCTCCCCTTTCTCTGGTCATTCTCTTATTCCTCACGTACGTGTAAAAAGCCTTGGAGTTTTCCTTGATCTTATCTGCCAAGGTTTTCTCATGGCCCGTTATAGCTCTCCTAAGCCCTTACTTCAGCTCCTTCCTGGATAACTTGTATCCCTGTAGAGCCTTTTCCAATCTTTTGTTTCCAAAACCTTATATAAGCATCCTTCTTCCTCTCAACTAGTCGTTCGACCTCTCTCAAGAACCAGGGCTCCCTCACTTAACCGCATCTTCCCTGCCTGCTCGGGACAAACATATCGATCACACGCAGTATGCATTCCTTAAACAATCTCCACATTTCTACAGTACTCTTCCCTGACAGCATCTGTTCCCATTTTATGTTACCCAGTTCTTGCCTAACATAATTATAATTACCCTTCCCCCAATTATAAACCTTACCCTGCTGTATGTACCTATCCTTTTCCATGACTATTGTAAAAGTAACAGAGCTATGATTGCTACCGCCTAAATGCTCTCCTGCCAGCAGGTCTGACACTTGGCCTGGTTCATTGCCAAGCACCAAATCCAAAGTGGCCTCTCCTCGTGTTGGCCTATCTACATACCGTGTCAGGAATCCTTCCTGAACACGCTGGACAAAATCTGCTCCATCTAAACTATAACAACTAAAAAGTTTCCAATCAATATTTGGAAAGTTGAAGTCACCCATGACTACATCCTTGTGACTTCTGCACCTTTCCAGTATCTGCCTCCCAATTTGCTCCTCCACTTCTCTGCAGCTATTAGGGGGTCTGTAAAAAGAAAAAACCCAACAATTTGACTGCTCCTTTGTTGTTTCTGACCTCAACCCAAACTGACTCTGTAAACATATCATTCTTAAACTGCCTTTCAGTAGCTGTTATACTAGCCCTGACTACCAATGCCACTCCGCCGCTTCTTTTACCACCCTCCCTATTTCTGTTAAAGCGTCTAAATCCCGGAACCTCCAACAACCATTCCTGTTGCTGAGTTACCTCAGTTTCTGTAATGGCCACAACATCATAGTTCCAAGTACTGACCCATGCTCTAAGTTCATCCGCCTTATTTCTGATACTTCTAGCATTGAAGTATACACGCTTCAAACCATTCCTGTGTCCACAATTACACTCCATTGACTGCATTTCTTTATTAACAACCTCACTCCCTGTTGTGTCTGTTGGAAGGCTGAATATCTCATCCTCTGAATTACAAATCCGGTTCCCCACGCCCTGCCAATCTAGTTTAAACCATCCCGTATAGCTCGAGCAAATCTCCCTCCTAGGATATTTGTGCCCTTCCGGTTCAGGTGCAACCCGTCCTTACTGTACAGGTCCCACCTTCCCCAGAATGTGTTCCAATTATCCACATAATGGAAGCCCTCCCTCCTACACCAGCCCTGTAGCCACGTGTTTAGCTGCACTCTCTCCGTATTTCTTACCTCGTTATCACGTGGCACTGGTAGTAATCCAGAGATAACTACCCTGTTTGTACTGGACTTCAGCTTCCAACCTAACTCCCAGTACTCGTTTTTCACATTCTCATTCCTTTTTCTCCCTATGTTGTTGGCACCGATGTGTACCATGACTGCTGGTTGCTCAACCTCCCCCTTTAGGATCTTGAAGACACGATCCGAGACATCACGGACCCTGGCACCCAGGAGGCAACATACCATCTGTTCGTCTTGTTCACGTACACAGAACCGCCTGTCTGTGCCTCTTACTATTGAATCCCCCACTACAATTGCTCTCTTATTCTCCCCCCATCCCTTCTGTGCCACAGGACCAGGCTCAGTGCCTGAGACCTGTCCGCTATGGCCTTCCCCTAGTAGGTTGTTTTCCCCGCCCTCCCACACACACACACACACACACACACACACACACACACACACACACACACACACACACACACACACACACACACACACACACCCCCCCCCCCCCCAACAGTATCCAAAACTGTATACTTATAATTGAGGGGAATGGCCACAGGGAATCCCTGCACTGTCTGCCTATTCCCTTATCCCCTCCTGACAGTCAGCCAGCTACCTGGTTTTTTTTTTGTTCCTGTACCTTGGGTGTGACCACCTCCTCATAACTCCTCTCTATCTCCCCCTCAGCTTCCCGAATGATCCAGAGTTCATCCAACTCCAGCTCCAGTTCCCTAACGCGGTCTCTGAGGAGCTGGAGTTGGGTGCAGTTCTTGCAGATGAAGTCAGAGGGGACATCAGCAGTGACCCTTACCTCTCACATCCTGCAAGAGGAGCATGCAACTGTTCTAGCTTCCATTCCCTCTACTCTAGAATTCCAGAAGAATTAAAAAAAAAGCCTTCCCTTACGGACCCTCCATCCAGTCTCTTTTTAGCTAGAGGAGGAGGATGGGTGGGAGACACTACATGTGTAGTGTTTTGGGTTTAGCCAATTCCATAAATATATTAGTTCACTTCCTGGCTCGCACTCTCACTACTCCCGCCGCTGGAAGCAAGAAGGCCGCTGTTGCGCAAGGTAAGTTTTTATGAGGAAAAGCTTACCTTCCCGGCTACACACTGGCTCGCGCTCTCACCACTCCCGCCGCTGAAAGACAAAATAAATGAAGACAAGTCCCATTAATATAAACCCAACTAATAAGAAGCAATGAATTATAACTTAATCTCTCCAAGGTTGCACAGCCTGTCTTCTAGAATCTTCTGTCATCTTCGGTCTGTTCACAAACACCTTTCTTCTGTTAATTCTGCTGTCAGGGATGTTTTATCTCCATAATTTCTTCAATGAGGACTTTGAGCTAAAATACCATGGTACCTCTGATTAATTAGATGGGCTTTCTCTGAGCCCTGAATCTGGCAGGTAGCTGATGGCTGTCTGTTTCAGGTGGCAGTTGGCTCTCCCGATTTTTCCAAATGCCCTTGTCTTGCATACCTGTAACGACATAATCAAATTCTTATAATATGATTTGGTTTCAGGTTGTCAACACCAGTTAAATTCAGTTGGCTTTCTGTGTCTAGGTGCTTTGTTTAAATTTAATTGGCCAAATTCAAATTTGTTGTCTTGGAAAAACATGCTGCTTGGCTGTTCTATACAAAATGTTTCCATTCGGGCACACTCTGTGCACCTGCATTTATAAACTTGTAAGCACAGACAGAAGACAAGCTCTTAAAGGGACCACGGCTCAAGTTCTAACTTGCTGCCTTTCAATTCATGAATACGCTACCCAACCTCATAACACATTTGCAGTAGCTCAGCACAGGGGCTTCCATATGTGATCTGACTGCGCGTGCCAGACCTAGACCAATGACCACCCCCAGTCTGCTCCAAGCTTTTAGTCTGCTCCACACCAGCTCTCAGCTGCTCCAAGGTAAGTTTTTATCCATGCCAGTCTCCCCTCCGGGGTTGCTTTCCTGTGCCGGCCTCCACTCCAGGACTGTCTCCCTGTGCCGTCCTCCGCTCTGGGACTCTCATATATATAGTTGCTGGGGCTAAAAGGATCAAAGGGTATGAGGCAAAAGCAGGAATAGTGTACTGAGGTGTTCCAGCCATGATCATATTGAATGGTAGAGCATGCTGAAAGGGCTGAATGACCTCCATATGTTCCTATTTTCTATATATTTGGTCTTTGGAAATGTTAACAGCTTAAGTTCTTCTTGCCTGCTGAGTTGGAGGCCCTGACTCAGGCTGATAGTTATTTTGGTAACATTGGCCTCAATTTTCTGCTGGGAGCTTGGTCATTATGGCAGCATAGATAGGAGTTGAGCATCTGGCCGTGCAGATGTTTTGATGTCTCTGACTGCTGACTCCCTGAGAACTGACCTAAAGTTAAAGTTTCCTTTAAGCCGTTACCTAGAACCTGGAAGCCTCCAGTGAAGACCAAACTCTGAATTAGAGTTATTAACTTCGGAGGATTCGACTTGACTTAGTTACTCAGGAAATGTTAAACATGTTACAGTATGTTTTAACTGCTGGGTAACAATTAAACTGACTACCCCACTTAGAACCTCAATGACAGTTGACCCTGCCCATTTCCTCCTTTTGATCTGACCCCATTCAACTCTCTGCATGCCCAAACCGATACTCCTGATCTTCCCAAGCACTCACCTGCCAACCTGCCCTAGCACCCCACCCACTTGCCCATCCAGCATCCTACATCCTTGCCCACCTGGCACAGCAGCCCCTTCTCCACCGAGCACCTCATCTCACCTAAATGGCGCTCCAGTCCCTTGCCTGTCCATCACTGCACACCCTACCCAACCCTTTCAGTTCATTGATCTTGAACACTTGTGTTTACTTGTTGGCTATGAAAGTAGCTTGAAAACCTTTTAATCCTGAAGTATGTCTGGAATTGTTGAGAGAAAGGGTGTGGTTTTTGTTCTGATTCACTTTGCTGCCTGTTTGGGTTTCTGCGCTGAACTTGCTTGCTCCCAGTGAGAGAGCTTCTGGCTCAGAGGTTTGCACATAGAATCCTTCAAAGAGAAGTGTTTTCTTGTTGAATCATTATTGGACAGAAATTGGGATTCTGATCTTGGCTCACTTGGAGGTAACATCATTATTTCTTTAAACCAATATTGTGAACTATTTACTGTATTATAAGTTGTATTCTGAAAATTATAATGCCAAATAATATTGATTTGTAACAGTTTCATTGAATGAATACAATACTTCCCACGTCACAGAACACCGTTCTGTGTCTCAGTTGTCATATTTAACATAGCAATTGTGCTGCCCTTCTGGCAGTAAAATCAAAATTGAAATTATTCAGTTGAGACTTACAATGGTTTACTGTTCAATCAGCAAATAAGATTGATCCAAATAGATTTTTTTTGGGATGTGAGGGTTGCTGGACAAGGCTAGCATTTATTGCCCTAATTTTCCTCATTTTTGTGAGCCTCCTACAACTGAGTGGCTTTCTAGAGAGTAGATAAGAGACGACCACATGGAGTCAGACCAGAGTCACAGGCACCGTTAGCATCTCAGACGGGTAAGAGGTAGTCCAGGCTTCAGTATTACTAGTCCAATAATGCTACAGCTATGATACTATCTCTAAACAGTTTTCTGAATTTGTACTAAAATTTAATGCATGGAAAGATTTGTGGTCATAACACGGTGTGCACAAAAATGTCAAATATTGGTTGATATTTTTGATACATTTTTGAATTACACAGGTTAAAAATGTAGATTCAAAGCAACTGGAAAATTTGTTACATGCAGGTAACCCAGATGTATGCACAACTGGTAAGTTTTATTAATTTCACTGCAAAACATTGCTGTATTTTTTTGGATATGTTATATTGCTTCAGCAGGACTATGAATCAATAAATGTTAAGTAAGAAGTTGACTTTATCTGAAACCACAAGTTTGAAGCTGCTGTCATACAGAAGTCACAATGAAAGTGCGTGTTTGGTAATTACATTTCGTGTCATCATTTTTATTTTTTCATAGCAAGCTGCATTAAACAAAATATTTCCAAAGGTGGTTAGTAATTAACAAGTTATTTTGCTTCCCCACCTGTAGCAATTAAAAGGACATAAAGTGCCCTCATTTTCAGTGATTTAACATTACAAAATATCCTATGATTATTGTATCAACCGCAACCACTAATTTTGGCCATCAGATATTATACTTTACTGATTAATTTGATATAATGTAATATTTTGCTTTGTTTCAGATCACTGTCATGAAAGTTACTGTTGGCATTTGGACTAGCCAGGGGAAAGTGGGGATAGTCTAAAAGTAGTGCAAGTTGAAAATAATATAACTTTTTTTTGCTTTTTATTTTTTTTTATCCACTATGCAAGCCTCTTGATCTGGACAAATGGGTATGTTGGTGTGTCTACTCATCTGTGATTTTTGTTGCTGTGCCCCTTTTATAAACCATTGTAAATCCCTTGTTATAGGTCATTAGCAGTCAGTGCATGAGCTCTAACACACTTCACTCATAAAGGCCCTGTTCATACCTTGCGTAACAATTTAATTTCATTGCATTCATTTCACTGCAATACAGTAAGCTAAATCCTTACTTTACTCTGAAGTTCTGATGTAAAATGGTGTAAATGTTAAGAAATAAGCACATTATATTTCACAGGAAGCTGGTTTACTTCGAGCTATTACTTTTGTTCTATGCACTGCACAAAGAACAATTTCTTAACATATTTGTCTTTTAATCGTAATGATCTTGACCTTCTATCTTGTTTTCATTCAGATTTTGCTGCTGATTTTTCTCTGCTTTTTCTGTTCATTTCACTGCATTTTATTTTTCTAACACCAAAAAAAACTTGGAAAAACATTGTTCTTTTACCAAGGTTAGGAATGGTTATGGAATTATCTGTTCACGCCCTATAACTTGTTCTCCAAAAAAAGTCTTGATACTTTCACAAAACTTAGAAAGATATTAAAGAGGAATATCACCCTGTGGGGAAATTCAGTGTACAGCACAACACAGGTATTTTGCTACATCTCCCTGAGTAGAAATATTTGTTGTCAGGTGAATGGACTCTCAAGCCACACATAATGCTAATCTTGCTAACGTTGACCTCGCCTAGTGCACGTCCTGTGCAATGTAATCTGTATACCTCTGTCTGAGTCTTTTTTGATCTGTATGTCCGTTGTTTACTATGATCTGCCTGTACAGCTCGTAAACAAAGCTTTTCACTGTATTTCAGTACACGTGACAATAAATCAATCAATCAATCACTTGGAGAGAAACTGGAGATCCCCACCAACTGGGACCTATCCAGATGCATTTTTGATCATTTAGATGCTGTTGTGCTTAATAAATATTTCCACCTGTTTTCCACCTGTATTTGACTCCTGCGTCATGTTCCCAATGTTCAGACATATTAACAGTTCGGTTTCAGTTTGCACATTATCCTACCTGATTCAAAAACCCTCCCATATTTGAACAAGTATGCTTGACTCTGGTGATGTAAGTGTTCTGTAAGTGAAGACAGTTTTAACATTGAAGGGCAAAATGAGTCGGTGCAGGCTTGGAGGCCCAAAGGGCCTGTTCCTGTGCTGTATTGTTCTTTGGATCTTGATTTGAACAGCCATTGATGTCACTTCCCTGTTTTTTGTTTATTTGCCTCATCCATTTTCATGTTATATTTTTTTGCTCTCATCATTCCTTCCCTGTAGGTGAAACTCATTGTCAGCATTGTTGCTCTGGTGCTTCACCACATAGACTGTACCTTGTTCAACCGTAGTGCCTGATCATATTTTTACTAGTTAACCACTCTGAAACAATTGCTGCAGTCGAGTCTGTTTAAGACTCGGGAATTCCTTTTTGTTTCCATTTTGTGTCTTGAAAGAATGAGGTGGAGTCTATGATTGTGTCATCTTCAAAGATTTTCAGAGTGATGAACTACATTACATAAGAACGTAGTAAATGGCTCCCTGAACCTGCTGAAGTATTATTTAAAGTCATGGTGGTATTCTATCTGACCCCATCCTGTCCTCATACCTCATGACTTTTCGTGCCAAAAGTCTAATGATCTTCATATTAAATAGAATTAATGAATGAAAATCCGTGATCCTATGAGATAAGTAATCTTAAAGATAATTTTAAAGGGCGACACGGTAGCTTAGTGGTTAGCACTGCTGCCTCACAGCGCCAAGGACCTGGGTTCAATTCCACCCTCGGGCGACTGTCTGTGTGGAGCTTGTACGTTCTCCCCGTGTCTGTGTGGGTTTCCTCCGGGTGCTCCGGTTTCCTCCCACAGTCCAAAGATGTGCAAGTTAGATGGATTGGCCATGCTAAATTGCCTGTAGTGTCCAGGGCTGTGTAAGTAAGGTGGATTAGACATGGAAAATGCAGGGTTACAAGGAAAGGGTAGGGTAGGGGTGTGGGTCTGGTTGGGATGCTCTTTGGAGGGTTGGTGTGGACTTGTTGGGCCACATGGCCTGTTTCCACACTGTAGAGATTCTATGATCTATGATCATTAATGACCCCTGAAGAAATTTGCTTGTCTCCGTAGCAAATGGCTGACACCATCCAAGAGGCTATCAATCCAACTCTAGGTACTCTAACTAGGAGAATTAACCTTTCAGCTTTGCTGTTAAACCCTCAAAGAATTTTACATGTTCCGATGAGGGTATGTCTCATTCTTCCAAAGTTCACTTGGGTAGATATTTCTACTCCATCTCACATTGAACGTAAGAAAATAAGAACTAGGAGCAGGAGTAGGCTATCTGGCCCATTGAGCCTGTCCCGCCGTTCAGTAAGATCATGGCTGATCTTTTTGAGACTCAGCTCTATTTTATCCGCCGCTCACCATAACCCTTAATTCCTTTACTGTTCAAAAATTTATTTAGCCTTGCCTTAAAAACATTCAGTGAGATAGCTTCAACCGCTTCACTGGGCAGGGAAATCCACAGATTCACAACCCTTTGGGTGAAGAAGTTCCTCCTGACCTCAGTCCTACATCTGCTTCCCTTTTATTTTGAGGCGATGCCCCCTAGTCCTAGTTTCATCTGCTAGTAGAAACAACCTCCCAGCCTCCACTTTAGCTATTCCTTTCATAATCCTATATGTTTCTATAAGATCTCCCCTCATTCTTCTGAATTCCAATGAGTATAATCCCAGCCTACTCAGTCTGTCCTCGTAATCCAACCCTCTCACCTCTGGAATCAACCGAGTGAATCTCTTCTGCACCCACTCCGGTGCTAGTATATCTCTTCTCAAGTAAAGAGACCAAAACTGCACACAGTACTCCAGGTATGGCCTCACCAGGACCCTATACAGCTGCAGCATAGCCTCCCTGTTTTTAAACTCCATCCCTCTAGCAATGACAGACAAAATTCCGGTTGCCTTTTTAATTACCTGCTGCACCTGCAATCCTACTTTTAGCGATTCATGCAGATGGACACCCAAGTCCGTCTGCACAGCAGCGTGCTGCGTTTTTTTTTTTGAAAAAACCATTTAAAACATAGTCCATTTTGCTGTTATTCCTACCAAAATGGATGACCTCACACTTATCAACATTGTACTCCATCTGCCAGACCTTTGCCTACTCATTTAGACTATCTGTATCCCTCTGCAGATTTTCAGTGTCTTCTGCACACTTTACTCTACCACTCACCTTAGTGTCATCTGCAAATTTTGACACACCACACTTAGTCCCCAACTCCAAATCATCTATGTAAATTGTAAACAATTGCGGTCCCAACACTGATCCCTGAGGCACACAATTAGCCACTGACTGCCAACCAGAAAAACACCCATTTACCCCTACTCTTTGCTTTCTACTGGTCAACCAATCCTC
>JAHRHZ010000092.1:4844464-4896624 GCA_024137785.1 Ginglymostoma cirratum | reverse complement strand
AAGGGTTTAGGCCCGAAACGTCAAGTTTTCCTGCTCCTATGATGCTGCTTGACCTGCTGTGTTCATCCAGCCCCATGCTTGTTATCTCGGATTCTCCAGCATCTGCAGTACCTTTTATCTCTGACACCACATCCACAGGTTCCCCATTGTCCACCATGCAAGTAATGTCCTCCAAAGAATTCCACCAAGTTAGTTAAACACGACCTACCCTTCATGAACCCATGCTGGGTGTTGCCAATGGGACAATTTATATCCAAGAAATCGATGGACGAGCAATCAATGGAGTATACCTTTGTAACATCCCTTATAAAGTGAGTATATTCTGCCTCCGGTAAGGAGATCAAAACTGTTAATAGTGCTTCAAGTGTAGTCCCACCAATACCCTACATAATTACATTGAAGTGGTGGCTGCATTTGTAGTTGGTGAATCCAGTACCAATTATTCTTCTCTTGTGACTGTTGCTTTGATTATTTTCAGCAGCCCTTTCATACGGGGACCCTAGAATAAAGCAGCCAAAGCTTGACACTTGATCATGGTCGTAGTAGAGATCATTTATCATAAATTAAGCACAAATGAATTCTAAAGCAATATTGGTCAATGGGTATTAAAATACAATATTTTAAACCATGTTTGTCACGTTTTCTAATCTCAGAGATATTCACATTTTATGTTTATCCTTTTTTAAATCCAGTTTCTTGAACATTTCCAATTATACAATGAAAATACTTCTATTCCCTTACAAAGACTAATGCTCCTCTTTAACACAACATCTCCCTGATTATTGAAGAAAGCAATCATGCTGATCAGAAGCTTGAACTCTCTACATTTAGATAATAGTATATTAAATGGTTTCTGCAAAATTAATTCTGTGCTTCAATTAATTCAATTTATGTCCTGCATTACTTTGATGTCTTGATACTGCTAAGGTTTATTACTGAGTTTCTAAGAAAACAAGCTTGATTTTTGGAAGCCAAAAACACATTCACACAATATTAGAACTTTTACTTTTTCTACTGAATTGGTATAATTTTTTGAGACTTTTTTTTTTCCTGCTATGTAAATATAGCATAGAAAATGCCACACTTTTTAGATAACACTGTATCTGGCTGAACAGGGCCATTTTCCTCCCAGTGCTTCAACCCTTTAGCAAGCCAAGTATAGTACACGCCACATAAAAACAGCTGCTGGTATAAGTGATTTGTACAATTGTATATTATTATACTTAAAGGGATACATCGCATCTACAGCCGATAGCATGCCCTTTTTATGGCTGCTACACCTATCTACAATATATTTTGCAGGAGAAAAATAGAAATGTTAAAATGAGCTGCCCTGTAGGGAAATGGTTAAGCTGTCTGATTTTACCTGGTGTGTACTGATTTTTCTTTGTTCTTTTGTGTTGTGGTGATTTTATAACCTTTTACCTGGTAGCTAAAGGGTTACTTAGCTAATACAGATTACTAAAGTTTAAAATAACCTCGATTAAATGTGAAATGGTTGTTATTATAATCTAATAACACCATTATTTATAAAATGGAGGTGTTTCATTGTTAATCAGGTAAGTAATTTGTACTATGTTTTATCATAATTTAGTTGTTGAAAATTGTAATTAAAATGCTGTTCTCTTTTTAGATGTTGCACCCATTTTACAGCCATTCACATTCATTGTGGATGATTTTTCGGACAGTTAGTTGCTATTTGCAAATCTGCTTTGGAAATCTGCGAAGTTTATTTGACGGTTTTGAAGGGCATAAAAAGCGTCCCTAACAATTTAGCATAAATACAGATGCAGCTCTTAAGCTGATTTATATGCTAAATTAATAATGTTTATTCTGTTTTAAGACTTTGTTTTATTGTTGTGTAACTTGTTTTATCGTAATCCTACAGAAACATTAAACCATGACATAGGAACTCACCTTACTGAAAATTATTAAGAGCAAAATTTGGGGGTAAAAAGGCAAAATATTCTGTAAATCTGAAATAAAATTTTAAAAAAACTGATAATGCTAAACATATAATGCAGCATCTTTGAGAGAGAAACTACATATGATGAATTTTCTTCAGAAGTTGCTGGACCCCAAGTAATGCCTTTGCACCTTTTAACTGACCTCAAAATAAAGAAATTACTGTGCAAGTTGTTACTGAAATTTTGAGAACAATTTATACCTATTAGCCATAAGATCAGCCATTTCTAGTAATGAGGTTTGACTGTGGCAGTAGCATAAGTGGATGACAACTCGATTTCCCCCTCATCGTCCTGTCATACCTTCTTAGAATTCTGTGTTTCAGTGCAACTACGCTCATTGGTGTTTAGGCGAATGAGAGTTAAAGTCTCAAACTGCCTTCATAAGACAAGCCTTTTCTCCCAGAAATCAACCAGTGTCCCTTCTCTGAACTCTTTGAATGCAAGTATAACTTTGTTTCAGTAAGGAGATCAGCAATGTACACTGTATTCTCACTGCACAATATCACTGCAACAAGATTTCTGTGCTTTTATACTCCTCCCCTTTGCCGTAAAGGCAAATGTTCTCCCTTTTACCTCCCTAATGACTTGTTCTGTTGCATGCTAGCATTTTGTGATTCATGCACAAGGACATCTATAATGTGTAACGCTCATTTTCACTGTTTTCTTCCTTTTTATGTACTTACAGAAGATTTTACTGGCTGTTTTAATATTTTTGCTAGTTTTCTTTAATACTCCAGTTTCTTACCTTGTTTACTGATCCTTTGCTAGTATCTACAAGTTTCCCCATCTTCCTAACTACTAGCTATGTAGCCTTGTGTAGGCTTTCTTTCAGTTTGATCCCAACCCTAGCTTCCTTAGCCAAAGATGTTGCACCCTTTTCAATGAAACATATTCTTATTTGAAATACCTCTTTTATATTTTGGTAGTATATTTCTATCATCTTTTCTTTCAACCTGTTTTCCCAGTCCCCTTAAGCCAACTCTGTTTTTATATTAGTTACAAAGACAAAGTGCTGAAGAAACTCAGCAGGTCTGGCATAATCTGTGGAGAAAGAAATAGAGGTAACATTTTGAGTCCAGTATGACTCGTCATAGCAACATAGAAACATAGACAGGAATGAACAATTATTGCAGTTCACTCACGCGCTCTTTGAATGTTTACCGTTGCCTTCCCACTTGCATTCCTTTTAAGTAATGTTCCTCAGTCTATCATAGCCAACTCATGCCTCATACGTTGTGGATCCAGAATCTAAATTGAGGAACTTGATCTCAGAATCAACTACATCACTCCCAATCCTGATGAATAATTCTATAATATTATGTTCGCTCAGGTTGTTGACTTGCTTGCTGAGCTGGCTTGTTTTTGTTCAGACGTTTCGTCACCATGCTAGGTGACATCATCAGTGGAGCCTCCAGTGAAGCGATGTTATTCTCCTCCGCTTGGAATTTCTACTGCCTGGTCCATTATGGTGAGTACTGGCATTTCCGGTTTTGATCTGTATGGATTTATATATGTGGTTCAAAACCGGAAATGACAGTACTCCCCATTACAGACCGGACAGTATAAATTCCAAACGGAGTAGAATAACATTGCTTCACTGGAGGCTCCACTGATGATGTCACCTAGCATGGTGACGAAACGTCTGAACGAACACCAGCCAGCTTGGCGAGCAAGTCAACAACCTCATCCACAACCCAAGATCTTTGCCAATCCTTTAAATTATGTTCGCTCATCCCCAAGGGGCCTCACACAACTAGATTGTCAATTATTTCTTTCTCCTTGCACAATACCATGTCAAGATGGCCTGATCTCTAATTGGTTCCACAACCAATTGGTCCAGAAAACCATCCCATATAGACTCCAGGAAATCATCTTCTATGGTTTTGTTACTAATTTGATTTGCCTCTCAACAGTATCCAAAGCGATATATCTGATTTGCAGGTGAGTAACCACAGGAGACTCTTGCTGTGCCTGTCTAGTGTTCTTGCTATGCCTGGTGGTCACCCTTTCTGCCTTTCAGTATTAGCCTCCAGTGTGGCCACCTCCTGTATATGTTACCCAGAATTCTCGCCACCTCACGGATATTCCATAGTGTTCCTAGCCTCCGCTTCAGCTCCAAAACCCAGGCTTCCAAGAGCTGCAGCTGGAAACATATCCTGCACACATGCTGGCCCTGGGCACTGGAATTGTGCCCGACTTCCTGCATAGAGCAAGAAGAACCCACCATGGCTTTGAGCTCTCTTTCCATGACTTATCTTTTTAAAATGTGATGTAATTAATCTCAGGGATGTGACTGGATCTTGAAACAGGGTGTCCACATACTTCTTTCCTTCCCTGATATGTTGCAGTATCAGCAGCTTAGTGCAGCAATTTTGAGTTGAAGTTCCTCGACCAGCGCTTGCTGCAGATCTAGTCACTCTGATCACACCATTGTCCAGAAGCTCCCACGTTAGAACTGCAACGCATCATCTGTAATGTTTCGTCTAAACCAATGGCTCCATAGTGGCTCTGAGGTCCCGTGCATGCTGATTGGTGTGTTCAACCCACCAATGCATTAACTTTCAGTTTCAGAAGTAGCTACTGTGCACCAAGAAAACAAAATTGAAGGGAGTATTGATCACCTGCACAGCCATCCCTATCCTATTTGATGAATTAATTTGAATATTAAAAATTTTAAAAATTAGTTCTATTTCCCTATTTGTTTGCTAAGCAATTCATCCCATGTATATCATCATGGACCAGACTTTAACATGGTCATGCTCATAGAGAAGCATAGATCAGTGATCTGTGAGGCTATTTTTATTAAAATGTTTTGAGTTATTTTTTCTACATGTAGAGAAATAGTAGCAATTGCTGAGATTGAGAAGGCTCTGAGCAGAAACTCTACCAGGCAAAATTTCTGTCCATCTGGCAGTTTGCTGAGGACTTCTTTTAACAGAGCTAGTGTACTCATATTAATGAAATAAAAATGAAACTAACCCACATCAAGAGAAACAACTTGAATTTTGTTATAACATTATAGCTAACTCCATCTATGGTAAGATAGTAATCTTCATTAATGATTTATAAAAGTAGTTTCTGGAAAGGGAGAGTCCCTGACTAATTTAGGTTTTGTAGTCAGTTGCAATATCCAATTGTTAGGTTTAAGCATCAATGAAGAATGAGGAAAACCATACAGTCCATACCAACCAGGCAGAAAATCTGTAGATGCTATCCTTCCTGCCAAATAATGTATCTTTTTAATAGTGTGCCTCAGTCAAAATTTAGTTGCATTATTTTAAAAATAAAATATCATATTACTGATTCTCAGCATCTCAATAATTGGAGTTTTTTGTTCTGCGTATCTCTGCTACCTTTCTTATTGTGTTCAATGTTGTAAACACATGAGAAAAACTTTTAATTTTTGAAATGGAAATAGAGAAATTATTTTCACAACATGATTGGCCATCAGTTTACCACATCTCATTGCTCTAATTTATCTCTGAATAAATTTTCAGGATGATTGATTGTAGGGTGCAGATTGAATCATTTGAGCTGAAGGCAGTTTTAATGGTTTTGAGCTCTCAATTGACCTTTAATTATTTACAAAATTCATTTTGTTGCTTAATTTTAAAAGTGTGTTTGCTTTCTTTTAACATTCGTTGGATTTAATTCCTTTTTAGTTTTGTTTCACTCGTTTTGAGTTTTTAAACCACTTATTCCCATAACCTAAGTAATCTTTTAAACTTTGGTTTGTAAGTTAGAGTAGGATCATTTAATCTAAGATGATAGAGGTCTGTCCTCTGACTTCTTTAGTGTTATATTGTGTGAACAGAATAATTGTTAATTTCAATGCATTTGGTGTGTGGAACAAGTTAAATGAAATTACTCACAATCTGGGCTCTCTTCCAGTACCGTTCACTCTTGTGTGTCTGCCAATTTGTTCCCAGAAACAGACGTATCTTTCAATGACTAAAGTTTACATGACAGTGCGTGATGCAAATGGAACAGTATGCCATGGATTAACCATTAGTGTTTTCATCAAGATACCATGTGCTGGAGAGCTATATGGGCTGCACACTACTGAGTCTTGCCCACTTTCAGATAGAAATAACCACATTGTTAACTATTATGTTTGTGTTATTCAAGCTCGGGACAGACCATAACTGTAACCAAGAGATTTGAATTCCCAGGACTGGTTTAAAGGGATTGTACAACAAGATTTTCAAGGTTTAAGACTTGCACTCTAACAAATGAACTAAAAGCAACATCAACTAAACATTACCTAGTAAACAACTAATATTCTAAATTTTGGAAAGACATCCTTGATAATGCTTTGACTTGACTGATAATCCAATGCTAAACACCTATTCGCAGCAATATAGTCTGCATAAGATTATAATAATCTACACCACTCTCCAGTCAGTGATTATTTCCATGATTTGCCAAGTTGTAACATCAAGTGACTATTGAAAGATACTTCCCTCAGTTTCTGGTGGATTTCCAAACCAGCTGCCCGGAGTAAGATCCATTCTGGGCATTTCTTCTCCCACAATTACCAAAACACATCTTCTGGAGTGTTTTGATTACAACAGGATGTGCTTTTTTGGTCAAAGACAGTCCATCCACTTACTTTCTGCTTAGTGGCTCACAGAAAACCTTGCAGCCTCTTCCCTCTGCTGTCTACACCATTTGCAACCTGATGTCTCTCTGAGAGCCCCTACTCCTCACACTTTTTCTTTTCTGTCCTTTCATTTAGATGCTGCACTTCTGTGCACAACGTGCCCAGCTGTCCTTGTCTTTGTTTCCAGATGCCCACATTTTGCACCTTATTTTCAGTAATACTGCTGTTCCCATGGTAACCAAGCCACTCACGCTTGTTTTTGGGCAAAATTCAAAACAAATCACATAATCTTCTCTATTTGTCTTATATTATAGAGACAACATGATACATTAAAAAATCTTGCATTCATAATAAGGCTAACAGTAACAAGTAGGCTTATTTATAAAAAAAATAGAGCCAGTAAAACGTTTGACCTGTACAACATTAATGATCTTGTGGCACATTGATTTTACTATTGTGTCTTGTCCTGACTCTAGGTTCAAGTCCCATGCCAGGATTTGTTGGCTGTGGAAAGTGCTTTTTCACTGCGAGCAAACAGGTTGACCATCAGTCTGTGAATCCTTCCCAGATGCCTGATGGCAGGGGATAGGAAAGGAAGAGTCTCCTGGTCAACCATCCTGCAAAATGCAATGGCAAACTACTACAGTACTATGCTGAAAAGCACGGGCCAATCCAATGAATGTCCATGGCCCAACGCTCAGAAATGAGTTTGGAGAAATGGCAGACAACACTTATAAGTAACTGAAACATAAGTTCAAAATCTTCTGTGATTCATTCCAGAATTATCTAACAGTATCTCACATACAGGTTACTGTTGTGATTATAATGAAGTCAGCCAGGTCGACCTCATAGAATATGAGTTCCCTGATTGGGGCAGTTAACCTGGCCCAATCAGGGAGCTCTGGCTGACAGACATAAACAAGAGTATCAGAGGCTCTATTTGCTCAGAGCTGGCTCAGAGGAAGCTGGACCAGTGTCAGGGACAATGCACGTGTAAATAATGGGTTGATGTGATACCACCCTCTGAGGAGTTATCTCAATTAAATGATAGGACGTTCATGAACCCCTTACAAAACATCACAGTGGAAGCAAGCAGTCAACTATCACCTTCACCATTGTCCCACAGTTCTTAAAGCTTTCAAAGAGTGAGTTCCTGTGATACATTGGTCTAAGTGGTTATTTTTAGATGTTAGTAACTCTCAAATAGACAGGCTGGCAATAAGAATGGTTAAACAGTTTTTTGTGTTCCGTGTTCATGAAAACTATGTATATTGGATTGTTGATTGATATGAGATTCCTTTTGGTTGTTCAAACAATATTAATGCACGTTCTTCTCTCTTCAGTTAGCTTTGTGTCAGTTAATATAACTTTGGGTGCAATTGTTTTATGTATACAGACAAAAATAACACTGAGAAATCAGCTGGCTAAAAGATGATGCCTGTGCTCCAACATGTAGGTGCTGTTTCCTCTAGACAGCTTAGAGTAGTCTTTACTGTCAAAATTAATTTAAGTCCAATCTGTAAATTACAGTAGCTTTTACTTGCAGTCACATCAACAAAAAATGTTGCTGATGTATTTATTGGTATGTTAGTTTGGTATGCCAAGTTTTGATTAATGAATGTATTCATTTTCACCCTCTTTACGTGCAGTCTTCTCAGGGAGGAGGCCATCGAACCCTTTTGTACGGTCATGCTATTCTACTCCGCCATTCCCACAGTGGCATGGTAAGTCATAGGAATTTTGACGATACTAATATTCTAAGGTAACATTCTGCCCTTTCTTTTTCAAAAAAGAATCAACCTTGAATGAATTTGTTTTAAAACAAAGCAGGCAACAGGCTTGGTGAAATGTATTGCTATTAATTGACAGGAAGAAAAATTTATGGAATGTCTACCTTTTGCAGTGTAATTTCTCAACCAGCATAAACATTTTACTTGTCAAAATGTCATCAAGACTGCAATGTTACGCAATCATTGTATGGTTGTTATTGTTTAAACTTCTGCCAGGGAGAATTGACCAGTCTCTTATCTCACCCATCAATTAGCAGCAAATAGAAAATGTACAAAGGTCTGACTTCATCTGCTAGGAGCATTATTTCATCCATAGAGTTCTTTTGAATAGAATTGAGGGAATTAGTGAATTCCTGTACAATTATTTATTCTATGTTCATACAATGGGAAAAGGTTATAGTGAGGTGTCCAGTTTGATCATCCATTTGATGATCTCCTGAAATATTGACTGGAGAGATTAGGGACCTGTCATAACAGATCCTACAAGTAATTTGATGTGATGTGTTCTATGGTCTAGGATGCATAGCTGCAATTGCAGTTTGGGACACTGCTCATTGTCCACTTGTAGAGCAGCATGCACTGTTTACAGGCTGGTGAGTTGATGCCAGCCCATAGGTAGTTCTCCATAGGTGATTCATTCATTGAGAACTTGCTAACTGATGTTATAGAGAACACTGTGTCCAAAAGTGGCCTCCCAATCTGTTTAAAAAAAAAAAAAAAAATCATTGGTCCATTACAGGTAGGGTCAAGCTAAACTTGCCATAGTCCCAGAGGATCATAGGGCTGCTGTCTCATTAGAGAGAGACTACTGGTGGTGTATTTAATCTGAGGGTCACTTTGCTTCAGGTGAGGGCAAGGTTGAGAAGGCAGGGCTTTCATGGTAACCTCAGCTGGTACAGGAGATGAACTTGCAGCACAAAATAATTGTAATAATATTTAAGAGAAAAGCAGAAATTAGGAATGAAATTTCATTAGACTACATTGTCATTGCAGTTTAAGGGATAGATTTGAAGGAAGAATTCTCTCTTTTTAGATACACAATTTTATGTCTGCCAGTATTTATAAAGGAACAGTCAATGTATTCTTGTCATGATGTAATCACATTGTCTTTCCTAAATCTAATGTTGTTTTCTCAACTTGGAGTGCAAACTCCGAAGTGGCAAAATTCTGCTGTGCAAAAAAAGTTGTTTAGGTGCTGTGGTTTCTCTTAGGCTCCAGAGTGGTTCACATGGAGGATGCGTCTGTTGGAAGTATGCAGGGCTGCCAGATTGTGATTTCAATGAGCATGTAATCCTGATTGATGCAAGCACTGCCATTTTGAAGCTCAGTACTGCAGCTGAGGCTGATGCTTAAATGTGCACAGCTGGATACATGATCAGAAACAAATAGAGTCACCCCTGGTACTCCAGTTAAACTATTTAAATTACTTTCAGAATAATTGCTGTTTGATTTCTGTTTGATCCTGCTATAATTGTAATTATGCCTGGTGGTTTCTAGAGTTGTTTAAAGATTCTGAAGTTGACAGGGAATGGTGTGGCAATTCAAGGACTTTGTCTTGACTGCAAAGATTCCGCACAAGCCATTCCCAAACATACGTACGTTAGTTTGCATCCCCTTGGGGATTGAGCAGAGGTGTCACGGAGCAGGACAAATGGTGGAAGAGGCGTGAGCAGACAACTCTCAGGAAGGCCATAATCATTTGAGCACAATTCCCCTCTATTCCTCACTGAGGTGGACAATGGTTCTGCTTCTCTAAAGAGGTCCCCATTAATCTCCCACTTTCTGCAACTTCACGGTTGCAACTTCAGATCAGGGTGACAACAGCATTGCCATTGGCCGTGAGGGTGACTGTAAACTTCTGACTCGTTCCAGGCTGGAGCAGTCTATATTTGCAAGACTTGCCAGGTTATCATTCTCTGTTGCATAAAAGAGGTCACAGAGACACTCTATTCCAAAAGATCGCTGACTATGTTTCATTTTGTTGTCAGAGAGGAAAGGTTCAGGTAGAGCGTAAAAGGCAGTATAGCTTTTGTCAAATGTCTGCTGATGTATGCTGCCACTTTGTGCATAGTTTGCACACTGGAGTAAGGAGTTATGTCTTCAACAGATAACTTTGTTTGTGTCGCAGTGGTAGTGTCTCTACTTCTGGATTGGGAGGCCCAAGTTCAAGTCTCACCTGCTCCAGAGATGTGTAATAACATCTCTGAACAGGTTAATTAAAAAAGGTTACATTTTAGAAAAAGCTAACAATTTCTAATTATTTGGCATCCTCTTATCTGTTGCTTGTTTTGCCTGCTCAAAACCATAAGAAGCCAGATGCTGTCCCAGTGAACGCAACTCAAATTCCATATTTTACCAAAAGACTCATAACATACATCCCTTCTGTTACTAATATCTTGGTTGCAACACAAAAATAAACCATACTGCAAAACGCACATTCTAAACCAAACTAATGATTGCACCCTGCTGTATTATATACAAGTCAACAGTATTTGCATTTCCTTGGTGCCCGCGTTCTGTCTGTCTTTACCATTCTATCGCCCTGCCACAGTGTTACTTTAGTGGTTACAGCACAGCTTGTGACGGCTGCTTTATAAGAGACTGCAGGTGTTCTTTTGAGGTGACCTTGTAGCTGTGACCCTCGAAGTTGAGTTTCAGGCTGCAGCACCTTGACATGGACACTCTGAGTTGATTGTCTGACAGACCATTATTTTTTAGCAGTCTCCAGTGGGTTAATGTGATTTTCCTTGGAATACAATTTCCTGCTGCACTGTTCCACTGCTGCTCCCCCAGGGTGGAACCTGAACAATCCTGGCAGTATGATGGAGGGTAGATTGTTGAACTCTTGTAATATCTTAAGTCCCTTTTGAATATTGGTATCTTCAGATATGATGACAGCAATTTGAGTCTACATGACAAGAAGCTGAGCTTGTGAGAGAGCATTCAGAGCTGACGTGTTAGAAAACTGATCTGGCATGGTTGAAGTATAAGTTTTCACTGCGGCATGCCGCAGTATGGATGGACCTATTGGTGATATCCTGGGGTAGCCACTAGTTGTTTCCTGTAAAAGAATGGCTTCAAGCTCTCCACTAAGCCCAATTTATCCCAGGCTCCACTGACTAACCTCAGACATCAGCCAGTTTGTGAGTGTGCAAACAATTGACAGTGTAACAGCTGCATCAGTGTCATACCGCTCTTCCATTGCTTACATGTCTTCTACTCTCTGGCCAGTTCAAAGTGTTGGGCGTCTGAAAGGAGAAAAGCAGAAGACTAAGGATGTGGTGAGATGTGAGGAATGCACTCATTCCCATCCCTCTGCCATACTAGTTTAAACCCTCCTGAGTGGCACTAGTAAACCTCCATACATGGATATTGGTGCCTCTCCAGTTAGGGTGCAACTCATCCTTCTTGTACAGGTCCCACCTGCCTAGGAGGAGATCCCAGTGATCTAGATATCTGAAGTCATTCCTCCAACACCTGCTCTTTAGCCATTCATTCAACTGTATTACCTTTCTACTGCTAGCCTCACTAGCACGTGGCACAAGGAATTGTTAGTCAGAGCACTGATTACAGGAGTTGGGATGTCATATTGCATACAGCTCTGGATGCCCTGCGACAGAAAAGATGTTGTTAAATTAGAAAGGGTGCAGAAAAATATTTACAAGGATATTGCTGGGACTGGAGCATTTGAGTTATAAGGAGAGACTGGATAGGCTGGGACTTCTTTCCCTGGACCATCAGAGACTGAGGGATGACCTGATAGAGGTTTATAAAATCGTGGGAGGCATAGATAAGATGAATAACCAAAGTCTTTTTCCAAGAGTAAGGGACTCCAAAACTAGAGGGCATAGGTTTAAGTTGAGAGAAGAAAGATGTAAAGTGGACCTGAGAGGCAACTTTTTCACACAGAGGATAGTGCATGTATAGATTACATTGCCACAGGAAGTGGTGGAGGTGGGTACAATTACAATATTTAAAAAAACATTTGGACTGATACACAAATAGGAAAGGTTTAGAGGGTTATGGGCCAAATAGGACTAGATTATTTTGGGAAACTTGGTCAGCATGGACGAGTTTGGTCAAAGGGTCTGTTTCTGTGTAATATGACTCTATGACTCTCAAACACAAGAGGTAAAAGCGAACATTACCTTTTCATAGGACTACAAAGGATAATTGCAGGAAGGATATTCCTGATGACCAGGAAGTCTCAAACCAGGGGTCAGTTTAAGGATGCAGGTAGATCATTTGGGACTGCGATGATAATAAACATCTTCATCCAGAAAGTTGACAGCCTGTGGAATTCTCTGCCACAGAAAGCAGTTGAGGCCAAAACATTGAATGTTTTCAAGAATGAGTTCAAGAATAATTGCTCTTACAGCTAAAGAGTACAAAGTACAAAGCTTGTAAATCAGAAGAGATCTGAAAATAACTGGAAAGGGGAACCTGTGAGCATACTGTCTTCTTTGTTGCAAAGAGCAGTGTTTCTTTGAAAACATTCTCAATTGTGCGACACCAATGATGGAGAACACTGTGCCTTTGTAGCCTCTGTGAGCAAAAGAAGTAAGGCCTATTCTTCAACTGTGATGTGAATCCTTGTTCTGCAAGAGAAAGGTGCATACTATTAGATCTGAGTGTGACACTTTCAGCAGCGCTGACTTTGAAGGTGAAGTAAGGCTATGAAGGTTAAGCACGAGAGCTGGTAGTACAGATTGTTGGTAAGTGCGTGATGGGGGTTGATTGCTGACACAGTTATCTGGTTCTACTGCCTTCTAACAGTTTGATTGAAGGGTCGATCAGACTCCTTTGTGGATTGCTAGCAGCTGTTGTCCACTTCTAGTGCACCGAGGCATCAGTGTCAGAAAATCTTTGAGCCCTCTCTGTGTGCCTTGTTGCATCATTCCTCTGTTTTCCCCAGGGCAAAGTCACTTTAAGAATGACTCCCAGGACCTGCTGGAAAATGCACCTTCCACATTTGAGTGCAGGCTGACTTGAACACATATTAGCTACTTACACTTTTGGGTTCCATACTTGAGTGTGAAGTCTGAGCAGATTGAGCAGTGTGCTGACTGCTGGCTGCTCAGAAGCTGCAGCTACAAATTAATTGTACATTGTGATTAACCTCCTGTTTCGAGGATTATGTTGTATTGCTGCTCGTACTCTGCCACGGCTTTTCTGCTCCCTAAATTGCAGTAAGTTTTGCTGTTGAACTCTAAATTGCAATATCAAATCAAAATCTTACCCAAAAATAAGTTTAGAATTGATTACTCCAGACTGGAAACTGAAATATGTTTGTCTTGAACCAATTATCTCCTTACCTTGAATCCTCTGAGGGTACCATTTGGGGTTGACTCCTCTTTTCATGTGTTGTTGTGTGGGTATGTGTGTTTCTATGAACCCATTATCCTTTTGTATAGCTGAAGTTCTATCTAAAATTTTATTTTCGGATTTTTAATTATAAATCCGATGAGATTGGATGTAGTTCTAGACTTTAATTTTGCAGTGTTTCCATGATGGTGACAATTCTTATCTTTTTCTTTCCAGTATTTATGTTGTTTAACCACCTCAAGGTCTTTGACAGACAAATTATCCTTTGATGTTGGGCTTCAAGAAGATGCTTCAGGTAAATTGAAAGAACAAAATATTTTAATTCATTGGCTACACCTGTTACGTACAGTAAGCGGTAGAATTTCTGTAGGGAAGCTGATTCTAGTCTCCCACGGTAACTTTGGCAACAGATCGATGGGAACACTGACGAAATGACATAAATGGCTGTTTACTCTTGTGTTTCCAAGGAGTCAGCAATCTTCTACCCATGTTACAGTGAGAAAAAGTGAAACAACTAAGATTTACTTGTAGAGGTATTTATTTGCTCAGAAGTAAGGGAAAAGGGATGAAGCTCTGAATTAGATCAAATTCTCTGGGACAAAAAATAACGCTGGTAATTTGATTTTCTGAACAAAACATGAAAGGACATAATTACAGATGATTGTGATAGTCACCTAAAAGATTCACATTTGAAAGACACCAGTCTTATAATTGTGGTGAGTTCAGCATATCCTTGTTATAATAACCTGGAATTTGAGGCTCTTGATGACAAAGTATTAGAATTTGTTGTCATTAACCCTCTGAATATGACCCCTGCTTTGAGATTTAGCTGAAATACAGATTAATACAGGAATCATGAAGTCGGATTCTTTGATTTATTGTTCCATCACAGCCTACAAAATGGAGCTCACCCTTGCAGAGGTAGCATTTGCAGACGACATGCCTTTTTCAACTCTTATATTTTTGCTAGAAACTCCATAGCAAGTCTGCATAGAGACATAGAAAATAGGGGCAGGAGTAAGCTTTTCAGTCCCTCAAGCTTGCTTCACCATTCAATATGATTATGGCTGCTCCTCTACCTCAGCATCCAATTCATGCTTTCTGCCATACCCTTTGTACTCTTTAGCTGTAAGAGCAATTATTCTTGAACTCATTCTTGAAAACATTCAATGTTTTGGCCTCAACTGCTTTCTGTGGCAGAGAATTCCACAGGCTGTCAACTTTCTGGATGAAGATGTTTATTATCATCGCAGTCCCAAATGATATACCTGCATCCTTAAACTGACCCCTGGTTTGAGACTTCCTGGTCATCAGGAATATCCTTCCTGCAATTATCCTTTGTAGTCCTATGAAAATAGTCTTGCTCAACGTTGTGTAACTTTTTAATGGCAATCTGAGTAATAACTTCTGCTGAACAAATGATCTGACCATTGAAAATACATAATTGTGGAATACAGTTACCTGTTTCTATTATGAATAGGAAAATTTTTTAAAATCATGATTTTGCAATTACTTATATTTGCTCATCATAATTCAACTTCTACCTTAACCACATTTGTATGTCCCAATTTTAACTTTGTTATCTGAAAATGTTTCTAAAAAGTGATTCAATTAAGTGTTTTTCATTTCTTGCTTCAATGTCAGTGAGAATTCTTTAATGTGATGGACTGCTTGGATAGTTTAATCACATCAATACAGCTAGCTCCATGCTGGGGATCATTGCCAATAAACTACACTACAACGACTTGCATGTCAGGAGAGTCCTTGCAGGGCTTTATCTTATAATATTTGTGAGCTTCCTTAATTCACTATTGACTACACATTCTAGGTGTAGGGAGAGGCAGGGGCAGCGGAGCTGGGGGAGGGAGAGGCGGGAACAGTGGCGAAGAAGAGGGAGGATAGTGTTTGTATATTATAAGGAGAGCATTGATAAAGTGATTATCAAATTAACTTAATCTTGTTATCCCAGAGGAAATGTTGATACAGGTGAGAAGGGAAGAGTGTGAAGGTTTGTGCTTTTGCTCAAATCTTTTTATTTTAAAAGAGAGCGACAGTTGTGAAAACAACATATATTTATATTCCCATTTTGTGTTAAGGGGAAATACATAGACATTAGTTAAATTTTAGATTTATTCTGAGAATGGTATGGGATTTCTGGAGATTTGTTGTGTCAACATGGATTTAAGTGAGCACTTTAAACCTTTGTGGTGAATAATTTAGTGTACTGGAAAGAAAACTGCTGTTGGCTAGCAATAGGAGTTCAGTAACACACAGTCAGAAGAATCCAGAGGAGTTGGGAGGCAGATGGGTTCATTCAGAAAGAAAAAGCCCTTAATAAGTGAGGTGCTATTCTTAACAATGTCCAATCAGTCTGGTCTGTAAAGAAGCCGAGTTGCTTAGAAGGAAGCTTTAGAAGCAGAACGCCTTTGAATTGTCAAAGAGGAAGACATCCTACAAGTGTGTTGAACATAAGTTTAAGGAACCATAATTAAGTGGTAACTGACTAAGCTAACAGCTTAGGAATAGCCTAAAGAAAATGGATTTGGGTGAATGCAGAAATTTGCCAAAAAGAAACTATTACAGACATGGTATGAATAGAGAGCTTTTGTGTGGAGATCAGGGCGGCCCCTCACTGAGGTTTGAATGTTTAAGGTATTATCTTGTTTTCTCTCTGATATTTATTAAGAGACCAGTTCCAATAATTCTTATCTAGTGTGCAGAGTTTGTTTTGTGTACTAAACATTTGTGGTCTTTTGTTAAAAATACAACAGCAATCTCTTGTATTCAATTTTTCGGTCAATTATTGAATTTAAAAAAAAAAACCTTCTGGTCTATCAAGCCAGGTCTCATTCTGGAATCTGACTTAACCATCAGCTGTGATCATAAGAGTTCTGTTTATTTATTGATAAATTCTCAAGAAATATGATATAAGTTGCAAAAATTCGAGAGAATTCTCACTATGAAGCTAGTTATTGATGTGATATGTGCAGGAGAAGCTTGTTGGTGGACCATTCATCCAGCCTCCAAACAGAGGTCTGAGGGTGAGAAAGTACGCGTTGGTGATGATCTCATCCTTGTTAGTGTTTCTTCTGAAAGATACCTGGTAAGTGTATGCTATTTTTATACTGTTTAGAATTCAGTGTAAAATAAGCTTCAATGGCAACAGTAACTGCAATAAGATCATATATGACCTGATTATTGTTATGATCCCAGACCAGACCACAAAATGATCTGACCAGGGATCAGTAACATTTTTTTAAGGTTGACAAAGTTTGAGATTTCAACCGTTTACTAAGAGAATAAAGCCGTTCCAGCGTTTTTAATGAACAACCATAAACTTTGCTAAACTTCACAAAGTTAGAACAGTAATGCAATCTGTATCTATTGTTTATTTTAAATCCAGAATTAACCTGAGGTATATATGGGTAATAAAGGAACTATGACTATGGTGTAACAAATAGCAAATATGATCGGCAAAACACATTACCTTCTTTGTCATCCTTCCTTCAAACCTCCCCCACCAAATAAAGAGAAAAGTCATTTGTGTTACCATGGTCATCAAGTCTTATTAAAACTTCACAAGGGTCCAGCCTTGAAGCTCCATGAGGAAAAACTGAACTGCTTCAACAAATGTTCCTGTCTGATATTTCACTTTCCTTTCTTGCATCTACATTGATCTGGGCTCTGGAAACTGCATTACAGTACTTAGTCATAGACACAACTCAGGTTCGTCACAGACACTTCATCTGCTTCATCAAACCAGTGTAAGCCTCTGCTTGTTTTCCCTGAGCTCCAGTCTTCTTAGCTGCTTCTTTGAACTTTTTTCCAAGTCCTAACTGCACAAAACAATTTAACTATTCTTAGAAGTTCTCCCTGTGTCCCAAGTATACAGAAACAGAGTAGCTCAGTTGCCTTCTTAGTAGCCTGGCTAATTAGCAGCACTGATTAACATGGAGCCTGTTTCTATCACCTGTTGCTATCTGCCCGTGACCACGGAAATTCTCTTCAGTGATCCTGGAATTGTTTTGAGTGATCAATTGAAAACATCACAACAAACAGCACTGTTATTTCTAGGTAGCTTTGAATGTAGCCATTTATCAGCCATTGGAGCACAGTTACCTATTGTTACAATATTCAAAAATTGCTTGCTTCTAAAGTACAACTCAGTACAGAAAAGAATGAATTTCATCACAGTATGAAGTGATGACATACGTTGGACTTTTTTGGTGTGTGAACATACTTGTAAAAATCATTTAGAGGTGACAAACTAATAAAATATTGCTTGAATCTCCAGCAATGTTCAGAACAATTATTCAAAAGTTTCCTTTTTCTTAAAACAATTGCATTATTCACTGAGATTTATTGCTGTCATGTGTATTTTGTCGTCGTTGGGTGAAGAACATCAAAAAGTGTAGTGAAATGTCAGCTTGTAGAAATAGAAGACTAGGATAGAAAGGGGAGGACATTTTCTTATAACACGTCCTGTTAGGACATTGTATGGGGTATGTTTAGGTCCCAAGTTTTCCAAGGGTTAAAGGTATGAGGAGATTAATATTAATGTTATTTCCTCCATCCTCAAACCTTGCAGCTGTGTTTGCCAGAGTACTGCAGCCAGGCTCCTCAACAATAGCCTGGCGATTTTTTTTTTTTTTTTTTTTTTTTTTTTTAAAAGAACTTCTGTTATTCCTCAAAGTATGCCTTTCCTGAGACATCTTTTGATTCTCCGTCATGGGCAATGTCCAATTCTACTGGTAGGGCTGCTTAGTCAAGGGGTGGTCTCGCCAATGCCATACTTATAACAAGACTTTCCAACTTTTGAACTCATCCCAGTTGTCTCCTTAACTGCTTGTTGTAACTACACATTAACTTTCTGTGGTGCATATGTTTGGCTCGTCTTGCCTAAATTTTAGAAGGTTTTGCAGAACGACTTGTTTGAGATTTTTAGCTGGTGCTGGAGTCTAGGATCAAGGGGCATGTAAAAGTTAAGGATGTAGAAGAATATGGAATGATGGCAGGTGGTGACCAGCATAAGCATACTGGAGCTTGAAAGGCTGAATGGTGTACTCCAGATCCTCTTCTGCTTTGGTTCTGTTGGCATTACAAACCAACATCTGTACTCTCTCAGCATTCACTAATTATGAGTGTGTTGAACAATAAGATAATGACCTGACCTTAGTACTGTTGACTGAGGGATAGATATTGGCCAGGACACCAGGAACATTAACCTGTACAGGCACACAAGGTTTTGATTTGACATCTTATTGAAAGACAGCACCTCCAACAGTGTAATACTCCCTCAGTACTACATTGGACTAAACATCTTGGGTTTTACATGCTCAGGTCCTAGGAACGGAACTTGATCCTGGGATCTTGTGGTTCAGACTCGAGATCCCAATTCACAACTAGTGTTCCTACTAGCATTCCTCTAAAAATATTGGTACCACTGATTAGGATCTTTGCACTACTAATGGTTACTGTTGGGGATTTTACTTTTTACTACTTGTCATAACGACCTGCCTGGAAATTGAACTCCATGAATATTAGATGGATTAACAGTTACTGATGGGTTAGCCTCCTGTTAAGTATTGTTAATACAGTATATTGTTAGTCACAGCATCCCAAAAATCTAACTACATCTCAAACAGCAACACAAAAAATCCGATCATCATCATATTGTTAACCAGTTCATAATGAAAAATGCTGGTAGAATATAGGAGCCCATCTGTAGCGCAGACAAAAAAAACAGAAGAGGATCTGGAGCAAGCCATTCAGCCTCCTGAGCTCCAGTAAGAATAGATTAAATAGATTACATACTTGACTGACAAATATCTATTGATCTTGGATTTAAAATTATTGCTTGAGCTGGCACCTACTTTTTTAAACAAGTATTCCATGCATTAGAAAATAAAAGAAAACACTTACTTTGCCAACTATTTTCCAATTTAAGGTAATAAATGCAATTGACTTAGTATGGTTCTCCTCACTGTATTCAGTCGATTCTGAGGCAACTGATTTTATGGTAGCTAATGCCAGTTGCAGTGCCCACAACATTGTAGAAATAAGTGGGGAAGCTGTGGGCCATGTGACCGTGAAAATACATTGCTTATCACTTGTATTAGTCTGAGAATTAGTTCCACTGACAAGTGAAGTGTCCTTTGCAGCAAATCAGAAAAAATGTTGTTATTCATTTCTCTACATATAACTAACTTCCTTTCTCAGCATTTATCTTATGCCAGTGGAGATTTACAAGTGGATGCCTCCTTTATGCAGACTCTTTGGAATATGAACCCCATCTGCTCAGGCTGTGAGCTAGCTGAAGGTTAGTGAAGAAATATAACATATAATCATTTACTGAACTAAAAGGTTAACTTATAATTTCCAATTAAAGTCCATTAAATTGAAACTGACTGGTTACTAATCCAACAGACTTGTTCACTTTGTTACAGTGGAACTCGGGAGCATTTTGATGAATGTTGCAATTGAGAAAATATTTATCTTTTGACTGTATAGACATGATTCTGTTTCTCAAACCTACTCCAGATCTTTAGTGACTTTCATGGGCTAATCATTTGTTTGGCAGCCCTTGGATTATGTAATCAATTGGAAGCAAATGGCACGAGGCTGCCAAATATTGAATAACATTTGTTATTCTTATTTAACTGTCAGTTTTACTTGGAGAGAATTTTTCACTGTGAGCAGAAGAATGTAGATGCTTTGAAAATGCTAGCTAAATTAGAAATGATGCAGCTGCTGAATTAGTTGACTGTGCTGTAATTATATAGTTTAAATCCACCCACATAGAGGTTATAATAGAGATCATGAATGTGGTTAAGGATTATTGCATATGCACATGATTTAATCACATTTCCAAACACCTGTTCACACTATTCAGAAATAGAGTGATTTTTTCATAGCATCATGGCAGTCATCGATGATTTCGAGCTGTATGACCAACAGGCATTTGCAGATGTAGGTCCAAACTAATGCATAGCTTGAAAGAATATCTCTGCAGAAAGATTGGATGGAATTTGAGCTTGATTGAACAATTAGCTTAAGTATCAAGGCAATGTAAAACCATAACGAATAATGTCAACTGGGGATCGAGAAATACTTCAAATGTAGTTCATTGTAACCAAAGCAAACATTTTAAAATTGCATGGATCAGTGTTGCAGTTAATATGGTATATTACAATTCTCGATCCAGTTTTGGATAATCCACTTTGAGGACTACTGATGACCTACGTCAAGCTCATTAAAGATGATCATGAGCCTAAGGGCTTTACGTTATGAAAAAAGATTCAAATAGTTAAACATTTTTAATATTAGAGAGAAGGGAAGGTTGAAACAACAATTAAACAGAATGTTAAATGGCTTCAAATGTGTGACAAAAATTGAGGTATTTTTCCTTAGATGTCTTGGCTTAAAAAGGTTATTTTAAGAATGATGACTCTACTTCAGATGGCTGCTAAAATGCAACCAGAAGGAACAGGTGTTTTGTTCTTTGGCTGTATGAGAAATATCTGAGAAAAAGCCAATCAAATCAATAGTTATTTCTAGCAGCATGAGCAGTCACGAAGCACACCATACCACAATATCAAACAGTTGACTACAGCAGGTGCAATCAAAACTTGCTTTTATTGGTTGGATGCCTGTATTAGTTTGACCTATTTTTCTAATCAACCTGTTCAGAAATGTTATTATACACACCTGGAGCAGGTGAGAGTTGAACCCAGACGCCTCTGGTTTGGGGCAGGGACACTACCACTGCATCAAAGAGGGCTCCCTATATTATTTTGAGAAATTCTAATCAATAGGAGTCAAGTAGTTACAATTTTTGTTGCAGAAAACATTTGTTATGAGCATCTGCAAAGTCAATGAAAAGCCAGTCTGTGAGGCAATTGGTCCACCATGAGCTCACCCCTCACCATTCATCTCACACGTGGAAATGTATTCTCAAATGTGACCTTTTGAACATCAGAAAACAGTTTCTTTCTCTGGATAGTTCTGGAACATTACACCTGGATTCTGAATGGGACGTGTTCAAGTCAGGAAACAGTAGAACTAATTGTGTTCACTTGTGAAGTTTAGTGCCTACTTTTTCTAGATCTGAGACCTTCTAATTGGAATCCAAGACAGCAGATATCAGCCTGTAAGATGGCATACCAAAGAGTTGAGAGTGAAGCACATGTGTACCTCCTGTCAGTACTCAAAATTTGCATTAGCTTTTAACAGTTGTTACATGATTCCAATTTGCAATTGCTGATAAGCCCCTAATTGTTTTTGCTGGGTATTTGAGCCACCCATTTCAAGGCCTTCGCCAAAAAGGTAGAGACTCCAGTGTCAATAGGACTGTGTTGTAGTGTTGCTATTATCATTGCGTGACTGCTGCTATATAATCTGTCTGTGTGGAGGCAAATTGACATAAGCTGGATTTTCAAAATATAGTTAGGGATCTGATCCATTGGTGAATTTCCAGTCCTGACTACACCACTGAACTGCATCACTCTCAGAATGTTGTTTTTAAATTCAAATCAGGAGCTTGCTGCTCAGTTAGAACTGTCTGCAAGGTGCCAGCTGGAAAGGAGGTAGTAGCCATGTTCAGGGTTGCTGCTGCTTCGTTAAATCTCCCTACAGAGACAATACTGTCAATAGTGATGAAAGTGGCCACACAATCTAAACGCAAGTGAGGGGCTCAGGCTGGTTGGCCTGTGAAAAATTCAATCTTGTACAATTTAAAACTAACGCTCTGATGTTCCTGCAATGTGTTTGTGTGCACAAGAATAAAAACTAAAAATAGTATTGTCCGCTGCAGGTGCTTTATCAAGCTCATTAATGAGCTTAAGGAACTGTTAATTGGCAACAGATGAGTTTCCAATTTCCTCCCTCCCTAATGGCCCTTTTGAAAATTACAAACCATCCCATATGTATTAAGATTCCGACGTGACAGGAATTAATTATTTGGTCTGTCTTCAACTTTTATATCCATAGGATACTTGACTGGTGGGCATGTACTGCGCCTCTTTCATGGTCACATGGATGAATGTCTCACAGTAGCAGCATTTGATCAAGGTGAAGATCAGCGCAGGTCAGTTTATCCATTCAATATGTTTCACCTTTTTTAAAAGTTCTGTTTCAAATGCAAAACTTATGTGTTTTTAAAAGCAATAGAAAGTATCCTTAATGTTCAGATTGGGGCTCAATTAACAAAATTTTGTCAAATGAAATAATAGGTGTGAACGGAGCCAAACAGTTAGGAAGACTGCAGGAGGCTCCCACGCTAATGTTTAGCTGGGCTTTTTGAGTACAGATAACAACGAGAAACAACAATTGACCTGTTATTCCAGGCTAAAGGGTGGGGGTGGAAAAATTTGCTTTAACTTCAGTATCTGATTAATATTCATTGGCATGGTGACAACAATAGGAGGAGTTCTAACCTGAAAAAACACAGGCTGGTGGGGGAGAGCTGCTAATATTTTTAAAACATTAATTCTCACCCAGACCCACTTCCAACCTTCCAATTTGCAGTTCTGAGGAAGGGTCACCGGACACGAAACGTTAACTCTGTTTTCTCCTTCACAGATGCTGCCAGACCTGCTGAGCTTTTCCAGCAACTTTGTTTTTTTTCTTCCAATTTGCAGTTTTGTTTTACCGATCCATTGCCAAGAAGGAGAGTTGGCACTCTATAGGAAGGCTGTGAACCTTTTATTTCCACTCTATTCCCACACCACCCAAATCTGCCAGTGCAGATCTTCACCATCCATCCCCCCATCAATATGGGAGCTGAACCTGTCAATCAAGTTGGTTTTGGGGTAGGTGTAATGGAGTGAGGTGAGAGAGGAGGCAGAGCTACCAGTTTGATGGTGTCATTATTGGTGATAAGAATGGGAAAAAAAATTAAAATGTGTAATCTGGCAGCCTCTATCTTTTAAATTAACAGTCTCCTCATTTATATTAAGCTCAGCTGTTACAGATATTACCTTTTTTGGAACTGAAATGAATAGCCTTGTCAAGTTTCTCTCACCAGAAACTTTGATTTCGCTGCTGACATGAGACTTGCTACTCAAAGGCAGGCAGCATTCATTCATCCACCTGTTGTCGCTGGTAGCTACCACAGCCTAAGACTAGGTTAATCAGTTCAGTCTTTGTGGTGGGTGCTAACGTGCACTGTTCTTTTTAAAAAAAAAAAAAAACAAAAAAAAAGTTTCGCTTTTCAGACAGTCAGACAAATGTTACAATAGCAAGGGTGCTCTTCATCTTTTTCTGAAGAAGGGTCCTGACCTAAAATGTCAGCTTTCCTGCTCCTCCGATGCTGCCTGGGCAGTGTTCCTCCAGCTCCACACTGTTTTGCTCTTTGTCTCTGTTTAATTGAAGGGCTGATGCAATGTACCTAGTGCTAATCCACCGCTTTTAAGGAAAAAAGTTGCATAAAAATTCAGATAATTGATTTATCCCTACCAGTATATCTGAAAATATTGTTTTCCTAAGCATGTGGCTTGCAGGTATTTCAAATGGTTTAAAAACAACTTGAGAGTATAATAGATGAACACAGCAGACCAAGCAGCATCAGAAGAGTAGGAAAACTGATGTTTCGGGTCTGGACCCGTTCATCCAGCTCTATACCTTGTTATCTCAGATTCTCCAGTATCGGCAGTTCCTACTATCTCTCTTGAGAGTATAATATATTTTATTGTTTTACCTTCTCTTTCTTTGCTCTACTACAGCAGAGAAATTAGGAAAGTAATCTTTGTGGACTTTTGAATTGTCACACACTTTGGCAATTCCAAACAGGTTATGATATCTTTTTGTTAGATTTCCTTTCCACCTGCTAAAGGAATATGTCTGTGCACAATGCTTCCAGCATTAGTGGGGAAATTGAGGAAATTGCGGACACAAGTTTGGACGATTAATGAAATAGCTCACGAGGATATTTGTAAAGGGCCACTTTTTTTTTTCCTTTTGAATTAGAAGTTGTAACTGACCGTTGGACATAGCTATATCTGAAAAGTACCCTGGGAGATTTTACAGTTTGAATGTCAAGTGAGATTGTGTTGTGGATACACAATTGTGTTGCTTTTTGTATCAGTGAGGTAGATACTTCGAGACAGACCATCACCATGAGTGTTGGAGTTAAGGAAAATCTGCCTAGCAACAGCTTTCTGAACGTTGTGGTTTCACACACCTATAAGACGGTGCAGTCAAAGGTATCCAGAAGCCTGCAAACAAGAATCATCTCCTAGGAGATAGCAAGAACTGCAGATGCTGGAAGTCAGAGTCTATGAAATGTGAAGTTTGAGGAGCACAGCGGGTCAGACAACATTAGGGGAGCAGGAAAGTCGGCATTTTCGGTTGGGACCCTTGTCCTGATGAAGGGTCCCAACCCGAAATGTCCACTTTACTGCTCTTCTTATGCTGTCTGACCTACTGTGCTCCTCCAGCTCTGCATTTTATCAACAAGAATCATCTCTTCCCCCTTCTTTGAGTGGAGAAAGGCAAATAAAGAAACCTGAAGACTTGAAAGAAAGAATTCCAATTCAAGAAAAGACATAGGGTCACGCCATTGTCTATTGAATTGAAGATTGACCATTGTTCTGCTGACCAAAACCACGTCATCATTGTTTAAAACCACGTCATCATTGTTTAAAACCACGTCATCATTGTTTAAAACCACAAGAACTATGGAGATCAGCTCATCCCACCTGTGTAGCCTGAAATTTGGTCCCTAGAATTTGCTTTATCTATCTATATTTTTACACCCATGTTTGTGTCAAACTGACTCTTTGTTTTTTGCCAGCCTTATTTGTAGAATCATAGAATCCCTACAGTGCAGAAGGAAGCCATTCAGCCCATCAAGTGTGCACCAACCCTCCAAAGAGCATCCCACCTGACCCACAGCAGAGAAAAGTGGTTATTGCTTAGGACATTCAGTCTGAACCCAACTTAGAGAATATGGAGAATTACTTCAGTTTGAGACTCAAATTTCCAGCTTTGTAGTGAATTATTTCCCAAACGTTCAGGGACATTCTGATCAGTGTAGAATGTTAATTATTTACAGAGAACAATCCACCCAGCTGCTTACAAATGTTGAACAAGCTTGGAGCAATAAAGACCCTGTGGACTCCAGAACATGAGCAGTTTTGATTTCACATCTGATACAGACCAGACAGACGTAACGCAAATGTTGATGCCCTTAATTGGAAGGTTAATCACAGGAGGGAACATTCCCATTGTTCGCTGGAGGAAGCTGTGGCTGATGCCATGTCCACGCTCCAAGTCAAAGACAGCATTCTGACCACGATTCCCTGTAACTATTAGACTAAAATTCAATGGAATATCGCTGGTACCCTTATGAATTAGATCCAAAGCAGATGTGGTTTCACATTTGCCTTCTATTTTAAAAGAGGGCCGAGGCAGCTTTGGCTAATTGATCTGGGCATACCAGTAGGCTGCATCATTACCAGATAGCTCAACCTCTTCCATCAAGGAATAGAGGGATACAAACCATGTGCAGGAAAATGGGATTAGTTTAGAATGGCATCATGGTTGGTGCAGACATGGGGGCAAAAAGGCTTGTTCCTATGGTAGGATAACAAGGTGTAGAGCTGGATGAACGCAGCAGGCCAAGCAGCATCAGAGGAGCAGGAAAGCTGACATTTCGGGCCTAGACCCTTCTTCAGAACAAGCAGAACACCAACTGTTGGTAAAGGGATGCTAGCTGATATTGATGACTACTGTTGAAATTAAGAGGTGTACTCGGGCAAAAACAGGGAAGCAATTTCACCCCAGCATGGGGTCACAGATCTCTAGCTGTCCTTGCCGTGAATTTTTCACTCAGTGATCTGAGCGGGAGCAGAACTGAACGCCATTCTTGTACTCACTTATGTCTTCGCAAAGTTCAAAAGGGTATTTGCATGTGAGATCAAAGGCCTTATCTCTATGAAGGGCATTAGTATTTAGTTTTTTGCCTGTTTTGGACTTCCATTTTGGATTCACACTGGGCATGCAGCTTTGAAAGCAAGATCCACAAGGAAATGGACAGTGTAAAGGATTGAACCACACTCAATATGACTGTCTGCTCAACTTGCCTCCCAAGTGTGAACAAAATGGCCTGGATACCTTGTGTGGGTGGCTTATACTTACAACTGCACCCCACACTCATCTGCAAGCTAATCTCAACATATCTCTTCTTTGGACAAGACTCAGTCCATCCCATGGATTATCTCATTGAACTTATCACACCAATAATCTATACCAGGTGTTATATACCAAGCTGACATTCGAGAGAACTGAGAAGAAAATCATCAAATGATCACAAGGCTGACAGATTTCACCTTCTGATCAGCAGAGGATATTCTGCCAAAATTTGGAATATCTGGAATTGGAATAAAATTTAGAATGTCTAGAACCCTGAATCTCATACAGACTTTAAATGACTGAATACAGGTTACCATACCTGTGTTGAACCCTTAGATAGCTGGAAGGCAATCTCAAACAATTTAAACAGAAGTTGCTCAAGTCCAGGAATCTGGTAGAATGTAGAGGCAATCAGCTCTTTCAGCATCCATGCAAAACCTGAAGTGTTGGTGCATGATGGCTTGAGTGAATTGAGCAAGGTAGTGATGAGTAATTCAGCTGTTACCTGGGCGCTGTGAATCCAAAACGTGCATCCAGTTGGGGAAGCTTACTCCCATTCTGGAAACTGGCATAGGGATATCCTGCCGGGAGGTAGAATTTGAAACAACGGTTGCTGATCATACAACGGCTGGGGATTTGGCCAACCTGAACCCCAGTGTGGGTGATCCAGTACAGAGCCTGGATCCCTTGGAAGGTACCAGTACTGATAAGGGGCTGAGTAGGTCATCTTAGAAAATGCTGGAATTTACCCCAGCCCTTAGTATTTATGCTGTTTGATGCAAGAGAGAAAGCTGCCACGAAAGTGCACACACACATTCTGGTAATCATGGTGCAGTTGAACCTGCTAATCTCTCAAATGTTTCACAAATCGTCACTGTGCTATAAGTAGTTGCTGGGACAGCAAATCTCAAGCAGCAATGCATAATATCCAACTTTTAGCAGCAGGTGACAATGGTAAGGGAGGCCACTGAGTACAGCAGCTGGAGCAGCTATGTTAGACCTCCAGTAGCAGGTGGCAATAGTGAGGGAATATGCCAATCAGAGTAGCTGAAGTAGTTGAACGGACCCTCTCTGGAGTGTCTTGAGGGAAGGAGATCTCATGGATAGAAGAATCAGACAGAAAAGGATTTCCTCCACAACATGTAATGTACAAGTGTAATTATACTGTCTTCCATTTTAACCTTAGTTTCCCTTCATGTTTGTAATGACCTGATGCCAGTGTAAGAAAGAATCCCAGCTTCATGATCTTTGGGCGGTCCAAGTGTTTAAATCTCACGTTATATCCAGCTTTGTGATTGCTTGTGGAATAGTGAGGCTACATTATTGGCACACTCTCTTCTCAATTGAATTATGAGAACGTGTAGTCTTGCAGCTTCTGGACAGGTCAAAGGGAAACTGTTAGTGGTCATGTCATTGAGCTAGGAAGCAGGAGGTTCAAGCAAGAATGCAAATCCAAACTAAGCAATTTGTGAAATTTTAAATTTAATTAATTAATAAAAATTTGGAATAAAAATCTAGTCTGAAATATTGACTGTGAAACTAGTGAAATTAGTTCATTAGTCTTTTCTCTTGGTCTGGCCTATACATGTCTTCAAATCCACAGCATTGCAGTTGACTTTCAACTTTCCACTGAATGCACTCTGTTCAAGGAGGATGTGCTACAAATGCTAGCTTTGCTAGTGACGCACACATCCCATGAAAGTTATTTAAAAGTATGACATTTTAGTTTTTCTGTTTGCTGCTTAAAAGAAAACTGTTTCTTTCTGGACACGTGTAATATTCTGTATGGACTTTGCAGCATCTTATTCTGTATTTTGCTTCTGTTTTGTGTGAGTAGAAAATTAAGGCTGTATTTTCCAAGAATGTCATAATGGTAATGCTGTTGGATGAGTGACCCAGAACTCTAGGCTAATATTCTAGGGTTAAGAGTTCAAATCCATCTGCGACAAATGTTGAAATTTTAATTCAATAAAAATTTGGAATAAGTAAAAACTAGCCTATTGGCAACCACTGTTGATTGTTGTAAAAATCCATCTGGTTCACTGATGTTCTTTTAAGGAAGGGAATCTGCCATCTGTACCTGATCCAGCCTACGTATGACTCCAGACCCACCACAATGTGATTGATTCTTAATTGACCCCTGGGCAAAAGGGGGATGGCCAGTAAATGCTACTGCAGCCAGCAATGACAACTTCACATGAACAAGTAAATAAACTACTAATCAAAGGAAAGATACTAGAACAATCAAACACATTGAAGTAGTTCTCATAATCATTTGGGATTGATTGTTATTAGATCAACAAGACAACAAAATAGTTACCTTTTGAAATTCATGTTGGTCATACTACTTTTCAAATTATGTGAATAAATATTCCTTTTCATGTCCTGCAGGCTAGTTCACTATGAAGGTGGTGCAGTGTGCAGCCATGCAAGATCCTTGTGGAGGTTGGAGCCATTGCGCATCAGGTAAAGGGATTAGACCTGGTTCACCGAAATAACAATATAGGTTCCACATCATTTCGGGGGGAGTGGAAAAGAAATCTAAACTAGCTAAAGTGCGTATAATTAGAGAGTTAGGAAAGAGTTGTGATGTTAATCAGAAGCAGAGGAGATATTTAGAACTGTATGACTCAAATGATTTTTCTTTTTTGAAGCCTTTCAAGTTTAATTTTGCTGATTGTAGAGGATATGCTATCTGAATTAGTCTGGAAACTGTTTTACATTTTTTTTAAATCAGTAGTTAATAAACTCAAATAGTGGCAGTGTCAAAGTTCATTTGAGACTATAGTACATATTGCACTTAAAGCTGGCAATGTGTTAACTGCGTCATACATTTTGACCAATAAGACTATTGAGCCAATTATTGCATTACTTAGAGTTGAGTTGGCTGGATGGCTGATTGTGATGCAGAGCGACACCAGCAGTGTGTGTGTTCAGTTTCATACTGGCTGAGGTCACCATGAAGGTTCTGCTTTCTCAGACTTGTCCCACCCACCCCGAGGTGTAATGACCCTTGAGTTAAACTTCCCACTAGTTGTCTCCTTTTCTAATCAGAAAGAACCCCTGTGGTTCTCTGGCACGATGATGACTACTACTAGTAACAGCAGAAAACTCCATTAACTGCAGATTGTTTCACTGTTGCACATGTCATCTGCTTTTCTAAATGGCCAAATGTTAAGTTAAATAAAATACAAACTAAATGTGAGTGAAGTCCCTTCCATTAAAATAGAAGTCCAGTTTTAAATTATTGTGACAAGTATGTACATTTACCAGGATCACACTTGAATGCCTAATAATGTTGACATTGCATCCTAGTTAGAAATCCAGTGACGGTACACTTAAACTTGAATTGTGAATCTGCAACTATTTTACCAGTGTCTTATGAAATGTGTTCCTTGTTTAAATGTTACCGCAAGTGTTTTTCTGCTTGGTACATTCTGTTCTTATTGTTATTAGTACTTGGGAGTCAAACAATCCTCAAGCCGTAATGTATCTTCTAAAGTTTAGCATGAAATGCAATATTGTGTGGAAAATCTAGATGCTGGGATCTGGTGGCTGGTTATTAGTCTATAAACTGTATATTTTGTTTCCTTTAAGTCACTGTACGAGAGATGTCAATTGACCTCTTTACTCAACAGCTGGAGTGGTGGCCATATGAAATGGGGTCAGCCTTTCCGCATTCGGCATGTTACAACAGGCAAATACTTGGGCCTGGATGAGGAGAAAGGGCTTCTACTTTTTGATCAAGATAAATCAAACACCAAAATCACCTCATTTTGCTTTCGTATATCAAAGGTGAGAGAAAATTTGGGGGGGTGGGGCGAGTGTTGGGGAAGTAAGTTGTTGTTTTCAGAATTCTAATATATTTCGAGCTTTCTGCACAGACAGAAAATTGGCATGGCATTTGCTAATTTAATTACTTTGGATTGGGATAGCATTAAGGACCTGGCTGTCGTCCTCCACCTGCAGTCTGGGAGCTACGTTATTATTAAGGATTGGTACCTCCTGATTACATGATTGTGTGACAAAAGAAAAAAATTCTAGCCACTGGTGTTAGGGAGGAGGAGAAAAATCAGTCATTTGTGCTGCTCCTCATTGTCGTCAACTGAACATTATGTCTAATGTGTGATGATCAAAGACAATCAAACTTGAAATAGAGTCTAACACAGTGTAGAGCTGGAGGAACACAGCAGGCCAGGCAGCATCAGAGGAGTAGGAAAGTCGACGTTTTGGGTCGGGACCCTTCTTCAGAACTGGGCAGGGGGATGTGAACTGGGAAATAGAGGGAGGAGGGGTTGCTGGGGAAACATAGGTGGGATGGTGATAGGTGGATGCAGTTAGGGGGTGGTGGGGATTGGTCGGTAGGAAGGGTGGGGCGGATAGGTGGGAGAGAAGATGGACAGGTTGTGTCAGGTCAAGAAAGCATTTATGAGACAGAGTTTTGGATGTGGGATGAGGCTGGGGATGGGGAGATTTTAAAACTGGTTCAAGCCATTGGGCTGTAGGCTTCCGAGGCAGAATATGAGGTGTTGCTCCTCCAGTTTGCATGTGGCATCATTGTGGCACTGGAGAAGGCCCAGGATGGACATGTCATCAAGGGAGTGGGAGCTAAAATGGTTAGCGACTGGAAGGTGTTGTCGTTTTATAGTGTACAGAGTGCAGATACTCCACAAAATGGTTTCCGAGTCTGTGCTTGGTCTCACCGATGTAGAGGAGGCCACATCAGGAGCAACGGATACAGTAGACTAGGTTGGAGGATGTACACGTGAACCCCTGTCAGATATGGAAAGTTTGCTTTAGGCCTTGGATGGAGGTGAGTGTGGAGGTGTGAGGGCAGGTGTAGTACTTGCTGTGGTTGCAGGGAAAGATGCCAGGTATGGTGGGGAGCAGATGAGGGAGTCTGGGAGTGAGCGGTCCCTAAGAAATGCAGATAGGGGTGGAGAAGGAAATATCTCTTTGGTGGTGGGGTTGGATTGTATGTGGTGGAAGTAGTGGAGGATGATATGCACGACGTGGAGGTTGGTGGGGTGGTATGTGAGGACCAGGGGGACTCTGTTTTTATTTTTGTTGTGGGCAGGGGATTTGAGGGCAGAAGTGCAAGAAATGCAAGCGATGTAGTTGAGGGCATTTTTGATCACTGGAGGGAGAAAGTTGCGGTCCTTGAAATAGGAAGACGTCTGGGAATGGAATGCTCCAACTTGGTAGCAGATGCAGCGGAGGTGGAGGAATTGGTAGTATGGGAGCGCAGTTTTGCAGGAGGGTGGGTGAGATGAGGTGTAGTTGAGGTAGCTGTGGGAGTTGGTGTGTTTGAAATAGATGTTGGTGTTGAGGCGATTTTGGGAGTCAAAAGGGAGATTAGACAGGTTAAATGAGTAGGCGAACACTAGACAGATAGAACATAACATGGGAAAATGTGAGGTTATGCACTTTGGCAGGATGATTAGAAGAACTGGATATTATTTAAATGAGGAAAGACTGCAGAAAGCTGCAGCACTGAAGAGATTGTGGTCCTGCTGCATGAATGACAAAAAAGGTAGTATCCAAGTTCGGCTGCTACTAGGGAAGGCTTTTATTTCAAAGGGAATGGAGCATAAAAATAGGATAGCTTGCTGAAAGTATTTAAGGCACTAGTCCTACCACAACTGGAATACTGTGAACATTTTTGGACCCCTTAACTACGGAAATATGTACTGATATTGGAGGCAGTCCAGGCAAAGTTGACTAGGCTGATACTAGGTATGGAGAGATTTTCTTATGAGGTAAATTGAGCAGGTCGCACTCATTGGAATTTAGAAGAATGAGAGGCAAACTTATTGAAACACAGATTCTTGGAGGGCTTGGCAGGGTAGATGTGGAGAGAAAACATTTTAACTCAATTTTCTCCTGACAGACGCTGCCAGATTTGCTGAGTTTGTCCAGCAATTTCTTTTTTTTATTTCAGATCTCCAGCATCTGGAGATCTTTCTTAATTTAGATGCAGAGAGATTGTTTCCCCTTGTGGGAGAGTTTAGGACTGGGGACATGGCCTCAGAATATGGAGTTGCCTATTAAAAACAGAAATGTGCAACTCTTTTTCTGAAGATGGGGCATCTGTAGGATTCTTAACAACCAATCTCAACTGCCCTTGGTGGTGTAAAGTATATTCAGGGTTGAGATAGAAAGATCATTAATCAATAAGGGATCAGGTTTCATGCGATAAGGCAGGAAAATAGAGTTAGGAATTGTCAGGTCAACCATAATCCCGCTGAATGGCAGAGCAGACTTGATTTGCTGAATGGCTTACTTCTGTTCCTTTATCTTAGTCTAACTGCTAAGAATGTAAGTGATTTTTAGAAATATCTAATGAATGTTTTAATGCTTCCTCTGATAGGTTTTGTATTCAGGTTGTAGGAGGGTGTTTTCTCACTTTCTGAATATTGTCCTTCTGGTTATACTTTACCCTCACAAAGCCAAAACCCTGGTTCTCGCAACTGTCTTTGTTCTTGGTTTTACATTTATACGGAGCGTAATATATCTAAGCACAATGCTACTTCTGTCTCCGTTTATATGTAATAACAATATGCTGACACTTTTCATGAAAATCGTACAAAAAAACTATTTCCCTTATGCCCCCAAAGCCACTGTCAGGGACACAAATAAAAGAACATTTGATCATCTCTTTCTAAGTTGACACCAATACATAAATTACAATATGTATCATGTTGAACGGGGACTAAACATAAACTTTGTGCTTCCTTAGGATAAAATTGATGTTGCTCATAAAAGAGACATAGAAGGCATGGGAATCCCTGAGATCAAGTATGGTGAGTCAATGTGCTTCGTCCAACATGTGAACAGTGGACTTTGGTTGACTTATGCTGCGGCTGATACCAAAACAGTCCGTTTGGGACCCTTGAAGAGGAAGGTAAGTAATGCTTTTGTCAGTTGATAACTGGAGATGGAATAAGATTATAATTTCAAGAATACAAAACGAAGCTAGAAACTCAATTCCATTGCTCTGATTCCATCCCTCTCCCTGGTGACAGTCTGAGATTTAAGTCATGTTTTGCAACATTGATTCCACCTTTGATCCTGGTATAAGCTGCTGATTTCTCAATCATATCATCACTAGGATGTATTATTTATTCCTCTGTGATGTCACCTGATTTGCCCCTTTCTCAACCTATCTGTTATTGACCCCCCTCCCCAATTTTGCCTTTGTTACATTTTAGACTTGACCATTCCAAAGCACTCCTGGCTGGTCTCCCACCTTAAAACCCTCGACTACTTCCATTTAGAATGGACAACTTCATGTACCATTGCCGTACTTTCTTTCATAACGTATCTGTGAAGCATTTTGGGCTATTTTAGTATGTGATAAGTAGTATAAAAATAGAATTTAGTTTTTAACCAGAAATTATTTCTGTATCATAGAATGTGGACAGGTTGTTTGATGTTTTAGGTTTAATAAGATGAGTTGTTTGCTTGCCATTGACACACTGCCTCAGTTCTGCTTTTCTTCAACCCAGACTGGCTAGCAGTCCCCTGTCAGGAAGCAACTATGAATTTGACTTCCCAAGTACTCCCAAATATCTAATATACATAATATATTGTGATTGGAAATAAATTGGCTTTTCCATATTCTGCAACGTTTAACATTTTGAAAGATGCAGAATATAATAAATAAATGTATTGTGTCATGGCAAAGTCCTGTTATACGCCTCACTTGAAATTGAATTCTGCTAACATCATTTTTTAAAAAAATTATTCTTTCATGGGTTGTCAACACCATAGACAAGGCCAGTGTTTATTGTTCGTTCCTAATTGCCCTTGAAGTGAGTGGCTTGCTAAGCCATTTCAGAGCACAATTAAGAATCAACCACATTGCTGTGGGTCTGGAGTCACCTATACTTCAGACCAGGTAAAGATGGCAGATCTCCTCCCCTAAAGGACATTAACGAACCAAATGGGTTATACAACAGTCAGTGATTGTTTCACAGTTACCATTCCTGACGCACAGCTTCTTTTTAAACTTGTCTTTTTTTAAGTAATAATTGCATGGAATTGAAAATCAGATTGGAGCAGATACTTTTGAATCGTCCTGTTCAGAGGTATTATTACACATCTCTGAAGCAGGTGGGGCTTCATCCCGAGTCTCCTGGCTCAGAAGTATGGACACTACTACTGCACCATGGGAACCCTGTCAGACGGGAGCTTAGTAGGTGGCTAAGTTAGAAATTAGAATTTATACAGTGTGAAGGCAGGCCATTTGGCCCATCAAGTATACACCGGCCCTCTGAAGAGTATCCCACCCAGAGCCACCCTTTATTCTACACCCTGCATTTCTGTCGTTCAGAACAATGCTTTGGGAGGCACGGTGGCTCAGTGGTTAGCACTGCTGCCTCACAGCGCCAGGGACACAAGTAGAATGTGCAAACTCCACACAATCGCCTGAGTCTGGGATCGAACCCAGGTCCCTAGCACTGTGACACAGCAGTGTTAACCACTGAGCCACCATGCTGCCCCTTTAAAGCCAACTGCAACCTGCAAAGTCCGAAAGAAAATGTTGGGGATTAAGGTGGATCTCTCACTTGTAAAATTAATATTTTTTTCAAACAAACTTTGTCCTTAGGCTATACTACACCAAGAAGGACACATGGACGATGCACTTTCACTATCTCGCTCACAACAAGAGGAATCACAGGCCTCCCGAATAATCTTCAGTACAAATGGTCTCTTCAACCAATTCATTAAGTACGTGTATTTTAGTTATTGTCTTGGCGGGGGCGAAGGGTTGCACAGGCTAACTCATTGGAGGTTAGAAGAATGAAACGTAATCATTTTGAATGTGTTAAATTCTAAGGGAATTTGACATAGTGAACGCTACGAGGATATTTCTTCTTGTGGGGTTGGTGAGGTGAATTGAGAACTTAAGGAGCACAGTTTTAAAATGGAGATGAGAGAGAATTTTTTTTTTTTCTGAGGTCATTAGACTTTGGAATTCTCTGCTCCAGAGAGTATTGGAGGCTAGATCATTGAATATGTTCAAGTCTTGAGTTGGGTAGATTATTGGTCAGCAAGAGAGTCCAGGTTTTGTAGAAAGACAGGAAAGTAAGGTTAAGTAGGTTGAGCAAGTTCGAGGGGCGAAATGGCCTACTTATGCTCCTTTAGACTTTATTTTATTTTCATTTTTTAAAATTTCATTCATGGATGCTGTCTTTTTAGCTCTATGTGGAATAATTAACAACTGTAGAAAGTCCTTATGTTAAGAAACATTTGTAATACTAACCAAAAAAAAAAATGACGAGGCCATTCAGAATTTATGGACAGAATACAGGTTCTGGTGGAGGGTCACTGATGTGAACTGTTAACTCTGTCTTGAAAGATGCAGTCAAGTCCACTGAATATTTTCAGAATTTCGGTTTTATTTTAAATTAATGCATGTTTTGGACCCAAATTGTTAACTTGTATATTTTCTCCACAAACACTGACCTACTACCTGTTTACAATATTTCCCCAGTTCTGAGGAAGGGTCACCAGACCAAAAATGTTAATTCTGTTTTTTCCTTCACAGATGCTGCCAGACCTGCTGAGCTTTTCCAGCAACTTTGTTTTTGTTCCTGATTTACAGCATCTGCAGTTCTTTCGGCTTTTATTTACAGCATTTCTGTCGTTCAGAACAATGCTTTGGGAGGCACGGTGGCTCAGTGGTTAGCACTGCTGCCTCACAGCGCCAGGGAACCCGGTTCGATTCCAACCTCTGGCGTCTGTCTGTGTGGAGTTTGCACGTTCTCCCCGTGTCTGCGTGGGTTTCCTCCGGGTGCTCCGGTTTCCTCCCACAGTCCAAAGATGTGCAGGTTAGGTGGATTGGCCACGCTAAGTTGCCTGTAGTGTTCAGGGCGGTGTAGGTTAGGTGGGTTGTTGTGGGGGGTGGGTCTGGGTGGGATGCTCTGAGGTTCGGTGTGGACTTGTTGGGCCGAAGGGCCTGTTTCCACACTGTAGGGATTCTGTGAAAAAAAAAATTCATCTAATTGGAGCGTTCACCTGAGATTATATTTCAGTTCTGGTTGGACGTACTGGCATTGTTTACATATATAGGCTGTAAAATAAAAACAAAATCGCCTAATAATATCAAAGCTAAGTTATACTTAAAGAAGTCAGTGGGGCTATGCAATAAGCATTATGTAAGTTCATATAAAGCTCATTACAAGTAACTGAAATTATAACTATAAATGTTCAACAAACAATATAATTGGCTGTTGAATATTTGGAACTGTGCGTCTTTGAATTATTTTTTCATGTTCATGGTACTTTTTTGTATTTTTAATGAAGAGGCCTGGATACGCTAAGTGGGAAGAATAAATCTTCAGCTCCAGTGACGCTACCAATTGATACGATAGTGTTAAGCCTTCAAGACTTGATCAGCTACTTCCAACACCCAGAGGAGGAGCTTGCACATGAAGAAAAGCAAACTAAATTGCGCTCACTGAAAAACAGGCAGAATTTATTCCAGGAAGAGGTAAGTTAACAAAATCTTGGAACAGGAAGAAGCTATGTGAGTGAATGTGGTATAGAATGTTAGCCAAAAGGAACGATACCTAATTGACAGCTCACTTTGCACCATGTGAAATCAATAGAAGATAAATCAAGTGAAAACTATTTCCAGCTCCACTGTTTATATAATAGTAAAGCCATTTACCATGTTTTTGAAGTATTGACAATATCTGGATATTAAATTATTAATAAATCTCAAAATAGTACTCCACCTGATCATGAAATCAGCATCTATTCTCCTTCCTGGTTTAAATCTTAGCTTAATGGATAAGGACTAATGCTAACTATTTTATTTGGTTAGTAGCAGTTGAATTTTTGTTCTGTTCACTTGGATTAATTATTAGTCCCGTTACAGACAAGGATAAGAGTAGAGACCAGAGGGGTGACAGTCAGCTTCAACTGCAGATATTGGAGAAATACATAAATGGGATCGTAGCAGATCATCTGTCAGTTTTAGACTGTTTTGTTTTCCTTACAATTGACTGCCAAAGTTGAATTTTAGCTTCAATGTCAGTGATGAGACCGGAAAACTATAAGCATGTGAAAATCAAAAAGGTTGGATGGTTAATGGGATATACCAGAACAAAGAGAAGAAAGTTGTAAATCTTAAGGTAGGCTCATTAGCAGCCATTTCCAAGGCTGAAGAGGCAAGAATTAGGGAGCAATGGGAATGCGAATCTGTATTTTAAGGCAGTGATTGACTGTTTCTGTCAATAGTTGTCTGAGTACTATGGAGTGTAGAAATAGTAAATGTCCACAGGACAAATAGAACAGCTGTTTTTCATAGGTTACTAAGCCAGATCCAGGTAGGTGTGTCCAGATACTGTATTTATCATCATTGTGGTTGTGCGGAATTAACTCCACTGGCCAATGATAAATCTGACATTCCTCCTTTCGTGCAGTATGATGACGTGTTATGTAGAAGTAGTATTTGGTGTTTTAAATATCTTTTCAAAACTTTGCACATCCCTGTACCTTTTGGCTTTCCTGGCCCAACCTACATTTAGAATTATGATCTTTGTCTGCCAAATCAATCTCTAGTGGCTTCTGATTAGTGTTGATATGTGAAGGTGCTAATGGGAGGACAAGAGTTGCTTTAATTCAACTGAACCTGACAGACATTCTTCTGGTAGTTCCCTTTCTTGTGTGTACCCCTGATCACAGAATTATGTAGTGTAGTAGGATACCATTTGGCCCATCGTGTCTGCACCAGCTGCCCAAGTAAGCAGTCTCTCTTGTGCCACCCTCACATTCTCTCAGTAGTCCTTACAAGTTCTTCTTTTAAATCTCAATATGAGAATTAATATTTGGAAATTCTTGGCATTATTGATGCTGCAACAACCACGTAATTGATTCAAATGTTTACGGCAATGCAAGCATCAGGACAGAAGAAAAGAGGAATGATAGTTCAGAAATGACCTTAGAAGTTCCGTATTATTGTTCAAATAAAGGCAAAATACTACAGACTAATACCAGACTCAATGTTAACTCTTTCTCTCTCTACCGATGCTTCCAGACCCTGCTGAATTTCGTCAGCATTCTGTGTTTGTTCCACATTATCGTTCATTTTGGCTTTAAATTTGTCTTCTGTGTACTTCTCTGTGCTTGGCAGTGTTGGATGCAATCATATTTGGTGTCCTGCAAAACGGTACAGACCTGAGGCATAGGGAAGAATAGGAACAGTGATTTCAAAACAATGACGTTATTACAAAACCGCTGCCTGTTTGAGGCAGGACCTTCCACTGCCTTTGCTGATAGCCAAAATGTAATCTGGTGTGGCAGACCTTCACCTGTTTTTGACTTGATGTAACACCTTTAATTCCGTGTATTCCATGTATCATGGACCAGCTGGTCAGAACCAGATCCTGAGCAATTCTTTAAGGAAACAGTAACTGCATTGCTGAAGCGACAAACTTTGAGCTAATATAACAACATGTAGCAATTACTGCTAATTGTGCACTGTTTGTTTCAGGGCATGATCCAGCTGGTATTGGATTCCATTGACCGACTGAATATGTATAACAGTGCAGCTCATTTTTCAGAGTTTGCAGGAGAAGAAGCAGCTGAGTCCTGGAAAGAAATTGTTAACCTCTATTATGAACTGCTGGGTATGGAACCTAAACAATGTATAAATGAAAAGATAGAAAAACCAAGTTGTTGCTGTATTCCACTGATATAATCACTATTGCATATAGTGATTATATCTAGTAGAAGTAAATTCCTGACCTAATTATACCTCTTTTTTAAATGATGATGGTTATCAATCCCTTTTTTCTTCTAAGATTTCTTTGGAGTCAATTATTAATTTTCATCATTCTGTCAAATTTATCTTTTTTTATATTAGACCCTTAGCTACTAGTTAAAGTCATATGTTGACCAGTATCCTTGTTATTTGCTATCCCTTAAACAACATAAATAAATTGCCTACTTATTTTCATCATTGCTGATTGTAGATCTCTGCTGTTTACAAATTGGTTGGGACTGTTTACTGAATTACAACAGTTGGTATACTTCGGAAGTATACGTATTGCCTGTGATGTCCTGAAGTTACAATAGTTTCCTATTATAATTGTAAGTTCTTAACTTACCTCTTCCATTCTCCACCCAGCTCCTGCTTTTTCAGTCACAAAAGCTGCCAACCATAAGTAATTTTCTTCACTCATGCAGTGTCACTTTCAAGGTCACCCTTTTCAGCTCTTTGTCATCTGAAAGCTGATTTTTGCATCATATTCATCCTCTCCAGGTCCTTGCTACTGCTCAAATATCCTTTGAATCCTACCAGTTTTATGGACATCTTTGGTCAAAACTCTGTCTTTGGATCTGTCTAGTTTTCATTTTGCTCTTACTACCACATTGACCCGAGACAAAATTACAAATACGTTATCTGTCATTGGCACAATGACTTTTTAAAAATTCTTTGTCCACAGGATGTAGACTTTTCTGACTAGGCCAGCGTTTATTCCCCTGATTTGCCCTTCAGAAGGTAGTGATGTGCCCACCAATAAAATGTAATGGGGTTTCATGTCTTTTTGATTTTTATTGTTAAATTGTAAATTGTTCTTGTTTCATCAGTCATTACTGCAATGTTTTTCTCTTATACAGCATCCCTCATCCGTGGCAATCGCAGAAACTGTGCTCTGTTCTCTGATAATCTAGACTGGCTAGTCAGTAAGTTAGATCGACTGGAGGCTTCCTCAGGTATATTTCTGACTCAATAATTCTAACAAGCTTAGGTACGCTTTGCTGATGATTTGTTCTGATTTAAAAAAAAGGATGTTCTGCAATTTTGGTCACAGAATATGTTTGCTCAAAGGTTTTGGCCTGGAAATCACCTCAGAAATACCTTCCACCAACTGTGCTAACATAATTTCATGGTAATGCTCTTTACAGTTTTAAATGGTCTCTGTGGAATGTTCTGCATAAGACCATTGTAACTCAATGATATTCCTCCATATCAACTTTAAAATCTAGGAACCTGGTTTTAGTTTGCTCTATTCGGTGGGAGTGGAGCAGTAGCAGGCTGTAGTGTGTCCATCTTTCAGTAGCTGCACTTGCCATTTTCCTGGGTTTTCTAATTGTTAGTCTATTAATGGAAGCCCTTTTTCAGTATGTTAATTGGAGTTCTGTAACATAAACAGGAAGCAACACAATTTTTAAGGTGCTAACAGATGTTGCATTTTGTTCCATGTTAGCATTCCCAAATGGTTGTCTTCATTCAGCTGGTGGGGTGTCTCTTGCAGAGTAATGCAGTATGATGTATATGTCATAATGACATCAGCAGGTCCACAGTAGAGCATGCCTAACAATGTAAATCAAATGATTTTTGCAGAGACCTATCATCACTCCACTCTTAGGTAGAGACAGATAGTTAGCTGAAGAGATCAAAATAGGATTCAAGAGTGTAACCAAACCACACCATCTACAAGTTCTGAAACAGTAATTGTAGCTTGCCAAAATTATAGAATTAGGATAGAGTATGGGCCTGAATCTACCCAGGCTTTTGGAGGCAGGACCAGAAACAAATTTGGTAAATAGCATTTTGGGCCCACCACTGAAGTGGATTCAGAATTGGCTGACCCTTAGAAGACAAAAGGTGGTAGTGGACGGAAAATGTTCAACATGGTGCTCAGTTACGAGTGGTGTACCACAAGGATCTGTTCTGGGTCCTCTTCTATTTGTGATTTTTTTGTAAATGATTTGGATGTAGGAGTGGAAGGGTGGATTAGTAAGTTCGCGGACGATACGAAGGTGGGTCGAGTTGTGTATAGTGCGGAGGGTTGTTCTAGGTTACAAAGGGACATTGATAAGATGCAGAGCTGGGCTGAGAAGTGGCAGATGGAGTTTAACCCTGAAAAGTCTGAGGTGATTCATTTTGGAAGGACAAACTTGAAGGCAGAACACCGGGTTAATGGAAAGATTCTTGGCAATGTGGAGGAGCAGAGGGATCTTGGTTCACGTCCACAGTTCCCTGAAAGCTGCCACCCAGGTGGATAGAGTTGTTAAGGAGTATGGTGTGTTAGCTTTCATTTAATAGAGGGATCAAATTCAAGAGCCGTGAAGTTATGCTCCAGCTATGCAAAATCCTGGTTCGGCCACATCTGGAGTATTGCATCCAGTTCTGGTCACCTCATTACAGGAAGAATGTGGAAGCGTCGGAAAAAGTTACGAAGGAGATTTACCAGGATGTTGCCTGGAATGGAGGGAAGGTCTTACGAGGAAAGGTTGAGAGAGCTAGGGCTTTTCTATTTAGAATGACGAAGGATGAGATGTGACTTGATGGAGGTGTACAAAATGATCAGAGGTATAGACAGAGTAGACAGCCAGAGACTTTTTCCTTGAGTGGAGGTAGCTACTACAAGGGGACATAGTTTTAAAGTGAGTGGAGGTAGATATAGGGGAGACGTCAGAGGTAGGTTCTTTACTCGGGCGTGGAATGCATTGCTGGAGAGGGTAGTGGAGTCGACCTCATTAGGGGCATTTAAGCGGCTATTAGATACGTATATGGATGATAGTATAAGGTAGGGGTGGAGGTTAAATAGACCTTAGGTTTAGGGTAAAAGTTCGGCAGAACATCGTGGGCTGAAGGGCCTGTACTGTGCTGTACTGTTCTATGTTCTATGAAGTTGGGGTCAATATGGCAGAGGCTACCTGGATGCTAGCCTGTTGTGCTTATTAATGGAGCAATTCAGGGAATGTTGATGGGATCTAACTAACAGTGGATGGATCTCCGACTGAGACCAGTAGCTGAAATTGGCATTCCACAAGCTGTTGTGTGGGGTGCCAGACAGACTTTGCTGCAGACCCCTCGTTTGGGCCTCCCACTTCCCTTGAAGTAATTGGAAAATGGGTCTCCTGTTTAACGTGGAAATCCGAACAGTGAAGGCGGGGTCTCTATTTATGAAAAAGAGGTAGGTAGATTTTTCAGTAACAAGGGAGTGAAAAGGTATGGCGGTGGCAGTGAGGTTGGGGGCAAGGGAGTAGGCGGAAATGTGGAGGCAAGGCCATAATCAGATAAGCCATAATCTTAATGAATGGTACAATCCACATTTGGTACACTCCACTCTTTAATTGACTACACATTTGCTTGCCTCTGTGATGATTATGACCAACATTTCATGGCCACTTTCGGATTTCAGGTCACAACCCAACAGAAAGATTTGGCCATATGGTGTCAGAGGCAAAGCTTCAAACTGTTGGGAAATTGGGATCAATTTTGTGGCAGAACGAGCTTTTACAAGGTAGATGAATTGTATGTAAACAGAGCAGAGCTTAGATCAGTACCCTTGTGGAAAGGATAACTATTGTGTATTTGGTAAGTATGGTGGAATGACCCTTTAAGAGTCCAGTCACATGATGTTGTTATTGTTGATGTCATCAGCCATTTTGGAGGGAAACAGCTCAATCTAGCCTTGTTGCCTGCAGAGTGAACAACTTGGATAATAATAGAAATTTTGCTGATTTTAAGCACTTTGGCCTCCTTTCTTTCCTGAAATGTAATGAAAAGAAAACTGGCGACAGAAATAAATCTGCATTGAAATCCGCCTGATGAACCTACAGATTCATCAAAAATGAAAAAATGTGCTCCTCCCGCAGATCTTGGAGGCACTTTGATTTTAAAAAAAAGACAAGAAATCAAAATATGACATTGCACCAAAGCAGTACAGTCAGTTTAAAAAAAAAAAAAAAAAAAAAAAATTCACCCTAGGGAAGAGATAAGCCGTGCAAAAGAAGCTTGCCGCATGCTCTACCCTGAATGAACACTGCAGTAACACGTACCCGCCATGGAGGAAAATGTTTTGAGCTAGGGGTATAGATTCAAAAGAAAATGGCAGCCTCAGGAACACCTTGTTTTAAAGAGGAAAAAGCAAGGTTGTGCTAAGATTTTTGTGGTATATCATGCTACGCAGACCTTTCCATTTCAAATTAAATTAATAAAAAACAGCAGGAAATTTGGCACTGTAGGACTGTATTTTGAAAATACAAAGAACTGTAACACCTGCACAGAGTTCCGTTATTATTTAGTTCTGGCTAACAAAATTTGAGGCAAATATAAGGTTCCTGTGTTCTTAAGTTTCATGGAGGGGTTTGTGGTAGAAGCTATCAACCTCCTGAGGCGTGTGGTATAGTTAGAGAAGCCGGGTTCCAAAACTTATGAAGGAATAGGAGGAATTCTAGCATTTTTCACCAAAACCATTGTGATTGCTGAAAGGTTCAGATTCCACAAATGCAACCAGCATGATGGTGAATATATCTCCCAGTTTGCAGCAATTTTAAGAAGTAGCAGAATTTTATGGTTTAAGATGTGAAGCAATCCAGAAGATATTGCTGATGGAAAAATAGAACTAGCAGCTAAGGAAGCTGAACAGCTAAGCTTGAGCATGAGAGTTCACAAAATGACACCTATCAAATGAGTACCATACAGACTCACTATAGCCATTATGTGGAAAAACATATCATGAGCAGCAAATCTATAAAGAAACTGCAGCAAAAAAGGGCACTTTGAACAAGCATGTTTGATGAAGAAACATGAATAATGTACAACAAATGTACAAAAACCAAAGAGTAGGAAGAAAATCTACACAGTACATGAAGGGCATGAGTAAAGCCCAAACTCTCAGTCCGAAGAGGAACTGTTAGTAAACATATTGACCGTTGCTGGTGACACCAACTGATACTAGGTCACTTCCTTACTTGGTGCACACTGGAGTGGTGATTTCATTGACAGTGAAAACGTGCCTCAGACACAGCAGAATCACATTGCCGTAAAACTCTCAGAATCATACCAAGTATGTATATGGGCAAAGTGGTGCCTTTTTTTAAGAGGTTATAACAATGTGAATATTTAGTTATATGGTCAGTCTGAAGATTTGTCTTAACTTGTTTTCAAAGGAAATCTTCCAGCTTACTGGAAAGACCACAGTTCTGAGATTGATCTATCACAAGCTCTAGAGAAACATGCTTCTGTTTTTAATGGATATCTGGGAAGCATGGAAAAGATCTGTCAAATTGAAAATTGAGGATGAGAATCAAGCGAAATGTTGCAAGGCTAAATCAGTGCCTTATGCAACCAGGTCGAAGATCAAGGTAGAAATCAAAACATACAAGTAAGAATTGAACTAGGATGGCAGTTTACTAAGCTGTACTGTTAATCTGCTGAACAAAATCAACAGTGACCGCTACATCCAGGACATTGGTAATGCACAATCAGGAGCTCACCTGAAAGTTACAACCTTCCTTTATGGACTTAAACCAAAAGCTTAAGCATCAAAAAGCTAATGGGGATAAAATTGCCATCCTGAATTGTGAAATTAACAGCTTAGATACAGCAGTAGAAGGACAAAGGGAAGCATAGTGCCAAATGTGAAATGAAGCAAAAAGGATCCATCATTGAGCTGGTTATTCACAAACTTCTACCAGAAGATAATGCGAGATGTGCATGTAACATTGACTCTCAATAAACCAGTGCTTCCTTGAAAGTTAATGCCACTCCCGAAGTTTTTAAACAAGTGCTTCAGAACAAAGAAGCTGATGAAGGGAGCACCACCCCTCTACACAGTGAGCTTTCTAAGTTTGATCCTCCCATGCAGTGCAGAAATAAGACAACTTGCTTCAGCCCAGTGACAAGTATGAAGTAAAGCAAGTGGGTTCTATAGTTGAACTGTCCGTATGCAATCTAAAACGAGAAGATGCAGGAGAATATACCTGTGATTTCAGGAGATCAGCTGACCACAGCTTCTCTTAAAGTAAAAGAAAAGTTAACGATCTACATGAAATCCTTGAATGATATTGTTGGGAATGACAGAGGAATGATCACCCTGGATGTGAAGTATCGAAGGCAAAGTCATTCACACCTGGAAAAAGATGATGTGGTTCTTGGTTCAAGTCGAATGCTGGAAAAAACAATCTGTCTTACAGTTAATGACCTGAATAAAAATGATGCTGGACTGTATGTTTGTGACACAGGCATCCACAAAACAACAACTAAAGTCGCCATCCAAGATCTGAACATTGGAATCACAAATGGCTAAAGAGTACAGAGATTAAAGAAGGTGAAAATGGATCTTTTAGTACTTACTTCCTGATGAAAGCTTTGAATGTTACTGTGCTGTAAATGGGCTGTTATTGGAAGACAATAAACAACATTTAACATTGGCTGAAAATACATCTTTTAACATTAAGGAGACATCTCTTTCAGATGCTTGAGAAGTAATTTTCCATGTGTGAAATCTCAGCTTGAAAGCCTCATAAATTTTTAAAGAAAATCCAGCAGAAATCATCAAAACGATTTAAAAACCTGGTTGTACTAGGTGAAGCAATTACACTTAAAATGAAATCTCTAAGCCTGATTCTTTAGTAAACAAGCTTAAGGATGACAAAAGAAATAGAAAAAGTCATACATATGAAATATCTCCATAAACTGTAAACAAATTGATACTACTTCAAGTCACTACAGAGGATTCAGGGAAAGTATGCAAATGAAACAGACTTCTAAAACCAGCGTCACTGTCATGAAATCATAGAATGTTACAGTGTATTGTAAATGAGGTGCTAAATCAATTTCCAAAGACTTACACACCATGGAAACCAAAGAAAACGGAATTGGTGTTTTTGAAATTGAATAGAAAAGCTAACACAAAAGTTCGTATAGAGAAAAGGAAATAGCCAGAAAAGCCAATAAGAAAAATAAATGAGATGCCTGAGGTGTCTGACAGCCATACAGGAATTGATATCCTCCAGAACGTCTTACCCACTGACTGATGTATACCTGATTGCAAATATTGTGAATATTTTCATTGTGCAATCTTCTAATATAAAGCAGGAGTGATGTGCATTTAAGTATGTAGACTGTCACTTTGAGTCTAATCACATGACATCATGTGATTAGCCCTTTTGGAAGGAACTGGCTCATTGTAATCTTACTAGCTACCGAGTGAGCACATTGTGTAAAAAAGCTCTTGTTAAATGCTTTAGTTTCCTATCCTTGAAATCTAACATTACGATGGATGGGCTGTATCTAAACAAAGCAGAGCTGAGATCAGTAACCTTGTGGAAAGGTGAACCACCACCAACTTGAGGAAAAGCTGAAACAAAGTGAACGGCAGACTGGGAGACAGTATTAGTAATAAAACTGGTGGGACCATTGTAAAGAAAATGAAGAGATCTAAGTTAGACTCGGCGTGCATTTGTGCAGATAGAGAACTGTAGTTAATAATGAGCTACAGGTCCAAATAGTCTCACGGGAGCATTATAGAGTGAGGATTACGTAACGAAGATCAGATGTTTACTATTCAGGAGGGAATAGGGTGCATTTCTGTAGATTGCTATGTAATATCTGAGATTGATTGAAAATTTATGTTAATGTCTATTTAATGTCATGCTGCTATAGGTATCCTGGAAGTGCTGTACTGTGTTTTGATTGAAAGTCCTGAGGTTCTGAACATCATAACAGAAAATCACATCAAATCAATCATCTCTCTGTTGGACAAACATGGACGAAATCACAAGGTATGTATGTTAATGAAGGCTGGTAATGCAGGAGGGTGTTAAAATTAGGAATACCTTCATTCTTGAAATCTTGGGCTACTTGTCCTTATCCTCTAACTCTGGAATTTAGCTCTCAAAAATGTCTTTGGATCTCAAGTAAAAGTTCTGAGATTTTTTGTACTTTTCATAGGTGCTAGATGTACTGCGCTCTCTGTGTGTCTGCAATGGTGTGGCTGTACGATCAAACCAAAATCTTATTACGGAGAATTTACTTCCAAGTCGTGATCTGCTGCTCCAAACGAACATGATTAACTATGTCACAAGGTACAACAATCAGTAGCTCACAACATTGCTAATGTACATTGCTTCAATCAATATTCCTGGAGTTTCTTTAAATCCACCGTATCTTTATTGCTTCATTTCACGATAAATGAATGTATTAAGTTAGTGGCATGCACTGTAATTTTGGAAGCGAGTGTATTTTGAAGAAATATATAAATGTGTCAGGTTTCTAGCCAGTAGAGAGAATATATTTACTCACTAAGAGGAATAGATATGGAACATTTATTTTTCTGTAGAAGTAAAGCAGGTTTTCCACTTTTGCTTTAGCTCATCTTGCATTTGAAATTTACCAAATTATATTCCAATAATTGAAACTGTAGTTAACGCTTTTCAATTTTTTTTTTAAATTTACAGCATGAGGCCTAATATCTTTGTAGGTACATGTGAAGGTTCTACACAATACAAGAAATGGTACTTTGAATTGATAGTGGATTATGTTGACCCATTTTTAATGCCACAGCCTGTTCATCTGCGAGTGGGTTGGGCTTTAACAGATGGTTATAGCCCTTACCCAGGAGGAGGTGAGGGCTGGGGAAGTAATGGAGTTGGAGATGATTTGTATTCCTATGGTTTTGATGGACTTCATCTGTGGTCAGGTCAGTGATGTTTCTGTTCCTAAGGCTCTGTTACTCATTACTGATAAAACTGCTGTTCTTAAGTTTGACACTCTCACTCGGTCTTTCTGTCATTGTCATGACAGAATACTAATGTTCAGAATGGATAATATTTGTGTGTGCTCAGCTCCCTTACCCTCCACCCCATAGCTGCCTCTTTACCATCCACCCCTTTCCCGCTTAGAATCATTGGTTCCCTGCCTACCTCGTCGCTCAAATGTCCCTCTGAAATCAGTTTCTCAACTACCCCCTTCTCCATTCCTGCCTTTCCTGACCCTTGCCTTCATTTGAAAGCTTCAATTGAATCTACTTCTGCCACAGTGTCAACTAGTACATTCCAGATCCTAACCACTTGCTAAGTAAAAATATTTTTCCTTGTATCACTGCTGTACTTCTAGCCAGCCTCTCTGTTTCCTGACTTCTTGACGTTTTTTCGACAGAAACAGTTTTGCTTTACCTACGCTGCCCAAAGTATGTCTTGAACACGTACCAAATCATTTCTTGCTCTTCAAAAACAGCCCCAGTTTTTTTTTTCAATCTCTGCAATGTTGTCATATCCTTTCTAAGGCATCTTGAGAAGAAATAGACTAGTTCACCCTCAACTGGATTACTAGTGTTTTGTTGTTTTTATTACAGATTTATCAGATCTTGCTTGCTCTTGTACTCTCAGCTCCTATTTATAAATTTCAGGACCCCATACGTTTTATTAACCACTTTCTTCTCCTGCCTTGCCACTTCAGTCATTCATCTCCTGCATTATCTTTTAAAATTGTATCCTTTATTTGGTATTGCCTCTCCTCATTCTTCCTGTCAAAATGAATCCTTTACACCTCCGCATTAGATTTTATCTGCCATTTGTCTGTCCATTTCACCAATCTCTACATGTCCTCTTAGTGTCACTATCCTCATTGTTCATAATGTTTCAAGCTTTGTATCATCCCCAACTTTTGAAATTGTGACTTGTACATCCAAATCCAGGTCATTAGTATAGATCAAGACCAGCAGTAGTTCTAACACTGGTCCCTGGGAAACACAACTTTATACCTGCCTCCAGTCTGAAAAATGACCGTTCACCACTATTCACTAACACCTGTCACTTAGTCAGTTTGTATCCATGCTGCTCACTATTTTTATAGTACAGCTAGAAAATATTCACCCTTAGACTGTGAACTATATGCAAAAATGCAGTTGAAGTATTTTGACATCAGGAAATTTGACTTTTTTTCTTGATTTTTGTGTATAGGACATATTGTCAAGACAGTTGCTTCACCTGATGCACACGTACTTACCGCTGATGATGTTGTTAGCTGCTGTCTTGATTTGAGTGTCCCAAGTATCTCTTTTCGGATTAATGGCCATCCTGTGCAAGGCATGTTTGAAAACTTTAACATTGATGGCCTCTTCTTCCCTGTGGTTAGCTTCTCTGCAGGAATTAGGTGGGTGCTTTTACATGGTTCTTCTGTTGTGTTTTTGTAATAAACTATCTATTTTATGTTTTAAGACTAGGAAAATAGAAACATTCTTTTTAGTGCCATCTTAATGTATTTGTCTTGCTGTAAATTTAGAAACACTTAAATATATTTAAGTACAAAATCCTCGGTTTCCTGTTCAGAAGGTATTTATAAGAAACCATTGCTTTGAAATTCATGTTATCTAATGTTTTTTATAATCACAGATTTTAATTTCAGAAAGCACTGATAGCTGCATTAAAGTGGAGGGTTTTTTGAATGCTGACATTTTGTTTCAGTCCGGATCAGTGTCTTCTCTTGATGGCTGCCAGTTCTTAATTGGACATTACATATTTACACTTTGTGTATTTGTCATGTTTATGTACTTGTTTTATATTTTAATGTTATTAATTGTAGCTCATAAAGTTTAGGAAAGCATACAGTACCTTTTTTTTTTAACTGCAATACCCTCCATCAAATAAGTGGAACCGGATGACAAAATCTTAAAATTCAGTTCAGTAGTCATGACTAGAATGAATTTTTTTGTTGAAAAAACATCACTGTTTTCTGATGCCATCTGTAATAGCTGTTGAACCAAAGATTGTGGATTGAAGCCCCATTTTACAGATGAGAGCACAAAATCTGAGTTGGTGCTTCAGTTCATTTAAGGTGCTGTCTTTTGGATGAAAATTTAAATTGAGACTACACTTCCCCCTCGGATGGATATAGCAAATCCCACAACACTATTTAAAAGAACAGCAGTGGAGTTCAATATTTATCCCTCAACCTACATTACTGAATTGTTATCACATTGTGGCATCTTGTGCAAATTGGCTATCATGTACCTTACATTGCAATGGTAACATTTCACTGGTGCCTCAATGGCTGTAAAGTGCTTTGGGATGTTCTGAGGTTGTGAAAGGTGCTACGTGAATATAAAACATTTCTGAAATATTTAAAAAATCACTTGTATGCTCATTACATTTAAGCATCTACTAAGTATTATGGATGGAAAATCAGAATTGAGAAATTTAGAAACCTCTTGCCCAGTAGAACTGGCAGACAATGATTTGTTGTGCCATATTTAGTCAGCTGGTCAGAATGCCAGCCAGAGCTACATTCTGTAACTAGTATCAGCTGACACCCCTGCAAAAAAGGGACATAGGCAAGTTTATGTTTATCTTTTGTAAGCTCACAGAACTAGCTGAGGCTGCTTCTACTCCAAGGCGCTCCCCCTAAAAAATCGTCCTCCGCTTCCATCTGAGCCAAAGGGCTGTCCTTAGTTTCTCATTATTCACCTCCAGCTTTCTGGCGAGATATTAATGAGACCTGACCCTGAAAATGGATTTGGCATTGAGGATGAATTAAATCATGCCAATCTGAGCAATCATTGCAGTACTCCGGTGGTGGATGACTTATGTTTATGCTGCATGGAAGCTGTGATATTAGCTATCAGAATCCGCTTGTTTGAGCAGGGTCAACAAATGTGTACATGTGTTGGTCACCATTGCTGAGCTAGAACAGATGCGTTCTTAGCGCAGTCATGTGCCAGACTCCTGCTGATGTTTAATGCAAGCTGTCAGATTTTTTTCCAGTGCACAAGCTTTTTATTATGTCAAACCATCAAGGTTCTTGTGTAACAAGGTGTGGAGCTGGATGAACACAGCAGGCCAAGCAGCATCATAGGAGCAGGAAGGCTTGACGTTTCGGGCCTAGACCCTTCATCAGAAATGGGGAGGGGAAGAGGGTTCTGAAATAAATAGGAGAGGGGGGAGGCAGATAGAAGATGGATAGAGGAGAGGATAGGTGGAAAGGAGACGGACAAGTCAAAGAGGCAGGGATGGAGCCAGTAAAGGTGAGTGTAGGTGGGGAGGTAGGGAGGAGACAGCTCCACACCTTGTTATCTCGGATTCTGCAGCATCTGCAGTTCCCATTATCTCTGATACAAGGTTCTTGTTTAGTCTGACCCCTTCTCTCTCCCCATTGATAGCCTTTGGAACAACCCTCTGACTAAGCTGGCACCTGTGCTTTGCTTGCCCTATTAGCACACTCGTGCTCAGTAGCTTACTATGTGGTAGCCCCATTTCTTTCTTCTCTTCTAAGTGTGTATAATGCCAGTATCTGAGTTACTGGCTGAGTATGAAATTAATTGTTGTACCTTCATCATTACCCTCTTCATGGTCTGTCTTCACTACAATATCAGAAAGGCGAAAAGGAAAGGTTAAGTTTGGGGATTGGAAAGGGGAGGGGTGTGAAAGCGGATATTGTTAGCCTTGGAGATAGTAGGAACTGCCGATGCTGGAGTCTGAGATAACAAAGTGTAGAGCTGGATGAACACAGCAGGCCAGGCAGCATCAGAGGAGCAGGAAGGCTGACGTTTCGGGTCTGGACCCTTCTTTTCTGAGGAAGGGTCCAGACCTGAA
>JAHRHZ010000092.1:4815600-4844064 GCA_024137785.1 Ginglymostoma cirratum | reverse complement strand
TTCAGGTCTGGACCCTTCCTCAGAAAAGAAGGGTCCAGACCCGAAACGTCAGCCTTCCTGCTCCTCTGATGCTGCCTGGCCTGCTGTGTTCATCCAGCTCTACACTCTGTTGTCATCCTTGATGGTTTCAGCGCTACCACCAGTCATAGCCTCAGCAATGGCTGTAGCAATAATGGCAGCACTGCCATTTGTTTTGAAGCTGTTTAATGTAAATTTTGTAGGTCCTGTACATGTCGTCTTGTTGGCTTGCAGGGTTCGATTCTTACTGGGTGGTAGACATGGAGATTTCAAGTTCTTGCCGCCTCCTGGTTACTGTCCTTGCTATGAAGCACTGCTGCCAAAGGAAAGAATCCGAATTGAACCCATTAAGGAGTACAAGCATGACTTTAATGGTATTCGAAACCTTCTAGGACCCACACAGTCACTATCACATACTGCATTTGCTCCCTCTCCTGTGGATACAGCCCAGGTAGTTGGATTAAATATTCCTTGTTTAGTTTCTCAAATGCTATCACTGCCAACTTTGCTCGAACTTTTGAATTTGCATGCACTGATTTAAAATATTTAATTCTTGAGACTGCGTACTTTAGTTTAAAAATAATCACTCTGAGGCAGTAATCTGTAGATCCCTTGAAATACTGTAGTGATAATTTACAAATTGTATTTTATAATTTAAAATTTGTACATTACTGAAAGCAGTAAGAACTGGAGACATGATGTCTGCAATTATAACCATAAAAGCGACAAGTTATTCACATGTTTCCCACAATGAAGGAAAGCTTTGGAATTAAGATTGTTAATTTGCATTTCTATCTGTCAACAGAGTGAGTGTGTTGTATTGCCACAGAGATGGGTGAAGCTTAGTAAGATTCTTGGTTTTGTGTCATAGTGAATTCAATTAGGGCAAACCCAGCAGACAAGGCTAGTTTGAGAAAACAGCTAAAAGACTGTCAGCTTCAGGTCTCATGCGGCTTGTAGCACCTTGGAAGTCATGAGATAGAAACCAGACCTGTATGTGAAGTAGAGTAAATGTTAGATCTATTGCCTATGATAGATTTGAAACTGAGACTGATATTTAGTGTGAGACAAAGTTCTTTTAAAAAGGTGGAAAAATGGCTGGAAGGTTTGTTTAGCTGGAAGCTTTGAGAAGAACTCTATAGTAATCTACACAATAAAAGGCAGTTCATCTTGTTGCAGTTGAAATTCCTAGTGTAATCAACTTGGTTGTCGTTTGGAAACATGACAGTGGGCTATGGAGAGCCACAGTATTTTGTGATGTTTGTAGCCGCACTGCTGGAGTCAGAGGAAAGCCAGTTTTGGTGCTGTGAAATTGAGAGCCATAAGGTTGGTAAAGAAATTGGAGCACTGTTTAACCAAAAGCTAAGTGGAAGGAATCCCGTGTGATCTTGTAACTTGGCAAATAGCTGGAACAGTTAAGAAAAATCAGTGTGAATTCCAGACAGTGGTCACAGGAAAAGCGAATTAGCCTCCGAGATGGAGTAAGATAGGGATTCGGTTTGGGTGTGGGAAAAGAGTTAAAAGTAGTATTATGTATATAAGCTATGGTGTTTAGTTAATAATGCTTACCTTATTAAATTTTTTTGATGTACTGTAAATTTTATTTGCTTTGAAAAATCTGAAATCGTGTGATGCAGTTCTGTCATTTAATTCATTCGTTGTTCTGATTTTAAATGCTATCCGGCGCCAGTAGGAGTGTAACACAGTTTTGTAAAAAAGGGTGTTGCAACTTCACACTTTGGGCCAGGTTTTTCAAATGAAGGGCCTGGCCCTTCATTTTTTACAAAAGGAGGAAGCTCCACATTTGAGAGGAAATTAGCTCGGGTTTCCTCAGAATGTCCAAGGTGTACTTCAATTCTGAAGTTCTGTCATTTTGTAGAACTGTCAGAGAAAGGCGAACCACTTTCTTTTCACAGCAGCGGGCTGCCGTAATCTGGCATTTAAAAGTTCAGACAGCTACCCTGACAACTACTGTCAAAAAGTAAGTATATAAGATAAATGTGGGAGAGTGGGGCAGAAAGGAGGATAAGGCACCAGATAAATAGGATGTCAATTTGGTAAGGTGCCAGCTAGGGAGAGGGAAGGTCGCCAGGAGGTAGATTGCCAGATATGTAAGAGTAAGGGTGCCAGGTAGTTAGGCTACCTAGCCTTTCGGGAGAGGGAGGTCTGTGTGTGTGAGAGAGATAACTATGTATTTAGCTAGTTTTTCCTGAGTCACTATTCTTTAATTTCACTGGAAACATCCACAGTCGCCAGTTTCTAATGAGACTTTCATAGGGTTCCAGGCATAGTGGAATTACCCAGCGGAAAATTCAACTTCCCAGGTAATTCTTTCAAATGTACAATGTGTGCAACTCATGGCTACGTTCGCATAGCAACTGTCTGCCTGGTGGAAAATCTGTCTCCGTATGTCTCATTATGTACTGCGTTATGTATCTAAATTTACGTTAGGGGTTTCCAGGGGCTAGAATTTAATTTTCTTTCTTGGGATGTAGATTATAATTGTAATGCTGTTGAATGTCAAGGGTAGATGGTTAGTTTTTTTTTCTCCTTTTGATATAATCATTGCCTGGCACCTGTGTGGTGTGGACGTCTCTTGCCATTGGGAAACAAAAGCTCTGGAAGCCATGGATAGATTTGTCTGCAGTTTCTGAATTCAGATGTTTCTTTATTTTGTATTTTTTATATCTGCTTCAGTTCAGAGAAGTTGATTAAGTCATATTCCTGTAGCTTTTCATAATTCACTTGAAGCTAGTGACCCTGAGAAGTTAGCAAAACTACACAATACTTAGTCTCTCCTTGCCCCAGTTGATGATTCAGTATCACTGTGGTGGTTTATATTTTTAATGAAATAAGTAAATTCCATGTTAACTACTTGTAAGTAATTTTTGAGGAAATGTGGTTTCCACTGTCATAAAAACAAGGCTTAATTCAGTAAGTATTCCTTTTCTCCTTTTATCTAGATTGTCCTACCACCTCATCTGGAGAGGATACGAGAGAAGTTAGCTGAAAACATCCATGAACTTTGGTCTTTGACAAAGATTGAGTTGGGTTGGACGTATGGAACAGTAAGAATAGTCTTTTTAATTATAATGTCTCAACTGTAAGAACTAATTATGTACTAAAAGTGTTAATGTCCGAGTAAGTAATCCTGGAAGTAAACTGCTAGAACAGGTGGTGAAACTGAAAATTGTTGACTGATTTGTGGGCCAATAATTTTCTGGAAAAAGATTAGCTTTGAGTCGAGACTGAGAGGACATGGCCTAATTTAGAAGTTTCTTATGTAACATTCCTACAACAGAATCTTTGTTATTTGTTGTAATCAATTAAACCATCAGAATAGATATGTGAGATGATGAAAAATCCCTAAATTTTGATCTATCCAGTATGATACAGTAATTGAAAAGCAGTTTTCTACAACTTCTTATCCCACTCATTAGAGATGTTTAACAAACCCCATTTATAGCCCCAGCCTCTGGGACTCAGACAAAGGAATTGTAGCACCTTGCTGTATCATAAAACCGTTTTTAATAACAGCCGAAAAAAACAGCAGCATCATAACCTGAATTGTACTAATGAAAACATGTATTCTGAATGGATTCTACAGATGATTATATTAATATTACTGTGAAATCATGTTGTCCCCAGTGTGAAGACAGAGTTTTTATCTCAGATGATTAAACTTTTATTAGCACTTAATTGTTCACGTTTTAAAGTTGGAAGCACATTAGGGTGTGTTTCTTTTATTCCAATACGTACTGCTACAGCAGATTTTTCCATTCTCACAATGGAATAAACCATGAGACCACTCATTGTGTTTATTTACCTGTAGATTCGAGATGACAACAAGAAACTGCATCCTTGTTTGGTGGAGTTTAACAAACTACCTGAGGCTGAGAGAAACTACAACTTACAAATGTCAGGTGAAACTCTGAAGTAAGTACCATCCAGTTCTAATTGCTCAACATGATCATGCTCCAGCTTGTTTGAATGTTTTAAAAACTGATTTTCTTTAAACATCTCCCCTCAGAACACTATTAGCCCTGGGTTGCCATGTTGGAATGGCTGATGAAAAGGCAGAAGAGAATCTGAAGAAAATTAAACTGGCCAAATCGTAGGTTTTGTATCTTTTTCATAGACTGTTAAGTATTTATAACTTTTATATTTGCATGGTTTGAATCCAACATGGTGAGCCAGAGAGTGAACTGATGTGTCCACATGAAGTAAGAATTATTTCCCTCAGCAGTCCATGGTGTATTAAGGAATATTTGTACACACTTCCTGTTTTGTTTAATTTATTCTTCCATGGGATGTGGGCTGAGTGGTTTGCTTGGCAGTTTCAGAGGGCAGTTAGGAGTCAACCACATTGATAAGGGCCTGGAATCACAGTCGGCCAGATCAGATAAGGATAGCTTATTTTTTTTATCTAAAAAGCTATTACGGAAAGAGATGAGTTATTGCAACATTGAATGGTAGTGGTCATGTTACTGAACCTAGCTTTATATCCCAGATTAATCAAATCTAGCCCCACCCTGGGCAAACGTCTCCCCTTGATCTTTCCTTACCTCTTCTCCACACTCTCATTTCGTTTTTTGTTGTTGGCCAATCCGTCCAACAACCACCCTTGTGGTAAGCAGGCTTAGCAGGAATTGAGAGTCTAAAATGAGTCATTTAACAATGTAACTTTCACAAAAAGAAAATTGGCTTCTCTTCAACATGTGCAACCAATAAGTCTAGAAGGTAACAACAAATTGATTTAGTTCTGACAGCTTTTTTACTTTGTCCTCCAATTGATCTGACTGGTTCATATAAATGTTTCCAGTCTCAGTGGGAGTGAAAAAAATGATTTTTCACCTGAAATACTGACATTAACTTGTGCTTTAAAGTTAAGTGTGAATGTGAAAAGCCAATAATTGGCTAGAATGCTTTGGGTTTTTTTGAAAATCACAATTTATCAATAAATTGGTTTTGCAAAGTTGTACTAACTTATGTGCTACTATAATTATATTGATCGTATTGGATCATATTGATCTTCTTAGTCTAGCAATTGCAAGAGTAATGCTGTGTGCATAGGAAGCCACTGTGTATTGCCTTGATCAATCTCACAAAGGCATTTGACCATGTGGGTAAAGGTGCTGTATTTAAGCGACCCGAAAACATTGGCTGCCTGCCACAGCTACTCAATTTGATGGCTTTCCACTACAACTTGCTGGGTAAGGTCCACAGTGATGGAGCAACACCTGAGCCCTTTAAGATCCACAGTTTGCTCAAATAGTTTGTTCTACCGCCAATATTTTTTGGCATGTTCCTCCCTTTGCTGCTGTAGTATACCTTCAGTTCATGTACAGACGATGTCTGCATCAGAATTCACAGTAACCTGTTCAACCTTCTGTTTGAGATCTAAAGGCATGCCGTAACCTCATCAAGATCTATGCTGATAATACCACAAAAAGCATTTCACACCAAGGAATGCCTTTGCAAACGGATAGACTCTAATGTATCTGTAAAAGTTTGGTTTGCCCGTCGGCATCAGGAAGACAAAACTCAAGGCCATCAACATTTTCGCTGTGATGCTGTCATTTGTTGATAGCTATGATGTACCTAGGCTCCACAATCCCCAGAAATCTGTTATTTTTTGCTGAAGTCAGTGCACACTTTGGAAAAGCTGCAGCTGTTTTGTCTAGGCTGAATAAGAGTTTGCAAAACTGTGTAGCTACCTGCCTGAGAACATGAAACTGAGTCTAATAAATCTGTGTCCTCAGTGCACATCTCTACAGTGATGAGACCTGGACAATATTTGTTAGGTAGGCAAACAAACTAAACAGTTTCCGCCTTTTTAGCTCTCTCTGTTATGTCCTCAGCATTTTTTGAGAGAGCCGAGTCAGCAACACAGGTCCTGGAAAATTTTGATTTCCTCAGCATACACTCATTGCTAAAATAACAATGCCTGTACTGGTTTGGCTGCATTCATCTGCTCTATGCAACGGTGTTCCCAAAGAGCTTCTTTATAGTGGATCAGCCACAGGGTTGTGACTATCTGACCATCTAGTCATTTGTTATGAAGACTTCTGCAAATGAGACGTGAAGATAGTGGACAGTAACGTTGACAGTGAAACTGGGAGGCAGTTGTTGGTGGTAATGCGCTTTGGATGCTGACTATTTGGAAAGAAAGAAGGGAGCAAAATGGAAAGCTCAGTTGGCTGATAAGAAGTCCAGCAAAATCAGAGGCCAGCAAATTGTGCATCTTCTCACCCACTGTCTTCCTCTGCAGCAGCAAAGACTGCCATGCTAGAGTCAGGCTCCTGAGTCACATCAGATGATGCTTAACAAAGTTTACCACCATGGCACAAGACATAGTCTTAAAAGATGGGAGGCTGCCACTTTTGTTTATTTTGAACCCATCACTGCGATAACTTTCAAGGCTCTTAGATTACATAAGCATGGTTAGTTGACATAAAATGATGTATTTTAGTTAGAAGTTGATCATCAAACTATTTTCAGGAAAGAAATATGTACTGATTTCCCATCTTTAAGTGAACCTGCATGAGTGATTTTAGCTAAGGGTTGAACTGTCAATCTGCCAAGTTCAATGTATAGACATACAGTACACTTCATTCATTCATATTTCTGCTATTTTTCTACCAGTGTAAATATATCGCAAATATAAGGGTTAGTACCTATAAAAGTAATAATGTACTACAATTCCTATGTACAAGTGACTAAAATGAATTTCGTCAATGGGGCTGTATTCCCTCTGCATCAATTCTTTTTTTTTTTAAGTAAAAGCTCTTCCATTTTTCCAAAAGGTATCTGATGTCAAATGGATACAAGCCTGCTCCGCTTGACCTATCCCATGTCAAACTAACTCCTGCTCAGAATACTCTGGTGGACAAATTGGCTGAAAATGGTCATAACGTCTGGGCAAGGGACCGCATCCGTCAAGGATGGACATACAGTATTTTGCAGGTAAAAGGCTGTTCCTGAGCCTGCTTGTGCATGTGTTCAGGCTTTTGTATCTTCTGCCCGATTTGGAAGAAGTTGTAGAAGGTCATTACCAGGGTGCGATGGGTCTTTGATGTTGGCCGCCTTTCTGCGGCAGCGAGCTGTGTAAATGGAGCCCATGGATGGAAGGTTGGCTTCCTTGATGGTCTGGGCTGTGCACACTACCTTCTGTAGTTTCCTATGGTCCTGGACAGAGCAGTTGCCATACCAGGCCATTATGCACCAGGACAATATGCTTTCAATGGTGAATCTGTAGAAGTTGGTGAGGGACCTTATGGACATGCCAAATTTCCTGAGCCATCTGAGGAAGAAGAGGCATTGTTGTGTCTTCTTGGCTATCGCATTTACGTGGCAAGTCCAGGACAGGTCATCGGTTATCGTCACTCCGAGGAACTTGATGTTCTTCGCTCTCTCAACTTCAGTTCCGTTGATGTAGATGGGGACGTGTTCTTCTCCTTTCTTTCCGAAGTCGATGATCAGTTCTTTAGTTTTGCCGATATTGAAAGACAGTTTGTTTCAATGCACCACGTCACCAAGCCCTCTGTCTCCTTTCTGTGTTTTGACTTGGTGTTGTTAGATATCCATCCCACTACGGTGGTGTCAGTCAGGTGAACTTGTAGATGGTATTGTTCAGAACTTGGCAATACAGTCGTAGTTGTACAAGGAGTACAGAAGAGGGCTGAGAATGCATCCTTGGGGGCTCCGGTGTTGAGTGTTATTGTGGAGGAGGTGCAGTTACCTATCCTCACTGCGGCCTATGGGTCAGAAAGCCAAGAATCTAAGTGCAGAGAGTGGAGACGAAACCAAGGCCGTGCAGTTTTGAGATCAGTCTGGAGGGGATAATGGTGTTGAAGGCGGACCTGTAGCTGTAATGCTAGTATAAAGATTTTGAATAATCTTAGATAAAGAGAAGAATCATCAGTCTGCTCAATCTTAATGATTGTCTGGCGCACAGTGAGGAGAATTTTTGAGCCAAAAAAAGTTGGTGAATCCATGTTGTAGTATAATTCTAAAAATTTCAAACACGGCCTTATCCTGTCTTGATCCGATTGAGTTCTGGCTTTAACAGATTCAGAACCAGTCCCTTCTCAGAAGGCAAGCCATTTCAAAGGCAAATGCATACCTCAGTTGTAACAAAGTTTTTATTTTCACCACTATGGGCCAGATTTTTGTGGACTCGGAGAAGCCTGACTCAATTAGTGAGAGAGTAGCAACCTTTTACTGACATTGGTTTCTAATTTGGTGTTAAGACGTGAAATAACACTATTCTGAGATAGTAGTAGTGTTCAGCAACACCACTTGCATTATAAATGAAAATGAAGTTCAGGTCTAATAAGCTTCCCATTTTCAGCAAAATATTTTTACTACTTTTGTGCTTACAGGATATTGGCAACAAAAGAAATCCTCGCCTTGTACCATACAACCTTCTGGACGAACGTACTAAGAAAACAAACAGAGACAGTTTGAATGAGGCTGTCCGAACCCTAATTGGTTATGGCTACAATATTGAACCCCCAGATCAAGAAGCCAGTATGTAAACTTAAAACCTGAATCATTTGGTTTGATAATCATCTACCATGAGTAATGGATTGGTCGTGGCTGTAGTGACTATTGGAAAATTCTGTAATACATTGTCCAACTGTAAATTAGCATTACTAAAAACTCTACAATTTTTGCTTATTATACTTGTACCTACAGAAGGATGTACTTGACTCATTCACATAATTTTTAGGTGCAAACTTTGTACAAAATTAACTGCAGAAATCAGTAACAAACTTTTTTTTCCCTTTTTTTAACATTTTTGGTCAAAGGCTGGAAAACCTTTTTGTTCAAAGGCAAGTTAGTACAAAGCAATGATGGGATAATATGAAAATTCATTGTATTTTGTGCTGCCAAAACTGTCAGTTGGTTACAGAAAAGAAGGCAAATATAGAAGTGTTGAAAATCTCTTTCTGGTGAAATTGAGGAAAAATTGTGAATGTGTTTTGAATACTGTGTGGAATTGCTGTGGAATTAAAATACACTAGCAGTGCATTAATAGCTCTTCGCAAATTATACAATTGTCCACTGTATATCTATTACCCTTCTGTAATAAAAGCAAATTTCTTCAAATGTTATAGCTTATCTTTTAACCGAGTCCACATATAGCTGTTATGTTAAATGCTTCTGCTCAGGTACAGAAGTTTCAAAACCCCCTTCACCCCCTCATTCAACTTCCAGTGGCTCAGAGGAAAGTAGAGAAAAGCAGTTTGCATACATAGCGAATATTGGATTAATCACAGGAGCCTTATCACTATTAATGACTAGTAGGGGACTAAAAAATTAGCACTTATTACCTTTATTTTAAATCCTGTTAAAGCGCTGCTGCATTTAAAAATAAAAGTTATCTTTTAATCCTGTTTGTGTTTTGTTCTGCTAGCTGCCCATGTCCCAGGTATAAGTCGGAATGAAAAGGTTCGGCTCTTCCGTGCTGAGAAGTCATATGCAGTGAAGAGTGGCAAATGGTACTTTGAGTTTGAAGCTGTGACCATAGGAGAAATGAGAGTAGGATGGGCACGACCTGAGTGCAGGCCCGATCTACCATTAGGAGCTGATGATCTTGCTTTTGTTTTTAATGGATTTAAGGTTTGTTATATTTTCTTCTTCCAATTCTCTACTCGCTGTCTTTGGTTATATGACAGTGGAAGCCCTCTCTCACCATGCTGTTTCTGAGAGATGATAAATATAAAATTAAAATTTTAGAACATTTTAGCCAAACTTGATGACTACATCTCATTGGTATACTTTCTCCAGAAATGATCATTGGACAGTGAGCGAATGCACGCACTGGTGGATTTCATACTTCGCTAAGACATCTAGCTTGGCCTTAACCTAAACTTTACCTTTTAATTAGCTGTGTACAAAACAAAGTAATACATAGTAGCAGAGGCTGCTGCTGGTTATTTTAAGTATTTTTAAATAAATATTTGTTAGACATATGGCACAATTATTCTGAACATTGGTTTTATAAGTTCCTTTGTATATGTGCATTATCATTGGTATCTAGTTGCTTTAGCAGATGGTCATTGCCTCAGTACAATCTGAGAGTACTGAAAGTAAAGGAAAATATTCAGCAAATCTTTGCTTGCCGTGAACCATTAGGTTTTTCGTTTTATAATTTTCAGTTCATAATGAATCTGTTAGTAGCTTGTGAAAACTGCATCCAAATGAGCTTCAAGCTGGCCTCAAGCTCACATTATCACCTATGGTTTTAACTTTCCTTTTGCTCTTTGTGAATGTTTTATGCTGCAGGGTCAGCGCTGGCATGTAGGGAGTGAACCATTTGGCCGTACGTGGCAGTCGGGTGATGTGGTTGGTTGTATGATTGACCTACATGAAATGAACATCATGTTCACACTTAATGGAGAGATGCTCATCAGAGACTCTGGCTCTGAGTTGGCTTTCAAAGACATTGAAATAGGCGATGGTGAGTTCTTGCCTGGGAACTGAAAAGATGCAGAGAAGGATTTACTCAAGAGATGGCTAATGGCTTGGATCTGGGTTCTCCTAACTGTGTGTAGCTGCTTTGAGGTGGATGATCTAGCAAGCTATAATGGCACCTACAAAAATGTAACAGCATTCTGTAACAGTTGGTAATTTGTGGATCTGCATTGTTAGGCACGCATGCATTTTGTAGGAGTTAACAATATTTTGGGCGGGGGGCTGGTCTTGAGATTTTTTTTTTTGAAGGCGACCTTTTGATTTTCAAGGCTTTTTTATGGTTTTCCTTTCACATTCTCGTTAACTTAGGAGCAGAGGAACTGGAGAGGCCCTTCAATCCCGCTCCACCATTTTGTAAGATTACAGCTGATCTGTTTATGGCCCCAGCTCCACTTAACTGACTGCAGTTGATGTGGCCCTTAAGTGGTCATTAATTGACTATTTAAGGGCCTTAATAGGTGGCATGTCAGGGAGTTTGAATATGGTCTCCCATCCAGAAATGAATTTCTGAGGCAACAGGGAAGCGGCAGGTATCTCCCTGGTGCCAACCTGCCTGATTATTTTGTCTTTGGTTTCATTTCCATGTTGTGTTTAACATGTGCCTTTTTCAGGGTTCGTTCCTGTGTGCAGCCTGGGCCTTTCTCAAGTCGGACGTATTAACCTGGGCCAAGACGTTAGTAGCCTGAGGTATTTCACCATATGTGGTTTGCAAGAAGGGTTTGAACCCTTCGCTGTAAATATGAAACGGCCCATCACAATGTGGTTCAGTAAAAGTTTGCCTCAGTTTGTTCCAGTTCCCACTGACCACAGTCATGTTGAGGTAAGGTTCAAAGTAAAAGAAATTGTGAAGTGTGAGTGGTATAAGCTACTAGTGATTCAACGATAGACAGTAATCAAAATTTTATTGGGCCTCCAATACTGAGTGCAGTTTAGAGTTTCTCACTACAGAAAGGTATTGAATGATTGGAATAATTGAGGAGACAGTGGTGTAATGGTGATATTCTATCCAGGGGCCGAGGCTAATGCTCTGCAGACACGGGTTCAAATCCCATCATGGCAGCTAATGAAATTTGAATTCAGTTAATTTTTCAAAAAGGTTCTGGAATTGAAAGCTATTTCCATTGATGGTATATATAAAACTAACATCACGAAATAATTCCATCAGGTTCACCAATGGCCTTTACTTCAGGGAAGGCAATCTGCCGTAAATGTGACTCCAGACCAACAGTAATGTGATTGACCTTTTTTAACTGCTCTCAAAGGACAATTCAGGATAGGCACCAAATGCTGGCATTGTCAGCGGTCCACATCTCATGCATAAATAGTGAGAAAAATAAAAATGCTGAAACATCTGGCATGTTGGGTGGTATTTGTAGAGAGATTGAAGAGAGGATTATTAAAATGGGGCAAGCATGTGGTAGCAAGTAGGAGAGTTATATCGGTAAAAAGTCCAAACATTTTTGGAAGCCTGTTCCAGCCTGCTAACTTCTGGGTTTTGTGAATCTGGGACAAAGTGCAAGTAGCCATTCTGCTCCCAGTAAGCAGGTTGGGATCTTGTGTTCATTACGGTGACAGCTTTGATTTAAGCTGTGTGGTCAGTTATAATATCAGCGCACACAGTGGGCCCAAGCCTCGGGCCAAAACTGTAACTGAATCAAAGGCCGTCTGTTGTTATTCAATCATGGGATGACAGCATCACTGGCTAGGCAGTATTTATTGCCCATCTCTAATTGCTCGGAGGGCAGTTAAGAATCAACTACATTGCCGTGGATCTGGAGTCACATGTAGGCCAGACCTAGTAAGGATGGCAGTTTGCTTCCCTAAAGGACATAGTGAACCAGATGGGTTTTTCCTGACAATTGACGATGTCATCATTAGATTCTTAATTCTAGCTATTTATTGAATTCAAATTCCACTGTCTGCCATGGCAGGATTTGAACCCGTATCCCCAGAACATTACCTGGGTCTCTGGATTAACAGTCTAATGATAATACCACTAGGCCATTGCCTACCCCACCCCATTTGAAAGGCAATGCCTGTAGGCTAGGAGTAGGAATCCTACCTCCCCCAACCACCACCATGCCAACACACCTTCACCTCATGGTTATAAAGGTCCATGATGTTCAGGAAACAAACCAATTGGAGTGAATTGCACTGGAGACCCACAGCCCTGGGTCTGGAATAGAGCCTAACTGGTCCTACAGTCAGCTCTGAAGTACTTCCCACCCCCATCTGTAAATCAAGCCAGCTTCCAAGAGAGGTGTATTCAGGGGCAGGAGGTGCTTGCTGTGGAGTTGAGGGGAAATCCAGATGTCTGCATTGTGTCAATTCCCACCTTCCAGGATGTGTAACCTGTCCCAGGAGGTATCCAGGCTAGCGCTTCTAATCCAATGAGCGATCTGAATGTAATGCTAATTTTCAGCTCAACCATTTTATTCTCTGGACTGGGGATGAGAACATTCTTAGGGCAGTTTAAGTCCAGCATACGATCTAGTTATGTTTTTACCAGTTCTTTTACAACTACCACATGAAAGCTGCCGGAATGAGAGAGCATTTGAAATACTTGAAGCTATTTTCATTAAAATAGAGGTTGATTAGAGGAAATCGTTTTTTACACAGGGATTGAAATGCTCTAATTGGAGTTGGTTATTGAGGCATAAGGTATGTTAGAATTGAGAATAGATTAGATGTACAGTTGAAAGTAAGGGAATAAAGGAAATGGGGAAAACAGTAGGCACAGGAGATTAAGGACAAAGGCTTAATGGAATATAAATACAAAAACTGATTTATTGGATCAAAAAGCTTAACTCTGTTTTGTAATTTCTACAGTGTAGAGTTTTTAATCTTTCTCTGACACTTTGCAGTGCTGTTTTTACCCGATTTTTATATTGGCTTATGATTCTATGTACTTTTTTATGGAGTAAATATGAATCTATGTAGGTATAATCCTAAAAGTTCTGATTAGTCAATTTCATTGGAACTGGGTATTATCCATTAATTAAATGTGAAGTTTGTTTTAAAAACAAGCATTCTATTTTGAAATGTGCCCTGAGCGCTGATTAAAATTAATCATATCAGGTGACCAGTTTCATTGTATGGGAGTACAAAACTTGCGTATTGCTGAACAAAAATACATTTTCGGATGTTTTCATTTGGCACCCATCGAGACAAATTTGCAAGAAATACCAGCATAAAGGAGAAACAACATTTATATTGTATGAGAAGAGAGTGCTGATTGGATGGCAAGTGCATTCTGACGCGGTAAAAGCATTGGCATGGAGAATGGACCAGGTCTGCTCACTGCAATGAGTAACTCACTTCCTGATTCTCCAAAGCACCACCTACACAGCCCAAGTCAAGACTGCAATGGACTACTCCCCACTTGCCTGAATGCGTACAGCTTTCACAACATTGAAAAAGCTTGAAATCTACTAGGACAAAGCAACGTACTTGATTGGCACCACATCCACAAAAATCAATCCCTCCACAACCAAAACTCAACAGTTGTGGGCATGTACATCTGCAGGATGCAGTACAGAAATTCGCCAAAGCATCTTAGACAGAAACTTCCAAACCCACAACCACTACCATTTTAGGAGGACGAGGGAGCATACACGTGGCAGCACCGCCAGAACAGAAGGTTCTTCTCCAAACTAGCCATTCGCTATCATGACTTAGAAATATATCGTTGCTTCTTCATTGCCAAGTCAAAGTCCTGAAATTCCCTCCATAATGGTATTGTGGGTATATTTCTTCACATGGACTGCAGCAGTTAAAGAAGACAGCATTGTCAAAGAAGACAATCACTTTCTCAGTGGAAGCTAGGGATGAGTAATAAATGCTGACCCAGCCAATGACACCCACATCCCATGAATAATAAAAAAAATTGTTCTGATGAGTGCAAGATGCAAAGCTTTGACAAAAAATGTCTTTTCTCAGCAGTACTTGTATTGTGATATTGGTTCCCTTGGTTGTGGTTGTGGAGTATTCAGTCTTACAAAGTGAATCTTTATTTTTGCAGGTTACTAGAATTGATGGAACAGTTGACAGCCCTCCTTGCTTGAAAGTTTCTCATAAAACATTTGGGTCTCAGAACAGCAATACTGACATGCTGTTCCTGCGCCTCAGCCTGCCTGTTGAGTTCCATGATACATTCAAGTGCACCCCTGGCACTACACCATTGACCAGAATGACAATTCCAGAAGAAGAAGTCGAAGATATTGATGTGGATTCAGAGTTTGAAGTTCTGAAAAAATCAGCTAGTCGGACGCAAACTGAAACACCAACCAATGAAAAGGATGCCCCTAAGGAAGCACCCAAGGAGTTGGCCAAGACTGAAAATGACAAGGATTCCTCCTCTGAGAAAAGTAAACCAAAATCGAGGTTTGTATGTCTGAACTCTGTGAGGTGGGGGGAGGGGTTTAAAATGTTTACTGAGAAAATCCCAAGCATTAGAACCAGTACCAGTTGCCAGCAGATTTTGTTTTCTTTTATTATGTTTGTTGCAGGGGCTAGCATATTAGGTTATGTTTTAGCTGTGATTCCAGAAAAGCCCACAAATTTCAAAGTCTTTGCCACAGTATGCCATATTGCTTCCTAATTTAATGCCATCAGCAAATTTTAAATTTTGTTGCTCCATGTTCCACACCCATAATAAAGGGTCAGTTAGCTCAGTTGGCTGGATAACTGGTCTGTGATGCTGAGTAATGCTGACAGCATGGGTTCAGTTCCTGCACCAGCTAAGGTTATAAGAAGGACACTCCTTCACAACCTCTCATATAGCCTGAGAGCAGCCCTGTGGTCCAGTAGGACTATGGAACTTTGCATTTACCATACCTGTGGAATGCTATTATCTTTCCAGCCTGAGAATCTTCTCTTTGTCCCTACCTTCTTTCTATATTTCAGCCTTATTTCTATCTGCACTATCCCCTTAATTTTCTGTGCATTTAGCTTTGCCAGAATTCTCTTCTGAAATATATTTTATTAATCACATTGAAAATTCATAAAACATTGTATGCACCGGGTGTACCATATATGTATATGTACCATTTTTAACCGGAAACACATGATAGCAAATATATCTTAAAAACTAAGACACTGGGAAATGCCCTGCTACTTTATTGGGATAGAAGGTATGTTGACAAGGTTTTACCTTTTTAAAGGTATTTTCCTTGAGCTGCAGGGCGCATGTATAAGGTCTCCTTTCCTTACCTTTTGGATGGTCTACACTTCTGCACCAGAGCGCCAGCGTTGCTATTGCTTGATGATAGCATGGAGGGACCTGCCAAAAATGTAAGGCCATAAGAATTAGGAGCAAGAGGAAGCCATTTGGCCCTTCAAGCCTACTCTAGCACTGTATAAGATCAGGACTGATCTGCTAATGGGTCACCTCCACTTTTTCCTGCCTACTCCTGCTGGCTGCTGATAATACGGGACTCCCCTGTCCATCAAAAATCAGGGATATCTGATCTCTGAGATTTCCATACTAAAGAGAGGACCTAATTTTTAAAACAAAAAGGTCAAACAAAGTTTTTGTTGTATTTTTGAATGGAAAAGCACTCCCCAATGCTTTTATCATTTTAAAGGATGTTTGGCTGTGAATCTTCTGGATTGATGAAGAGGCTTTTTTTAGAGAGTGTTTATCTTTAACTATCAGTGTTGATTGGTGTTTAAAGTTTGAATACCTGCTTCTTAGTCTGATTCATTTATGTTTGCCGTATCTTAGGTTCCTATTCAAAAAGAAGCCTGCCTTTATTGCTCCACCTCCAGTTATACCGACTGTCCCTCGCCTGATAGAGGATGTTGTGCCTGATGACAGGGATGACCCTGAGATTATTTTGAACACAACAACGGTAAATGATCAACTGCAAACAGTAAAACAGCTACAAAATGGCAGAAACAACTAAATCCATTTAATTAAAAGATATTGACTGAGGGATAGAAGTTCCTAAAGTTACAAATCATTTGTAAGCAAGGCAGCAAGTATTGTGATCTATCTACAAAGTTGTTTAAAATGCCCAAATACATACTTATGACATCAAATGATTGTGACATCTTTACAGAGCAAAACTGATTCCTCTGCAGCACTGTCTCTGTATCTTCTTTTACACAAATGCTTGCCCACTTTTTCCTTTATAAGCTGCAGTGCTCTCTCCCTCAAAATTCCCTGTGCCAACTAAAGAACATGAAGATATTATTTGCAATCTCTCAGAACACTGTCAGCAAAATTAACTATTCATTCAAAATTGTTGCTATTTATTTCCCCCATGAGTGTGGACATAATTTAAATAAATGTCATTCAAGATTTCAAGTACTAAAGAAAATTTTAACAAATCTGAAGTTTTTAACATTTTCACATTGGTGAATTCAAGCTGTGATTTTTTTAGGGCCTGTTCTACAATGTAGTGCCTAAATTGCACTAGGAACTTTAACTGGAGCTAGCTGTATTGCTTTGGATAAATTTATCAATACTACTTTGTTCCTGTGCTTTGTATTTGTGTTTTGAATCCCAAACTGACAATGACGTATCACTGTCCTTCTGAAAGTATAACTTTGTCATATTAAATGCAAAATAAAGTTCTCCACCTATTCCATTAATCGATTTATGATTATTTATGTCCAACTTGATATTTTTCAAATTCCGTCTTTTTGAATTGCCAGTATGTTTGAATAGTGTGCTCCCATGTCAAAGTGAAAGTCATAAGTTTTGAGATAAAATGTGGACCTGGAAATTCCAGCTGTTTTAGTTTGGGATGTAGACTGTGTTTATTTGCTGCCCCTAGTTGCCCTGTGAGGGGTAGTGGCAGTGGGCCATTTTGTGACAATTTACCACTGCATAGGTTTACAGAACTGTCACGTGTTTGAATGCACATGATCTCATGGTGCAGTGATAGTGTATCCATCTCTGTGCCAGAAGCTCCTGGCTTCAAGTACCACTTATTCCAAAGGTGTGTCAGAACATGTCTGAACAGGTTGATTTAAGCAAAAAATCTATAAAGGTATCTGTGGAAGATATTAGCCAGTGTTTCCTGGTGTAATCCCACATTGTCTGATTTATTCAATTCGGTTTAATAACTCTGGTGCAAAGTGAGTGCAGTTGCTTGTCTACAGTATAGTAGATCTACTGTATAAATTTATACAATACAGGAGATCATTCTATACCTCACCTATATGATAACAAACAGCTGTGACAAATCCTAATCTAGTATTTCTTGTTTCTAATTTTGGTACTTTCTTTTGACAGTATTACTATTCTGTGAGAATATTTGCTGGACAGGAAGCAGGAGGAGTGTGGGTTGGTTGGGTAACCCCTGACTTTCACCAACATGATGGCAATTTTGATCTAACTAAAGTTCGCACAGTAACTGTCTCAGTGGGAGATGATCAAGGCAAAGTCCATGACAGGTATTTAAGTTAGTATATTCAGTTTTTATAAATCAACTTGTTTTAAACTACCAATACTTTTCTATTCATGATTTGCAAACAGATATAAATTTTAATCTTTCAGTCCCACCCCTTCTCAATGTCTAGTTTGAATAAGTTACATATTTAATAAAATAGAAAAGTTAAGATCAATGTCTATAATTGTTTCCTATAACATCTACTTTATTAGCCCACTTTATACTTGGAGTAATTGTGTCACTGCACTACATTAGTAATGCAAGTGACAAATGATGTGAAATGATATAGCCAATTAAATGTCAAATTAATGTCTGAAGAAATGGAGATGTAATAAAATATTTGCCTGTTACTTTTAAAATTGATGAAGAGGTGAAAAAATTATGATGTTGAAAATATGTTACTCCAAGAAGACTATTTAACCAAATTTGAGAGCTATATATTGAGGAAAGAGGATTATTACTGGGATAATTAAAATGGCAAAAGATCTGGATTATCAAAAAATTAGTACAATATTGAGAAACATTATAAACCAAAAATGCAAAACTTGTCTTATCATTTCTTAGAATTCCAACCGTGAAACCTAAATAATGTATGAAAGTGCAGCATCTGATTAGAAAGTAGTTATTTTCAGGCAGGTATTATGTACCAAGGTAAATGGATCCTTCTGGTAAACTCTTCCAATGGAATTACAGAATTTTACTGCAACAATCTATGCTGAACATGTAATCAATATTGCAGTATTATAGGTTCATTTGACCCGATGCAATAAAAAGGATATGAAAGAAGTGGAGAGTACAATGCGGTGATTTACATCAGATGATACCAGAAATGCGTAGGTCAATATATCTGGAAAGGATTAACAGACTGGGTTGCTTCTCTCTTGGAAAGAAAATGACTGAGGATTGTCCTAATAGAAGTCTTCAAAATTGAAGTTTTGACAGTGGATGCGCGGAGAATGTTCCCTTCATAAGCCATCACTATAATATAACCACCAAGAAATCCACGCTCATGGGGCGTGGGTTTCACTGGATGCCAGCATTTATTGGCCACCCTAGTTGTTTTTGAGAAGGTGGTGGTAAGCTGCCTTCTTGAACTGCTGCAGTCTGCTTTCAGTAGGTTGACGCACAGTGCCCTTAGGGAGGGAATTCCAGGATTTTTGACTCAGCAACAGGTAAGGAGCAGCAATTTTTTAAAAAATTCATTCACAGGATGGGAATGTCTTTGGCCACACCAGTATTCATTGCCAACCTAATTGCCCAGAGAGCAGCTGAGAGTCAGCCACGTTGGTGTGGGTCTGGGTCTGGGTCATGTGGAGGCCAGACCATGTAAGGGTGGCAGATTTCCTTCCCCAAAAGACTTCCGTGAACCAGATGGGTTTATCCGACAATAGGCAATGGTTTTGTGGTCATCATTAGACTCTTAATCCCAAATATTTTTTAAAATTTGAATTCACGTCCCACCATCTGCCATTGTGGGATTTGAACTCAGGTCCGCAGCAGCTTATCTGGATTATTAGCCTAATGGTAACACCACTAGGCTATCGCCTCCAACATGGTCAGTGACTTGGACGGCCATTTGCAGGTGATGGTATTCCCATCCTCCTGTTGCCCTTGACCTTCTATATGGAAGTGGCTGTGGGTTTGGAAGCTGTTGTTGAAGAATCTTTGGCGCTTTTCTGTAGTGCATCTTGTAGATAGTACACACGGCTACATCTGAGCATCAGTAGTGAAGGGAGTGGATGCTTGTGGATGGGGTATCAATCAAGCGGGCTGCTTTTTCCTGGGTTGTGTCAAACACCTTGTTAGAGCTGTAGCCATCCAGGCAAGCAGGGAGTATTCCATCACACTCCTGATATGCCTTGAAGATGGTGGACATGCATTGGAGAGTCAGGAGTTGTTACTTGCTGCAGTATTCTTAGCCTCTGACCTGCTCTTGTAGCCACGGTTTTTATGTTTCAAGTCAGGTTGAGTTTCTGGATCAATGGTAACCCTTAGGATGTTGATAGTGGGAGATTCAGTCATGATAACACCATTGAATGTCAAGGACCAGTGGTTAAATTTGTCTCTCATGGGAGATGGTCATTTGCCTGACATTTGAGTTGTGCTGACGTTACTTGCAGCTTGTCACCCAAGCCTTGATATGTCCGGGTTTTATTGCATATAAACCTGGACTGCTTCAGTGTTTGAGGAGTGACAAATGGTGCTGAACATTGTGCAATCATCAACAAACATCCCCACTTATGATCTTACGGTGGAAGCAGATGGTTGGGTCTAGGACACTACCCTGAAGTTCTCCTGCAGAAGTGTCCTGTGGCTGAGATGACTGATCTCCAACAACCACAGCCACCTTCCTATGTTAGGCATGACTCCAACCAAGAGTTTGCCCCCTGATGTCCCTTCAAACCATTTCAGTTTTGCTAGGGCTCCTTGATACCATACTTGGTTAAATGTAGCCTTCGTATAAAGGACTGCTGCTGTCATGTCACGTACTTCTTGAGCTGAATGACCTATTTCTGTGCCGTGTATTCTCTGTAATCCTGTATTTTACCAAGCATAGCACATTTTTTTCAATGTTGATATCGTGCAATATTTATAAATTTTAAACACTTTTCATATTATTTTTGAATGCAATCACTGGGATTTTAGCAGTTTAATCTATTGTACATTGAAGCACCACTTCAAGGATTCAAGACCATAAGATATAGGCGCAGAATTAGGCTATCCAGCCCATCAAATCTCTTCCACCATTCGATCATGGTTGATCAGCATTCTCAGCAGCATTCCCCTGCCTTCTCCCTGTAACCTTGATCTGCTTACTAATCAAGAACCTGTCTATTTCTGTCTTAAATACACTCAATGACTAGGCCTCGCAGCCCTCTGCGGCAATGAGTTCCACAGATTCACCACCCTCTGGCTAAAGAAATTTCTCCTCCTCTCTGTTCTTAATGGCCATCCCTTAATTCTGAGACTGTGCCCTCAGTTCATAGTCTCTCCTATTGGTGGAAACATCATCTCCACAACTACTTTATCCAAGCCTCTCAGTATTCTGAAGTTTCAATGAAATCATCCCTCATTCTTCTAATCTCTGAACTGTTCACTATGATTCATGAGAAACTCCTAATATCTAATGTCACCTCATGAGTTCAAACAAGTGCTTATAGTTTAAGTACTAGTAGTGGCTGAGCCAAAGTGGCTTGAAGTTGACATTTGTAAATGAATATGTCAATAACCATTTCTAAGCTAATAACTTTCTAACAAAGAAAAGCGAGCAGCATGATGGCTGTGGTTCACACTGCAGCCTCAAAGCGCCAGTGATCTGGGTTCGATTCTACCTTTGGGCAACTGTCTGTGTGGAATTTTTGTGCATTAGCTCTGTGGGACCTCCCAGTTTGCACCTTCCCTGATGGTCCAGTGTTTCGGATTTGGTGCTCACTCCACTGCGGCCCAGGCTTGATTCCCAGTCAGGGAATATGAGTACTCCTCATTGGCAGCATGGTGGCTTGGTAGTTAGCACTGCTGTCTCACAGCGCCAGAGACCCAGGTTCATTTCCACCCTTGGGCGACTGTCTGTGTGGAGCTTGCGCATTGTCCCCATATTTGCGTGGGTTTCCCCCTGAACACTACGAGCAATTTAGCATGGCGAATCCACCTAGCCTGCACATCTTTGGACTCTGGGAGAAAACCAGAGCGCCCGGAGGAAACCCACACAGACACGGGAAAATGTGCAAACTACACACAGACAGTTGCCCGAGGATGGAATTGAACTCTGGTCCCTGGCTCTGTGAGGCAGCAGCGCTAACCGCTGAGCCACTGTTCCACCCCATTTTACTTAAAACATAATCTGATGTGGGCAATGTACTTAACCATATACTATTTCATTATTGTCTCACTGTGTGCAAGGTTCTAGAAGTAGATTTTCTTTGCTGCAGACTTGTATAGGTTGAAAGGGATGGAGACCCCCAAAATTACTTTGTACTATTTATTTTCGATCCAACTCTCTGGCCAACAGACAGTGCATTCACAACAGAAGTGTAACATCAGTTTGAAGCAGTTTCCTTTTGCATTATAATGCAGCTGTAGTGTAAATGCATGACTTGACAATCGAGAAGTGTCACTGGGACTGGTCCTCTCACTACTTCCATTTTGTGGAGGTGGAGGTGCCGGTGTTGGACTGGGGTGGACAAGGTCAGAAGTCACACAGCACCAAGTTATAGTCCAACAGGTTTATTTGAAAACACAAGCTTTTGGAGCCTTGCTCCTCCTCCAGGTGTTAGTGAGGTGGTATCAGACACAGAATTTGTAAGTAAAAGATCAAAGGTTCACAGTACTGATGAGAATGTATTAAAGAAACCTAAGATGCTGTTAAATCTTTAATCAGTTAAAAGATTTTAGTTGTTTAATATGTATATGTAAATCCCCAAGTTCCTTTCAAGTGACTGCCCTGAGAGAACTAAAGGTTTTTTCATTGTAAAAAAAGAGGTGACATTTTAGGTCAGACAATGCATGTTAGGTGTGAGGCCTTGTTTAGAATCTGTTAGTGTTTTGGTTTGGAGTCAGATTGGTTTTATTTCTCAAGTAGGAATTTATCAAACACCACATTGACTGTCTATTAATTGTGTGCTTTTTGAACAAAATAGAATGTATCTGCTAATGCAAATTCACCCCATAGATTTGTGTGGGTGTGTGTGTGGTGTGTGTTTCATTTTGGAAAATAGTTCAGACCTTTACTAGAGATAAAAGGTACTGCAGATGCTGGAGAATCCGAGATAACAAGCATGGGGCTGGATGAACACAGCAGGTCAAGCAGCATCATAGGAGCAGGAAAACTTGACGTTTCGGGCCTAAACCCTTCATCAGAAAAATCTTTACTACAATTACTTTACTACAATTTTTGTGTCAAATTTAGTTTCTTAATGCTTCAATATGTGGCCTTTCAGTGTATTGTAATACTGGTGTTCATTTTTGCAGCAATGTCAGTATATTTGTGTACTATTGACACATCTGTTCTCTCTACAGTATCAAGCGCAGCAACTGTTACATGGTTTGGGGAGGTGAATTTAGCAATTCCCAGCAAGCGAGCCGCAGTAATGTTGATCTGGAGATTGGCTGCCTTGTTGATTTAGCTACTGGTCTCATGACATTCACTGCTAATGGAAAAGACATCAACACCTATTACCAGGTAGGACAGTTTTTTGCCAAGTGGTAGATAACTCCATCAAGAGACGAGTGAATAGTTAGGAACATAATAACAGGACCAGACCAATCTGTTCTGCTACAATGTAAAATCATGACTGATGTGTTTTTATTCCTGTCCCGCTGACCTTAGCTCTGTTTTTATATCCTTGCCTAACAAAAAAGGATTGAATTTATATTTAAAATTACGAATTGAGCTACTATCTCTTTTGTTGGAAAATAGATTGGAGAAATTGGGATTCTTTCTTGGAGAAGAGAAGGCTGAGAGGCAAACTGAAAAAAAGTTTTCAAAAACAGGCCTATACAGAGCAGATAGATAGAGAGAAACTCATGATTAACTGAAGAATGAGAGGGCACAAATTTAAAGTAATGAATAAAAGAAACAAAACGTGATACGAGGAAAATGTTTTAATGCAGCAAAGGTATTGGATGATTGTTTGAATATAAATAATGTGCAAGGATGTGGGATTGGCACAAGGTAATGAATCTCATTTGAAGAACTGGTTTGAATGGCTTCCTCCTGCACTGTTACACTGTGATTCTGGTTAGGATCTGGAATGTACTGCCAGTGTATATGGTAGAAGCCCTTTAAATCAAAGTATTCAAGAAGGAATAGATAATTACTTGAAAAGGAAGAATGCACAGGGTCATGGGGAGAAGGTAGGACAATGGCACGAAGTGATCTGGTTCTTCGGAGGGTCAGCATAGCCACAAAAGAACAAATAACCTTCTCGCTGTAATAATTCAGTGATTCTGAATTTTTCACATCTATAACACTTTACAGAAAGAGGTATTTCCTAACTTGAAATAGCCTGACTCTAATTTAAGGCTATATTGCCTTGTGCTAGGCACCTCCACCAGTGAATAATACCACGGCCACATGAGCAGGCCAGAGAGTGGGAAATCTAAGTGAGCAACTCTCCTTTTGACACTTCAAAATCTGTCTACACTGACTAGGCAGGATTTGATGGAATTGTGTCCATTTGCCTGAATGAGTGCAGCCAAGCAACCCAACCACCATCATCCAAGATGCTGTCCTTCAACAACCAATGCACAATGGCAACAGTATTTACCATATTACAGGACACATTGCAACAATTAAGGCTTTTTCAATCCCACTTTCCAATCTTAGGGAGCCAGAGAAAAGTAGCCCATTCAAGGATAAAGGAGAGAATGTATGTGTGGAGCCAGAAGCATTAGGTGAGGTCTTAAATGAATACTTTGTGTTGGTATTCACCAAAGAGACGGAATTGGTGGAGGATGATGTCAGGGAAGGGAGTGATGAATCTGTAAACCAAGTTGTTATGAAAAAGGAAGAGGTGATACTTTTTAAGACATATATTAAGTTAGATAAGTCCCCAGGTCCTGATGACCTATCCCAGACTATTAAGGGAGGCAAGAGAACAAACTACTGGAGCATTGACAGACATCTGTGTATCTTCTTTGGCCACAGCTGAGGTCCAAGAGGACTAGAGAATAGCTACTGCTGTTTCTTTGCTTATGAAGGGTAACAGGGATAGTCCAGGAAATTACAGGCCTGTGCCCCTCATGTCAATGGTAAGGAAATTATTGGAAAAGATTCCCGGGGACAAGATCTATAAGCATTTAGAAGTAAGTGGACTGATTAGCAATAAACAGTATGGTTTTGTGCGGAGGAGTTCATGCCTCACTAACTTGATTGAGTTTTTTGAGGAGGTGTCAAAGATAATTAATGAGGGAAAAGCAGTTGATGTTGTCTACATGGAATTCAGTGAAGCCTTTGATAAGGTCCCTCATGGCAGACTGGTACAAAGTGAAGTCATGTGATATTGAAGTAAGTTGGCAAGATGAATACAGAACCAGCTTAGTCATAGGAGACAGAGGGTAGCAGTTGAAGGATGCTTCTTGGAATGGAGGGCTGTGACTCGTGCTGTTTCATAAGGATCAGTGCTAGGAGCTCTGCTGTTCATGATATAGATAAATCATTTGGAAGGAAAACATATCTGGTCTAATTAGAAGTTTGTGGACAATACAAAGATTGATAGTGTTGCAGATAGTGGGCAGGATTGTCAGAGGATACAGCTGAATATAGATCAGTTGGAGGCATGGGAAGAAAAATGGCAGATGGAATTTAATCCGGACAAGTGTGAGGTGATGCATTTTGGAAGGTCAAGTACAAGTGGAAAATATACAGCGAATGACAGATCCCTTAGGAGTATTGACATACAGAGAGATCTGGGTGTGCAGGCCCATAGATTACTGAAGATGGCAGCGCACACAGATAAGGTTGTAAAAAAAGAAGGCTTCAGGCATGCTTGCCTTCATTGGAAGGGTTATTGAGCATAAGGATAGATAAGTTATGCTGCAGCTTTATAGAACTTTAGTTAGGCTGCACTTGCAATATTGCGTATTGTTCTAGTCACCACACTACTAGAAGGATGTGGTTGATTTGGAGAGGGTACAGAAAAGGCTGACTAGAATGTTGCCTGGTACAGGGGAATTTTAGCTACGAAGTAAAGTTGGATAGACTGGGTTTGTCTTCATGGGAATGCAGGAGATTGAGGGGCAACCTGATTGAAGTTTAGAAGATTGTGAATGGCATGGATAGAGTGGAAAGTATGAGGCTTTTTCCCAGCGTGGAGGGATCTATTACGGGGGGACACAGGTTCAAGGTGCGAGGGGGGGAAGTTTTAAATGAGATGTGCGAGGCACATTTTTCACACAAAGGGTGGTGAGTGCCAGGAACACGCTGCCAGAGGAGTGGTGGAAGCAGACATAATAGCAGACCTGTTCCTGTCTGTATTGTTCTTTGTTCTTTATCCTGTGAACCCTTCCACCTAGAGAGAAAAGGGCAGCAGACATGTGGAAGCAAATTCCCCTCCAAGCCACAATCTTCGCTTCAAACAATATTGACTGTCCTTCACTGTCACCAAGTTTGAGTGTAATCACATGACATTGACTGCAGTAGTTCAAGAAAGCAAATTTTGTATCCCATCCTGTGAAAGAAAAATATATTCAGCTATTTTCAGAACCAGAATGCTTCTGTCATCAAATTGGCTTTCCATTGAGTCTGAAGTCTAACAGCTATTTAGAAATGGCCGGCCAGTAGCAAACCTGTGGACCAATGGAACCTCATTTCAAGTTCCAGTGAAGGAACCATAAGGATGAAAAGACCCTGGCCGCTGTTAATCCTATAGAGGAGTGCACTTATAGCTCTAATAGTTTTCATTCTTATAAACCTTGAGTGGATTCCTTTTTCAGCCATCCTCGTCTCCTTTTAGCCTCAGCTTCAGCCTGCCTCTCCCAGTGAGGCAGTTGGTTGACCACTGTGATGAGATATCTATCTAACTGGGCCTCCCACCTTGCTGTTCTTCTGTTGTACTTAACTCACATCGCCCATAAAATTGCACTGGGGCAATGGATGTCAGACGTCATTGTGCTCAGGAATCAGAAACGAGCCTCATCGTTGGGTCCCTTATGTTTCTGCAGAAGTGCTTCCCCACTTGACACTTCTTCCAAATTTAATGGCCTCCTATGTGGGGTTTAATGAAGTGCATATTTGAAGTCCATGGACCTGTAGACAGCTCATTTCTACTACTTTAGCCTATTCCTTAAATTACTCATGACTGTTCCATTTTCAATAATTCTCTCTCCCTTTTTCTTAAAAACCTGTCTTTTATTTTTAAACCATGTATACAGTTGTCCTCATTTTACTGAACTTGATCTCTCTTCCCTCCAACGTGAAGTGTCTTAATGCATATTGTTATCTTTGTTATATATTATGTGGAGAAGGAGGTGTTATGAGCTAGTAGTCACAAGGTCCAGGCTAATGCTTTGGGGAAATGGTTTCAGATCCCACCACAGGTGATGGAATTCAAATTTAATTCATATATTTGGAATTGTAAGCTTGTCTCAGTAATGATGACTGTGACATTGTCCTCAGTTGTAAAATCTGGTTCATTTATGTATTTCGAGAAGGAAAAAAAATTGGCTTCTTACATGTTCTGGTCTATATGTGACTCCAGATCCACAATAACACAGTGAACTGTTAAACTACCCTCTGAAATGAACTAGTAAGCCAGTCTGTTCCATGGAAATTAGTGAAGCGCAATTATGATATTACGTGAGTGAATAAATAATAAAACACCACTCTGCAGGGTTGGTTTTGGCTGGAGTAGCTGTGATCCTGTGCTGCAAATTATATCACAGTAACTTGTGCTATTGAAGCATCACTGCTCGATGTTTAAAGAAAACAAGCAAAGCTACTTAATCAGATAAGGTTTTTTTCGAGTTAGAAACTCAAACACCTGCTCGAGTTAGAGTCAAACAGCACGAAAACAGACCCTTCGGTCCAACCTGTCCACACTGACCAGACATCTCAATCCGACCTAGTCCCATTTGCCAGCTTTTGGCCCAAATCCCTCTAAATCTTCCTATTCATATACACCTCTAGAAGCCTTTTAAATGTTGTAATTGTACCCTCTTCCGCCACTTCCTTTGGCAACTCAATCCATACGTGCACCACCCTCTGCGTGAGAAAGTTACCCCTCAGGTCCCTTTTAAATCTTTCCCCTCTCACCTTAAACCTGTGCCCTCTAGTTTTGGCCTCCCACATCCTAGGAAAAAGACCTTGGCTAGTCACTCTATCCATGCCCTTCATGATTTTTATAAATCTCTATAAGGTCACCCTTCAGCCTCTGAGAGGAAAAGTCCCAGCTTATTCAGCCTGTCCCTATAACTCAAATGCTCCAGTTCCAGCAGTATTCTTCTAGATGTCTGCACCCCGTCAAGATTATCAACATCCTTGTAGAAGGATGATCAGAGTTGTAAGCAGTATTCTAAACGTGGCCTCACCAGTGACCGATACAGCTGCAACATGATGTCTCAGCTCCCATACTCAAATGTTCTGATTTATTATAATTCCCTGAGCTGAGTTTGAAAGGATGGAGCCCTAGTAATTGGGACACAACATTTTGCTAAGATGTGGTAGCTTGTATCTAATACTGTGTATTAAGATTATATCAGTGTTTCAGGCAAGCAAATTGACCATTTCACTGTAAACTCTATTCAAGGGGTTAAACATCAGTACCTCGGAATATTGGGGCGGAGTATAAAGTAAATTCAGTACTCTTTTTTTTTTTTTTTATTTACAAAATATTAGGATGAAAATTTATTATGCCAGTGTGTTTGAGGGTACTCATCTATTTTACAGCTTTCGTATGCTTCACGTAAATTAAATTGACAGAGAAAGCTAGAGGAAAACTTCATAGAGTCTGTGTAAGACCCTAGAACAAGATGCATGCATCAAACCAGGGATTTGGATATTTTGGTGTGGAGCTGGATGAACACAGCAGGCCAAGCAGCATCATAGGAGCAGGAAAGCTTGACGTTT
>JAHRHZ010000092.1:4802527-4815200 GCA_024137785.1 Ginglymostoma cirratum | reverse complement strand
TTTCGATGAAGGGTCTAGGCCCAAAACGTCAAGCTTTCCTGCTCCTATGATGCTGCTTGGCCTGCTGTGTTCATCCAGCTCCACACCTTATTATCTCGGATTCTGCAGCATCTGCAGTACCTATTATCTCTGATTTGGATAATTTGGATAGTTTAATGAATGATGAGGCAGATTTAATAAATGATCTCAAAGTAAAAGCTCCACTAGGAAAGAGTGAACTTAATATGGTAGGTTTTAACATTCCGTTTAGTCTGAGAAACTTGGATCGAAACAACTGTGCTAAATTGAAGTTAGGGTAATTGCAAAGGAATGAGGATGCAGTTGGCTGGAGTGGACGAGGACAGGAATTTAGCAGTAAAGATAGTTGATGATCAATGACAGATATTTAAGGAAACCATTCATGACTCTCAACAATATATCCCAATGAGAAAGGAGAATTCTATGAAAGGGATTAAACAAACCATGATTAAACAAAGAAGCTAAAAATAATATTAAATTGAAAGAAACAAAACATACAAAAAGGCAAAGACTAATGATCATCCGGACCATTGGAAGAATTTTTCCAGCACAAAAGATGGTCAAAAAAATACTTTTCGAGGATAAATTGGCAAATATTATTAAAACAGGAAGTAAGAGCTTCTATAACAATGAGGAACCAAGAACTAGCAGGGAAGTTGAATAAATACTTTGCATTAGTCTTCATGGTGGAAGACACTGGCATTCCAAAAATACTAAGTAATTGAAGAGTAAAATTGGGAGATGAAATCAGTACAGTAAGTATCAATAGAGAGAAAAGTACCAGAGAATAAAGGCTGATCCATCCCCAAACCGGGTGGGTTGCATTCTCATTGAAAAAGGAAGACAAGAAAACCAGGTAACCCAAGGCCAGTTAACTTAATGCCTGTAACTGGGGCAATGTTAGCGTATGATAAGGATGTGATAGCTGAGCATTTAGAAATGCATAATGTGATGAAGTATCATCAGCCTGGCTTCAAGAAGGGGAGATCGTGACAAACAAAGTTACTAGAGTTCTTTGAGGAGGTAACAAGCAGGATAGATAAAGGGAAGTAGAATATGTAATATATTTGGATTTTCAGAAGGAGATGTCTGAACATGGGACAGGGAGATTGACCTGGAGTGAGGAGGGAAGAGGGCCCAGAAGTGGGAAGGGTTCGATAAGAAGGGACAAAGAGTTGGGAGGCCTATTCTCTTTTGTCTACTTTCTTCTGCAATTTCTTCCTCTTTCTCCACCCCACCTTTCTTTGGCTCCTGATCTCTCCCTCCCTCCGACCATGTTCCCTGTCACCACTACCACACCCTGCATCCCCCAAAAAACTTCTTGTAAGGATGTGCAGTCATGTATTAATGACGTGGATGTGGGAAGTGAATGTACAACCATCAATAAAAAGTGAAAGAACTGCAGATGCTGTAAATCGGGAACAAAAACAGAAGTTGCTGGAAAAGCTATGAAAAAAAATCAGTGTTAACATTTTGGGTCCGGTGACCCTTCCTCAGAACCATTCTGAGGTGCCAGACGTGCTGAGCTTTACCAGCAACTTCTGTTTTTGTACAATTGCCAAGTTTGCAGATAGGACAAAGATAGGGTTGGGGGTATAAGTAGTGGAGATGACTCAAAGATATTGACAGGTTAAGTGAGTGAGTAAAACTTGGCAATTGGAATACAATGTGGGAGAATGTGAGGGTATGCACTTTTGCAGGAAGAACTTGAGAGCTGAATATTAAATGGAGAAAGAATTTGGAAAGCTGCAGTGCAGAGATTTTGGTGATCCTTGAGCAATGAACACAAAAAGCTAGTGTATATATATTCAGCAGGTATTGGGGAAGGCAAATGAAATGTTGGCCTTTATTTCAAATGGAATAGAATTTAAAAATAGGGAAGTCATGCTAGAACTTTACTAAGCATTGTTAGAACACAGAATACTGTGAACAGTTTTTCTCCCCTTATGTAAGGAAAGATACTGGCTTTGGAGGCAGTCCAGAGAAGATTCACAAGGTTGATTCTGGCTTTTCTTATGGGGAAGAGATTGAATAGGTAAGCCTGTATTCATTAGTGTTTAGAAGAATGAGGTGACCTTATTGAAGAGGTTTGATAGTGTAGTTGCAGCGAGGTTGTTTTCCATTATAGGAGAGTCTAGAACCAGAGGGCATATATATGAGTAGGGGATTGTCCAGTTAAGACGTTTGAAGAAGAATTTCATCTCTCAGATGGTATTGAGTCTCTGGAATTCTATACTCCTGAGGGCTATTGAAGCAAGGTAATTAAGTATATTCAAGGCAGAGTTAGACACATTTTTCAGTCAGCAAAGGAATTGAGGGTAATGGTGAAAAGGCTGGAAAGTTGAGTTGAGGGTAATCAGATTAGCCATGACCTCAATGAATGGTGAAGTACACTGTGGCTAAATGGCCTAATTCTGCACCTGCCTCTTTTAGTCTTCTCAAATGGATATCTATTTTTACTTTGTCAGACTTCAGCCGCACGTGTTTTAATGCTGTTTGCTTCACTTTAATATGTTTCATAGGTTGAACCAAGTAAGAAGTTATTCCCTGCAGTCTTTGTTCAGCCTTCCAGCCAGAATATGTTCCAATTTGAGCTTGGAAAGCTGAAGGTACGTGTGACATTGGGTTATAGGACGTGCACATAGCATTACATAGTTGATCTTCGTCTCAAATTATTTTTATGCTTTTCTTCAAAAAACAGTGTCAGGACCATTAATAATTCGGAGCCTGCTCCATGTATGAGCAGGATTTTTACTTTTAGCCTGGAGCACTGATGTCAGGGTCACCGGCTGATGTCACTGGCTCATGATTAACAGATTTTGTTAGATTAATTACAACCAGAGAGCCTGTGGCTGCAGCTGCAGCCATTTTCCTGCATTGACAGCAAGGGAAAGGAGTCTTAGAGTACCTCAGGAGCCTTGGCCTGCTTGAGTCTGCTGCCAAGAAACTGCTTCCTTTCCCCGGTTGTAACATAATCTCGTTAATGTCCTTAACCAGCATGCATCCCAGTAGTGAGAAAGACTGGATTCCTTCTCCTCTATTCCTGCCTCCAGTGGGCTTTCAAAATGCTGTCCGTTCTTAGTTGTACACATCCTGCAAAATAGATACTGCAGATGCTGAAAATCTGAAACACTAACAGAACCTGTACTAAACAGTAAGTGGGCCAGTCAGCATCTGTAAAGAAAGAAAAGTATTAAAGTTTCGCACAAAGACGTTCATTGGAGCTCGGAGGTATTGCAGATGATTGACTTGTACGTTGGTGAAGTAAATACATACACCACAAAACAGAGCAGCAAATACAATTCTGCTATAAGTTTGTCTTTGTGTCCTTAAGATTGTGATTTCTAAGTAGCGTCATGAATATACAGCCATTATATAACACCATTTACATAGAAAACTTTGTTGGAAGACTTGACCGTGTGGCAATAATTATTTTCATCATTTTTGTATTTTACAGAATATTATGCCTATTTCAGCAGCTATGTTTAAGAGCGAGCGAAAGAACACCATCCCTCAGTGTCCTCCCAGACTTGACGTCCAAATGATCACACCAGTAGTATGGAGTCGGGTGCCTAATGATTTTTTGAAAGCGGAAACTGCACGGATCAGTGAACGGCATGGCTGGATGGTAGAATGCTTAGAACCACTTGTTATGATGGCACTGCATATTCCAGAGGAGAACAGGTTACGGACTAGAAAACAATTGTATTGTAGATGTGGAAAAATGGAATTAAAATATAAAAATGCCAGAAATAATCTCTGGTCAGACAACATCTGTCGAGAGAGAAACTGAGTTAATCTGCCGTATGTAATAGAGTTGATGGGGTTTTTCCCATTGGTGAGAGCTCCATATCACCTCTTTTGGGGTAAACCTGCTGCATTTTGAGCCACCTTAGACTTGGCAGGCCTTGCTACCAAATTCGCCACAAGGTAGACCATTAAAGTCCACCCAACTTTTCAGGGTCTAACTGGGAGTTTTGTTGAACGTCTATCAACCTGAAACATTAACATAGACTCATAGAGATGCACAGCATGGAAACAGACTCTCTGTCCAACTCATCCATGTCGACCAGATATCCTAAATTAATCTAGTTCCATTTGCCGGCATTTGGCCCATATCCCTCTAAATACATCCTATTCATGTACCCACCCAGTTGCCTTTTAAATGCTGTAATTGTACCAGCCTTCACCACTCTCTCTGGCAGTTTATTCCATACACGCACCACAGATACTGCCTGACTAGCAGAATATTTTCTGTTTTCATTTTTGTTAGAAAATAATTGTTCTGTAATCCATAAATAAAGGTAAAGAATTTGACTAAATGTATTTGATTGTCTGATTTTTGCAGAACTGGATTTAGATTACTGTACCTGGTGTCACATTGCAGTCCCTTGGCTGAATGAATTTTAATGTTTGTATTTTACTATTTTCATGCAGGTGTATTGACATCTTGGAGCTTTCTGAACGTAAAGACCTGTTGCAATTCCACTATCACACATTACTACTATACTGCGCAGTGTGTGCATTGGGCAACAACCGGGTTGCTCATGCCATATGTAGCCATGTTGATGAATTTCAGCTACTTTACACGATTGAGAACACCTATATACCAGGCCTCCTGCGAAGTGGCTATTATGATCTACTTATCAGTGTCCATCTGGAGTCAGCTAAACGATCACGACTAATGATGAATAATGAGTTTATTGTCCCAATGACTGAAGAAACTAAACAGATTACATTGTTCCCAGGAGAGAGCAAAGTTTATGGCCTGCCTGGTGTAGGAGTTACCACATGCTTGAGACCACCTCTACATTTTGCCTCTTTATCTTTTGTTGGCACCAGTAATGATCGTTACCAGTTCAGTCCTGAGATCCCACTGGATATTCTCAAAAACAAAGCTATTAACATGCTGACAGAGGCTGTCCAAGATGGTGGGCAGCACACAAGGGATCCAGTAGGCGGAAGTGTAGAATTTCAGTTTGTGCCAGTACTCAAACTTGTCAGCACTCTCCTCATTATGGGGATCTTTGATGATGAAGATGTTAAGCACATACTTAAGATGATTGAACCTAATGTGTTTGCTGAGGTCAAGGAGGAAGTTGAAAAGATTGAGGATGAAAGTGCTAAGGATGAAGAAGTACCAACTGCTGAGGAAGAAGGGGAAGCAGAAGAAGCTGGAGAGAAAGGAGAAAAAGATGAACTTGAAGAGGTAGAAGAGCCCAAAGAGGACAGGTCTGTGGAAGAAGGCGAAGAAACGAAGGAGGAAGAACTAGAGGAGGGACTTTTGCAGATGAAACTGCCTGAGTCTGTAAAATTACAAGTATGAAAAATCAATTTTCTTCTTTATAAATATATTTATTGAAATTAGTGGAGACCATTAGGCCTGCGCATTGTAGAAAAGAAAATATAAAAAATTATTTTGTCCAAGAATATTGAGTTGCTCTTCTTCATTTAGCTTCTCCAGTTCAGGTCACCACATGCTTTTTGGTAAACCTTCTCCATCTGTTCCACTCACCGACCTCACCCTCCCCCTTTAGAGATGCAAAAGAAGTAATGTTCAGAAAGCATGCAACTACAACTATTTGCATGTTTCTCGTCTCTGCTTTGTATGATGACTTTTCACAACCTTTCAGCAGTGGTAGAATAGTTTACCAATCTAGTCGACCAATTTTAATTCAGTTGGAAATCAAAGGTTCTCAATGAGAACTTAAAGATCCACCTCTAATAGACTTTCTTGCCTGGCACTTACATAGAAAACAGCAGTATCTGTTTTCTATCCTACCATATTTTATCTCTTTTTAAATGTTAGTATTATCGGAGAGAAATTCCTATTAATGTGATTGAGTTGGTGATTATCATGCGTACAATTATACAATTAGTCCATGTTAAGTAACACTTCAGCAGTCCCATGCGCTGTAAAGTCACTATAATAGTTGCTTCCGTTGACGAGAAAGTAAATGAATTTAAACATTCACTCCCTCTGCCACCAACATACAGTGACAGTAGTGTATACGATGTACACAACAAGCTCACCAGAACTTCTTTGACTGCACTTTTTCTAAACTCTCATCTTCTACCAGCTAAAGATACGAGGGCAGCAGGCATATTGGAACACCACCAGTTCAAGTTCCCTTCCATGCCAAACACCACCATGCGTTTGAACTATATGACCATTCCTGGACTGTTGCTGAGTCAAAATCTTATTAACGGCAGTGAGGGTGCATCTATACCACACAGACTGCAATGGTTCAAAAAGTCGCTCACCGCCACCTTCTGAATGGAATTGAGGAGTAGCAGTAAATATTGGTTTAGCACATGTCATCTACATCCTGTGGAAGAATAAGTTTAAAAAAGTGAAAGTGGATTACACGTAATACTTAATTCATGCTGCAGTAATATTCTTAACAGCTTGTTTATTTTGTCAGATTATTAATTCACTAGAAATTGATACATTGTAATCAGAAGAAAAATGAAATGCAATTCCAGTTTCCTGACTAATCTTCTCCCTCCAAACAGATGTGCAAACTTTTGCAATTCTTCTGTGACTGTGAACTTCGACACAGGGTTGAATCAATTGCTTCTTTAGCTGATAAATTTGTCAATAAAATGCAAACAGATCAGAGGGAACGCTACCGAGAGCTCATGTTATCTTTTAACATGTCCGCAGCCGAAACTGCCAGAAAAACCAGGGAATTCCGTTCACCCCCTCAAGAGCAGGTAAATCCTTTCTGTATTATACAACTGAAGTTAATGGGAAATAGTCAAAAACTTTAAACTATAGCTGAATGTATTTCCATGCATTGTATTTTTTTCAACTGAACAAAAGATTTCCTGGCACATTTCCTAATCAGTGCTGTCTTGCCTGCTTTGAATATAAACTAAAGCTGGATGGTTGATTGGGGTACATATACTCATGATAACACCTCTACCAATCAGAGTCCACCTGCCAACCAGTTAGCACTCTCTTACGATATAAATTGCTGTCCTCTTTGAGATTTGGCATTCTTGTGATTCTGTCCTGAGGAGTGCAGGATCAAAGGCTTTGTCAGTGTGCCTCATTTTTCAGCAATATTCAGGTGTTCTGCTAACAATCACTATAAAAGGTAACACTGAGGATAAAGTGATTTTGATTTACAAAAGTCAATGCTTTCACAGACTCTGTGTCCAGTATTATCACTGTAATAGACACATTAGTGTTCAGCTGTATTAGGCATCTAGTGGTTTTAATTTCATATTTCCTGCTTTGAATGATTGCAGACTTTCACATATGAAAGTATCAAACTTTTTATGCTGAGTAACTTAAAGTTGCTGTTCATATTATAAAATTTTAAGGTAATATGGTATGAACATCAAAACAGTTAGTGACTAAGGTATTACTATTTAAGATATCAAAGTGGATGATGGGCATGTTGGAGGAAGCAAAGCACAAATGTGATGTCCAAGGAACAAATGCAACTATGTTATCTTAAAAAAATTAAAATCTCTTTCAGTTGATCTTACAGCGATGAAACTAATTTATACATGTGGTTGAGAGGCTGTCCTTTTTGAAATACTAGCCTGGTAGGGCTGTCTTGGGAAAGCAGACTATTTAAGGTTACAGGTAGGGTGAGACATTGACAAAGTGCTGCAGAAATCCAGCACCCGTGCAGAGCAAAACAGAGTTAATGTTTCGAGTCTGATATGACTCTTCAGAAATGAAAAGTGCTGGAAAATGGTGGCTTTGGTGCTGTTGACAGAGGGGACAGTAAGCTGTGAATAGCATAAGATCCACCACTTCCCAGCACTTTCATTTCTGAAGAAGGGTCCTTCGTGCTCAAAACGTTAACTGTTTTCTTCTCTTCATAAATGCTTCCTCACCTGCTGAATTTCTCCAGCAATTTCTGTTTTTTGTTTCCGATTTCCAGCATTCACAGTACTTTGCATTTATTCAAGCAGGAAGAGTATTTAATGAGTTGGCCCTACTTAACAATCTGCTCTCTCAAATTTTTGACCAGCATGTCAGGAGCGATGAGAATCATACCTTGTCACAGAATTACTGATGGATGGATGTATTTTGGGAATAGGTTACAATCCCTCAGATGCAGGACAGATCTGCTGTTGAATTTATTTGTGCCCTTCTCCTTAAGGAATTTGTAGCTGAAGTTGATGTACGGATGGTATTGTTATGTATTATGAGAAATGAATGTTAATGCTGATGTACATGATCATCCAAGTCTGACATCAACAGTCAATTGTTATTGGAACATAGGCACCGGAGTAGGCCATTCAGCCTGTCAAGCCAGCCTTGCCATTCAGTACATCATGACTGATTGAACACTTCAATGCCTTTTACTCACCCCATCCTCATAACCATGTACACCACTGGTAAACAGGAATCTATCAATCTGTACCTTAAATGTACTCAAAGACTGAACCTCCACAGCCCTCTATGGTAGAGAATAGGAAAAGTTCACAACCCTCCAAGTAAATAAATTTTACCTCATTTTGGACCTAAAGGCATCCCTTACATTTACATCGAGACTCGAAGAAGACAGGATTGAAAACATTGCACCAGAATGCTGTAATCAGTATTCTGTGCACTGGAATACTAACAGGTAGCTTACAGGACTTAGAGTGAGAGAGAATTACTGTTAGATAACTTAAAGATAGAGATGCGACAGATTTGGAGCAAGAGCAGTCTAGCTAGATAGAGTAGCCTTGAGTGCAGTACAGACAATGAACACCCAGACCCCATTTTGGGGAATCACAATCCAAGGATGTACCAGTACCAGTGCAGCACAATATGTACATGGAGTGACTCACTGATTATTTTAACTATATTGGAATACTTTTAGTATATATTTTAAACAAATTTAGAGTTCTGTGATAGAATAAATGTAACCTTTTTAACAAATGAGCAATGTACCCAAAATTAATTTACATATGGAATTTTCTGTATGGACAATACGGTGAATGTGACAAACTCATTAGCCTGCTTCATTACTGATAATATATAATGAGTATTATTTTAAATTATTGTTCATGCTGGATTGTGTGCTTTCATTTTTAGATTAACATGCTAATGAATTTTAAATTGGAGACAGATGAAGAGGAATGCCCTCTTTCAGATAATGTGAAAGATGTGCTGCTCAAATTCCACAGCAAACTACTTACTCATTGTGGTAAGTTTGAGAGCACTGTAAATCGTTTGAAACCATTGACCTACAAAAACATGATTCAGACACTAGAATCAATGCGATAATTATTTTGTAAGACTGGCATCCTTTTGAAACAGTACCATAATTGCTGCATACCTGTGTCCCAGGAGCATTGTCCTGGGCTCCTGGTTTACCAGTCAGGCTATATTACTGTAATGTCATTACCTTCCACTTAGAACTGTACTGCCATTGCTTCACTATCACTGGGTCAAAATCCTGGAACTCCCTCCCTGTCATCAGTAGTGTGACCATGAAGCCATTTTCAATTGTAAAATCCATCTGGTTCATTTATGTCCTTTTTTGGAGAAAGAACGATGCTATCCTTATCCAGTCTGGCCTACATGTGACTCCAAACCCACTGGAATGTGGTTGACACTGAAATGTCCTAACAATACAGTTAATCCAATACTGTTACATCTGATTCATCTATATTTTCCAAACCACAACGATAAGGTCAAAAGATCCAAAATAATTCTTCCCATCTACAAAACTTAGATGCTAGGGGTTTTCACACTCCTGTGAAGAAGTATCATTTTACCTCACAGGTATTCAAATAGAAGAAGAGGAGGAAGAGCAAGAAACGGATACGTCGCTTAAAGGCCGCTTGCTAAATCTTGTTGAGAAAATCAAGGGTTTAAGAAAGAAGAAAGAGGTTGAGGATACTCCAGCTGAAGAAGAAGAGAAGATCCCCAGTGAGTATTAACAAAACTGCAGGAGAGGTATTGAGTCTTAGATTGTTTTTACATTCAGGAGCACATCTTCAAATGATACTATCAGGAAGTCATCCAGAGCTTCTATAGGATATCTTCACTATAACTGCCAAAAAGTTAGTTATGTGTAAGCATGTATTGTATTAAAGTAATGCTGTGTCACTGCAAATCAGGGACTAAGCATTAGGGGATTATGAAATATTATTTTAAAGAAATGACTAAAGCTGGCAGCAGTCTCCTGGAGTATCCAAATGGTTACCAACACGTAGCTAAACAGTTCATGTTATATGAATACATCAAGAAAGTTGTAAATGCCTTGTTACATTGTGGATATCTGTGCAGGCTGGTAACTATTTAAAAAGAAGATTGAATTTGCAGTTGTTAGCATTTTAAAGGTAGAAAGGAAGATCATTGACAAAAGAAAACAACAAGCATTATTAATTTAACACTAGATATTGTAAGCACTTGTACTGGAAGCAAAAATTCCAAACAAAGCTCTGCATGTTCTACTTTTAATTTCAACCAAGAATTGTTTTCTAACTTTACAGACTCTGGAGTTTCCATGTAATTCTCCTAGAACCAAGCCAACATGTATCTTGGCTCCCAAGGATTTACTGTTATCTGTCTGGTTAAATTCGTTCTGTTAAAAGCATAATAAGTAGTACATACATTCATTGGAATTGGAAAAGGTATCCATGTGGGAAAGGATTCTTTAATTTCACCTTGTCATAACAAACAGGAAGGGGGCAGCGTTCAACAAAGAGGAGTCAGTTCCTCCCTCCTCACCTCTAACATAAATTGGGAACCCTCACTTGGGGACTGGTCATAACAGAGCAAAGAAGAAAATGGCAGTCTGTGTTCTAACATATTATTCTGTCACCATGCCAAGAAGTTGGATCATGTCCTCAATGCTGTTTGCAGAGGTACGACTGGCTGCCTGAAACCTACTAAATTAGCTGACCGATATCTGCTTACTGATTTTTGCTGCATCCATCATGAGGAGTCAAGTTATGTCAAGAGTGGAATGGGCAAGCAGCTCCGTCACCCTCATTGCCATCCCTTCTAGGCATAGCCAGCAAGCAAGACTTTTGAGAGGCAACTTCATATGCTGTATCCAGCAATTAAACTGTAACCTATAACAGCCAAAGGTGTGCAAGCTGTCCACTGATCCAGAGGAATCCCTCCCATCAGGAGCCATTGAAACTTAGTCTCTTGGCAGTTTCTCGGTTGCCTGAGGACTATTGTGAGCTGCTGCAAGGTCCTTATGCAGAAATAGAGATGTAACCAACAAATGCAGTTGACTACAATTATAAGGAAGCATCCTAAACAATGAAACATCTCTGAGAATTCACTCTCACTGACATCCATGTAATCCTGGTGTCATACTGTGGGAAAGGAAAGGTGTATGACACAAGAAGACCAGCAATAAGAATCAAAACATCCGTTAACTTTTCAAGATGATGCTTTTTGAGAATTTTTAAATTCTTGTAATCTGGATTTTAATGCAAACAACAGGAAGGGCTGACCACAAAATCAACAATATTCATTCCAGATTTTTAATTTTCAGCTGACATTTGTAGCCCACATTAAACTGAGTGCTGCTGTGAAAACTTGGAGGGGGCTGTTCAAGATGCAAATATTGAAATCTGTGCACTTTCTTCCCTGTTAGTGTTCAATTCAGAGAGGCAGTTTTTACAGAGTTATAGAGATATACAGCACAAAACAGACCTTCAGTCCAGCTCATCCATGCTGACCAGATATCCACATAAATCTCGTCCCATTTGGCCCATATCCCTCTAAACCCATCCTATTCATATACCCATCCAGATCCCTTTTAAATGTTGTAATCGTAGCAGCCTCCACCACTTCCTCTGGCAGCTCGTTTCATACATGCACCACCTGCTTTGTGAAAAAGATACCCCTTAGGACCTTTTTTTAATTTTTCCCCTCTCATCTTAAACCTATGCCCTCCAGTTTGGGACTTCCCCACACAGAGAAAAGACTTGCCTATTTATCCTGTCCATTCCCGTCATGATTTTATAAACATCTATTAGCTCACCTCTCAACCTCCAATGATCCAGGGAAAACAGCCCCAGCCTATTCAGTCTCTCCTTCTAGCTCAAACCCTCCAACCCTGGCAACATCCTTGTAAATCTTTTCAGAACTCTTTCTAGTTTCACAACATCTTTCTTATAGGAGGGAGACCAGAATTGCACACAGTACTCCAAAAGTGGCCATGTAATAAGGCCAATAAATTGTTCATTTAAAGATTTACTCCAATGAATGTAAGCATTAAAATAAAAAGGGGCACAAATTTTTAACATTCTCCTTCTCTCTCACTCTCACTCTCTTCTTACCCACCCCCAACTTTTGCCCTCTCCTCTTTCCTCCTATAAATGTGGTAGAAACTGCGCAGGCCAAGATAGTGAGAGGAAAAGGAGGCAGTTGTATTCTCCAGTTGATCGACTTCCTCTCTGTAATATTATCCTAGTCTTTTGAGTCGGGCAGTCAAAGCAAGAAGTAGGGTCTGACTTAAAATATGCAGGCTGCGTGCATTTCAGGACCACAATTGCTGTTATACTCTGAGATTCACGTAGAGATGCCAAAAGGCCAGTTTTGCCCTCAATCTTCTTGATTAGTCGAAACCCAGAAGGACGATTTTGAATCAGAGATAAAAGGTACTGCAGATGCTGGAGAATCCGAGATAACAAGGCGTGGGGCTGGATGAACACAGCAGGCCAAGCAGCA
>JAHRHZ010000092.1:4675083-4797527 GCA_024137785.1 Ginglymostoma cirratum | reverse complement strand
GACTGACCTATCTCCTCCCTACCCCCCCACCTACACTCCCATTTACTAGCTCCATCCCCGCCTCTTCGACTTGTCTGCCTCCTCTCCACCTATCCTCTCCTCTATCCGCCTCCCCCCTCTCCCTATTTATTTCAGAACCCTCTTCCCCTCCCCCATTTCTGATGAAGGGTCTAGGCCCGAAACGTCAAGTTTTCCTGCTCCTATGATGCTGCTTGGCCTGCTGTGTTCATCCAGCCCCACACCTTGTTATCTCGGCCGATTTTGAGTTTTATTTTTCAGATTTCCTTGTGAGACCAGCAAGAATGCTGCTCAAAGAGATGTCAAAAGGGAGCTCTAGGCGTGTCTGTCTGTCTGTCTGTCTGTCTGTCTCTCTCTCTGTGAGCCTCTCTGTGTCAGCCTCTCTGTCTCTCAGTTTCTGTCTTTGTGTCTAACTGTCTCACTCTATCACTACCAGATGCTCCAATAACTTCTGCTTTCCATTCTCTCGACTAGATTGTCAATTTGGCTGATAGCAAACTGTGCTTGATTACTTATATGAAGCTCCGATTGCAGCAGGGCCTTCACATCACTGACCTTGATGTTTTCTAACCCCACCTCACCCCACACCACTGTCATGCCCCCTTGTAGCCTCTCACTTCCCTATTGGTATCAGTACCGAGGATTGTCTGTGGCTCACTACTTGGAAAATTCTGCGGATCCTGAACTGCAGTTGGGCAAATAATTTCACCTCTTATTCCATCGGCGCACTGGAATTGGAATAATTTCTTTGAATATCAGTAATTCATAACCAGTAGAAAAACATTATATGTAACTTTTTTTTTGCTGAGTTCTAAAGGTTAGCTCTTTGCAAAAAAAAAACTACAATGGATTCTAGAAACTTGTCAACTTCATTCTGCTGTATCTAACTAACCAAACTTGTGTCAGCTTGGATTTCCATCCTCTATTTATGCTCAATCCTGAATATCTATGATCCAGCCTTTTTGTTTTGAAATTGCTCTCAATGAGTTTGTAGACTTGCTCGCCGTGCGGGTGTGTTTGATTGCAGACATTTCATCATCCTGCTAGGTAACATCATCAGTGCGCCTTGTCCACAGCCCGAGCTACAAACCTTCTCAAACTTTAAATCATTCTCAATGCTTTACATAAGTGTGAAATGGCTCCTATTAAAGTCATCAGATGACTGCTCCTGTTCCAATACAACAGGAGACAGTTAACTCCTGTTCTTTCGGAATTAATTTGTTCATTTTTGAAATCTTTACTTATTAGTAGTTCCTGAAAGCATGTTATGCTTGGTCAGATTCACAGGGTGTAACATTGCCAATTGATATCTCAGCTTGCAGACTGTAGTGTAAACGTCATTCCCTATATGTTTACAGTCCTTGCAGCTGTTGTATGTATGATGAATACTGGCAGCTGCTGGAACTGCAAGGCAAGATTAAAATAGCTGCACCATGTAAACTGTTACAGAAAACCTACCTCGACTTAATATACCCCTTCAAAAGCCCTCTGAATAGAGGTCAAATTGCAGCTGCTTCTGACATTCTCGTGGTTAAAAAATAGTTCAAAGGATCAGTCACCAGGAGTCCATCTATAGTAAACTGATTTGAAGTATGATTTAACTAGTTAGCAATAGATGGCTCAGACTGTACTTCAGCTGTCAACATCATCATTTTCTGTGTTTATATGAAACTTGTATTAATGAATGAGGTGGAGCTGATCCATTATTATATGTGACATACACAAATGGATCACTTCATTTTGGTTCAGGAATAGGGTTTTTAAAATAAACAATAGAATGGGATTTAAATAAAATGGTGGGACCATGAGTTGAATAGCATTCAACTGGGTGTAGAGACCGCAGTGCTGAATTGCTTTGTGCCTATGGCTTCCAATATTTGTGTTTGGGCAGTGTGACTCAGAATTTTGACAAATATGAACTGATGAGAAAAGGCCAGTATAGATTTGTAAAGAATAAAAGCCATATATAATAAATCTAGTTAAGTCTTTGAGACAAATAACACACAGCTTGGTAAATAAAATTTACCTGTGTTCTCCGCTCCCCCCCGCCCCCAGCCGAGTATGATCCTGTGAGTATTTTAAACATTTCCCTTTGGTATTGTTTCAATCACAATTTTCTTAAGATTAGGATGGAACTTTCTAAGGAAATTAATTATAGTATCCAATGCCAAAAATATTCACTTTCAGTTTTAAGACTAAATATGACAGTTTAAAATGTAGCTCTCCATGTAGTTACTGAATCTTGCAGCAGCGTTTCTGAGATAAGACGAGCCAATCAGAACTTATAGCCCTGAAAATATTAGCCTTTTTTGTTTTTTATGTTTGTTCTTGTAGTGCCTATCATTCCTGGAAGGTTTATTTAATCATAGAGATTTCCCTCAAGATGATAGGTCCAATATCTGCTAAACTTAACAGATCTGGGAATTTGGCGGCACGGTGGCTCAGTGGTTAGCACTACAGCCTCACAGCGCCACGTTCCCGGGTTCGATTCCAGCCCCAGGTGACTGTCCGTGCGGAGTTTGCACATTCTCGCTGTGTCTGCGTGGGTTTCCTCCGGGTGCTCCGGTTTCCTCCCACAGTCCAAAGATGTGCAGGCTAGGTGGATTAGCCGTGCTAAATTGCCCATAGTGTTCAGGGGTGTGTGGGTTATAGGGGGATGGGTCTGGGTGGGATGCTCCAAGGGTCGGTGTGGACTTGTTGGGCCGAAGGGCCTGTTTCCACACTATAGGGATTCTAATTATGTTAAACAGTTAGGTGGCGTGCTACAGTAATCTACACATACTGTATAAACTGTGGAGTTATGTTGATACTTTGAATTTACAAAAGACAGGTCTGTCCGAAATAAGTGTTTGTTGAATTGAAGTGCTGTTTCAGTCCCTTCCTACCAGAACTACCTGTGTGCAGCTACACCATCTCTGATGTAATCCATCAGAAAGCAGCTCACTACCAACAACCAGCTTCTCAAGGCAATTAAGGATGAATATCCACACATGATGATAGGTGTACTATCTGGTAAAATTAACAGATCTGGGAGCTTGTAAGTTGTTACGTGAAAGTGTTAGGATACATGCTTTATTAAACCACATATCATGTAAACTGTGCAGTTGTGGTGATACTTTGAAATCATGATGTTAGCTAGTCGAATGAAACTTATTGCAATCTGTGAAAAGAATGAATTTGTCATTGATGACATCAGCCTTAGCCACTGCTGATGCAATTCTATAGGGATTGCAAATCTAAAATTGCTGACATTGTAATTTTGGAGATTGTAGTATCAAGCAAGGAAAGATTTTTGCTTTTCTATAGAAAATGCTGTTTTAATATGTAAACTTTCTGAAAACGAATTTTCTATGCATTTAAATGTAGTCATATTTATGAAGATCTTATTACTTTCTGCTAAAGGTACACTACAGGAGCTGATCTCTCATACAGTAGTGCATTGGGCCCAAGAAGCCTACATCCAGAACCCAGAACTTGTGCGTTTGATGTTCAGCTTGCTCCACAGACAGTATGATGGTGTTGGTGAGCTTATCCGTGCTATGCCTAAGGCCTACATCATTAATGCTACATCTGTGGAGGACACAATGAATTTGCTAGAATGCCTGGGCCAGATCCGTTCACTGCTTATTGTCCAAATGGGTCCAGAGGAAGAGAGGCTCATGATTCAGAGTATTGGGTATGTGGTAAGAAATTGGTACATAAAATTATATTGATCTATTTCTGTGCAGCATATTCATTCAGCCCAAGCAGTCCTTGCATCTCATTCTCTTCTAACGGATATACGTTTGCCATTTTTGTCGTCCTTGTAAATCATTTCTGCAAACTCTGCCTTTTTTTTAATAAAGTGATATGGTGAAAATAACTGCATACAATACTCCAAGTGTTATTGCCAAGGTCCAAATTTAGCATTTCTGTACTCAATTTTGGATAGAAATAAACTCCATGATTTGATTGGCTTTCTTATGGCTTCATTAACCATTATCACGATCTTCAGCAATTTCCATATTGTACTCCCAGGTCTCTTTGCTCCTGTATTCTGTTTATTTGACTATTACTAAGTAATATGTGAACTATTTCTCCTCCCAAAATGTGATACCTTACATTTACCCATGTGGAAATTCTTTTGCCAATTATAGGTCTGTTGGAAAATTCGTTACTGTCATCTTGCAAATTGTTGCAGATGTTTCCATTCCCAATTACTTCAGAGTTTAAATCATTAATAAAAGCTGTGAACAACAGTGGATCCAACACAGATCTCTATGGAACACCATTTCCCATAGTGGCTACTCTTCACCTCTGTTCTGGTGCCTGCCTTGCTACATAGTCATGCTGTTGGTTCCCTGGCTGAGCATTCACTGACTTTATTTATTAGCTTACTGTGTGGTGTACCCCAAGCCTTTTGAAAATTTAGATATAGTCCAATATATCTTTATCCTTGTACACTCTCTGGAACTTTTGAAAAAAATTTAAATGAGGTAGGTCAATCAAGACTTTTTCTTTCAAAATCTGTTCTGAATGTTCATTCTTAAATTTTTGGTTTCTAAATTTTATATTCTATTTTCTTCTTTAATAGGGAATCCTTTATTTTTCTAACAGCTGATATTAAGTTCGCTGGACTGCCTGTGTTCCAGCACTGTGCCATGTACTAATGAATTAAATACATATAATAATGCTTATGGTATTCCTTCTCAAATCCTTTTATTTTGTTATTACTAAATGCATCAATTGTATTTATCTGAGAATGTAATAGGGACAATTTTAGTTTCCAGAACAGTATTGTGGAAAGGAGTAAAGTTAGGCGTTATAAATATTAAAATCAGAACCCTGTCTGCCCCCATTGAGTTTTAACGCAGAGCAGATTCCATTTAAGAGGTGCTTGATTAGTAAAATCTTTTCAAAGGCTGTATGTCTCCATTTTATGTGCGTTTATTTTTTTCCTACCTAGGCTGGGTTTCTTGGATATTTAGAAATAGGCTGGTAATAGAAAATAGATAAAACAATAAAATTAGGTCATAAAATAACATAGCATAGAGGGACATCATTTCGCCTATTGAGTCTACATGACTCTTTCATAAAGCTATCTAGTTCTCCATTCTGTCTTGCTCTTTCCATATATTTTTCCATATATTCCTGCAGTTTGTTCTTCAAATATTGCCCAATTTCTTTGTGAAAGTGCATTCCAAACCCTAATCATTTGCATAGAAAAGTTGTCATCTCACCATGGATCTGTGCTGTACCACATGAGCCACCCCAACCAATTCTCTACAGTCCTGGCCCAAACGATCCACAGTAATATCCATCTGGTCTGGGACCTGATTCACTTTTCCCAGAGGACTGATCTGTTACGTGCCTTCCTGACCCTTGATCAGAAGAAGGCAGTCATTAGGATTGATCATGAGTATCTATCAGAACTCTGTAAGCGTTCTGGTTCAGGGTGCAGTTTGTTGCCTGGATCCGACATCTGTACACTGCTGCAGAGTGTCTGATTTAAAGTCAACTGGTCCCTTATAGTGTCCCTTCACTTTGGGAGGGGAGTGCATTAGAGCTGCCTCTTGGCTGTGCGCAGACCCTTTCCTATGCCTCTTGCTGAGGAGGTTCTTGGGAGTGGCTCTGTGTGACCTGGGCACAGGGTGATTCTTTTAGCCTATGCTGACGATGTGCTCCTCATGTTCACTGACCCAGGATGGATATGCGAGTGCCAGGCAGTGTATTTGGCCATGTCTTCCACCAGCATCAACTGGGTCAAATGGTCGGTCTGTGTCAGGTAGATTCCTTGCTGGAGATGTTACGGGGGTTCACCTGAAACATTACCCAACTCCTCTACGTGGGGGTCTATTTTAGCCCAACTGAGGAATCCTGGCTGGCGAATTGACAGGAGCTGGAGGCCAGTCTCACCTTGCTTAGACTCCTGGACAGGACTGCTCCAAGTGCTATCTTAGAGTTGAGCGCTGGTCACAAACTAGCTGGTAGCCTCCATGCTGTGATACCAGTTGGTCTTTTTGACCTCCTCCTTTCCTGGTTTTGTCACAGAACTCCAAAAGAGGCTGATTCACTTCTGGGACAAGGAGGTGCACTGGGTTGCTGCAGAGTTTGAGCCTCCCTGATAAGAATGGCAGTCAGTCTCTCGTGTGCCTCTGCACCGAGGTGGTGATTTTCTGCCTTTGGACCCTGCAGTGATAACTTTCTGAGAGTGTCCTCCCACATAGCGCACCTTGGCAATGTATTTCTTCCACTAGGTGCCTGACCTGATTTACAGCACGTTCATAGCTCCTGTTTATAGACTGCGAGAGTCTTCGGGTCTCCCACAAGACACTGCCTGTCTTTTACCAGGACCTAATCAATGTCTAGAATATGGTCAACTTGTGCCATGTCTATCCACTGTCAGGAGTAGCTGCTGCTCAGGAATCCATTCCTGCGTCATCACTGGTTCGAGTGGCTGGCAGAGAGGAGTTAGGGAATTGCTACGTGGCAGAGGCCCGGGCTGGATGTTGCAGCAGGAATTGGCAAATGGTAGCAGTGTTTAACCAGCTTGTGGACGATGCCATCTGTTGCCTGAAAGCAGCAGTGCTTGGATCTGACATTATGCACGACTTGGAGGAAGCTCACCTGTGCAGTGGGAACCTGTTTGCATGTACCCCTGCTCGGATGGTATTTCACATCAGCCCTAGGTTCCTGAATCTCCCTCGAGCCCGCACCCCATATCCTGAGCTATCTCATGGGAATACCCTAAGTATCCTTCCACCCGGCACAGAGGTGCTCTTCGTACAGACTGCTGCTGCACACCATTCACTTTGACTCCTTCATCCACCAACCAGACATGCGCTGGTGTGGATCCCCAGTGGAGGGCTGTCTGTGCAGGAATTCTCCCACTTTCCCTCAGGATATGGGGTCAAGGGTGTTTTCCAAAGCAGGCCATGCAACCATTGATTGCAATGATCCATGGACTTCCAGCTCACCTGTTTATTTTGCGGTGCTGTGTGGACTCCATGGGTCATGTATATATTGGTTGTAACCGATTACACTCCCTCTTTTATTATTTTAAAAATCTTCTGTTGTGCTTTTGATTGGCCTTCAGCCCCACCTCCTGATCTTTGGGCACGGGGTGTGGAGGTATGTGGGCAAATCAGACGTCGTCCTCATGGGTCTGCTCCTTGGCTTGGCCAAGTTGGCTATTAACAGAGATAGTAAGAACTGTAGATGCTGGAGTCAGAGATAACACAATGTGGAGCTGGAGGAACACAGCAGGCCAGGCAGCATCAGAGGAGCAGGAAAGGGTCCCAACCCGAAACATCAACTTTCCTGCTCCTCTGGTGCTGCCTGACCTGTTGTTTCTCCAGCTCTACGCTTGGCTATTAACAGATCTAGTTTGTGGGGTGTGGAGCTTATATGCCTGTCTTCTGCAGCTAATTTCATGCCAAGGTGTCCTTGGAGATGGAGCACCAGTGTCCACCGGTACTCTTAGAGAGAGCCGGGCACCGCAGGGGAATTGTTTCCCCTTCAGTGCAATTTTTTGATTTAGCCACCCCCACCCTACTTCTCCCTCACCTGTAATGGTTTGTATTACTATCAATGGGCTTTGCATGGAAAGTATTCATTTGGAAACACAAGTGATTTAATGGTGGTAATTCATAGAAGGAAAGAAAATACAATGATTTAATGATAGGAAAAATGATAGGAAAATAAAGTATTTCAGTGAAAAGAATTTCACCTTATTTTAAACAAGAACAGAAATTGCTGCAGAAATTTAGCAGCTCTGGCAGCATCTGTAGAGGGAAAGCAGAGTCACCGTTTTGGATCCAGTGACCTTTCTTCAGAACTGTTCTGAAACATTAAGTGTGTTTTCTCTCCACAGATGCTGCCAGACCTGCCAAGTTGCTCCAGTAATTTCTGATTTTGTTTTGAATTTCCAGCATCCTCAGTTCTTGTTTATTGTTCACTTTATTTTACTTCATTTAAACCCTTTAATGAATTTAAAGGCCTCCATGCAATCTTATCTACCCTCCTCCGTTGTTGAAAGAACAACTGAGTTTTTCCAGGCTATCCTGTATTCCCTGAAACCTGGAACCTATTCCAGTAAATTTCTACTGTATGCTCCCCAAAACTATGTAAAGCATAGTGCTGGGAATTGGATTCCAGCTCTTGCTGAATAGTTTTGGAGGTGCAGGAGCTTTTCCTCAAAGTAAATCACCTGGCAGCTCTGACCAACATGATCACTGGTTTACAACCTTTTGTCTGCCATGATTTTAGAAATCCACCCACTTCTACAGCCATTTTAAAATGTACTGATGCTGTTAATTATTCATGTAACACTGCAGTTTATTTAATGAAGTTTTATCTTTGTCTTTGCAGAAACATTATGAACAATAAAGTCTTCTATCAACATCCAAACTTAATGCGTGCTTTGGGCATGCATGAAACTGTAATGGAAGTAATGGTGAATGTGTTGGGAGGTGGTGATTCAAAGGTATCCACACGTATTAAACTGTAAATTTTTTTAAGTTTTTTATTCATTCATGTAATATGGTTGTTACCCACTAGGCCAGGACCAGGCAATTAGAGTCATTGACATTGCTGTAGGCCTGGAGTCACATGTAAGCCGGACCAGGTAAGGATGGCAGATTTCCTTCTCTAAAGACTGCTGGTGAATTGGATGAGTTTTTTACAACATGACATGAAGGTTGGTGGAATAGTGGACAGTGTGAAGGGCTGTTGTTAGGTTACAACAGGATATTGACAGGATGCAGAGCTGGGCAAAGAAGTGGCAGATGGAATTCAACCCAGAAAAATGTGAAGTGTCTCATTTTGGAAGGTCGAATTTGAATGCAGAATATAGGGTTAATGGCAGGATTCTCAGCAGTGTGGAGGAAAAGAGGGTTCTTGGAGTCCACGTCCATAGATCCCTAAAAATTACTACCCAAGTTGATAGGGTTGTAAAGAAGGCGTATGGTGTGTTGGCTTTCATTGGCATGGGAATTAACTTCATGGCTCTTAAACTTATGCTCCAGCTCTATAAAACTCTGGTTAGACCACACTTAGAATATTGTGTTCAGTTCTGGTCACCTCATTATAGGAAAGATGTGAAAGCTTTAGAGAGGGTGCAGAGGAGATTTACCAGAATGCTGCCTGGAATGGAGGGCAGGTCTTATGAGGAAAGGTTGAGGGAGCTCGGGCTTTTTTCATTGGAGCGATGAAGGATGAGAGGTGACTTGATAGAGGTGTACAAGATGGTAAGAGGCATAGATAGAGTGGATAGTCAGAGACTTTTTCCCAGAGTGGAAATGACTATTACAAGGGGTGATTGGAGGAAGGTGTAGGGGAGGTGTCAGAGGTAAGTTCTTCACACAGAGAGTGGTGGGTGTGTGGAATGCATCGCCGGCAGCGGTAGTGGAGTCAGATACTTCAGAGACTTTTAAGCGACTCCTGAATAGGCACATGGAGGATAGTAAAATGTAGGGTATGCAGGGGAGATTGATCTTAGTAGGATAATAGGTCGGCACAACATCATGGGCCAAAGGGCCTGTACTGTGCTGTACTGTTCTATGTTCTAATAGTTAGTGGTTACACAGTCACCACTTTATTCCAAATTTGCATCTGCTGTATTTTGCTTTTATCATAGCAGTGTTTTATATTTGTTTAAAGTATGTTAAACAGAATCTACCACCAGATGCTTATGACTTTCTGGGGCAGTGAGTTCATGTTGATCCAAATTAGAAATACATTGCTACACTTTAATATTGCTGATAGAACTGCTTTCAAAACTTTTTTGTAGACGTGCAACCTTCACTGAACTCTCCCATCCTAGTACTCTTACCTTACAACAGCATTACTGCTGACAGGTTATGAACTAAACCATTGGCACTTTCCCAGCTTATTTCAAAAAGTTCAAGATCCTCATGACAACAAAAAGGGGGGAATTTTGAGTGAACACAAAGTGTGGGTGTGTTGGTGTTCTAAGTTAGAATTTTATAATTTTGCGACCAAGAACTATAACCATCACCTTTAATTCTGTCAGCAGATTTAGGGATGTTATAAAATAGTTTGATTATTGCTCACATTTTGCACCTTACACTTCCTTCAGAATGCAGTGCAAACTTTTGAAAAGCAATTAGACATTGCTTTTTATTCTTTCTACTTCATTGTCTAATTTTATTGCATGTTCTAATCTCTATAGTCCCTTCTTTAATTTTCCTGCTCACTTTTGATTTCTCTTGGTTTTATTTTAGTCCCTGTCCTGTTTAATGGTTAACCTAATTTTTAGAATATTAATCAGTAAATCACTGTTGCCTTAATTGATGGATTAGAAGATGTTCTAAAATCCCAAATGGATGGTGGTTTTGTGATTCTATTTCTACAGTAACTTTTAAAATGAGAGTACAGCAAGTCCGTTTACAACTGCTGATAGGACTCTTTTCAAAAAAAAAATTGCCACAGTTGAAGTGGCCTCTTTTGAATAGCGTATTAATAAAATATGAAAACTCGCAGGCCTGACAAATAATTTGTATAACATTAGACATTTCCAACTGGCAACTGATAATTCTTCAAATTGGGTGTTTGTGCTGGGTGTTTCCCAAGATTTGCTTCCTGCAGGTGTCACTTTCTTTTGTGAGCACCAGATTGTGGAAATGTCTTTTTTATTTTCTACAGCTGCTCCTTATAGACTGCATAAGTGGCATTAAACGCACTATATAAAGTACAGCTACATTCTTCTGCTTTGTTTATGGAAAAAGAAAAGAAGAGAAAAATAATTATTCTAATCATCGATATCACAAATTGCTAACAACGTGCAGGTCACTGGTAATGAGTAATGTACATTATGGTCCCATGAATAGCAAATGGGACTAATAACCTAATTATGTATATTTTGGTTGTTGTCAGGTGCGGCATAATTGCATTAGGCAGGATACTTTAAAGGTCATTGCTATTCTTTGAATAGTTCCATGTAATCTTTTGCATCTATACTGACAAAGGAACATCAGTGGCATTGTTGATACGTATAACTCCAAAGCTATGATTGTTAAACTCAATTGTCCTTCACTTTTTAATGAATGTTTGTTTATTATGATAGTAGCATGTGCATGTAAATAACTTTTATAAATATGAAACCTGCTCATTAAGATTTCACTGAGATACATATGCTCTGTTTTTGTAGGAGATACGGTTTCCCAGGATGGTTACAAATTGCTGCCGTTTCCTGTGCTATTTCTGTCGCATCAGTCGCCAGAATCAGAGAGCTATGTTTGACCATTTAAGCTACCTACTAGATAATAGTGGTATTGGGCTTGGTAAGTAACTGGTGCTGAAAGATAATGGCAAATGCTACTGTCACATGTAGAAAAATGACTGACTTCTACAAAGGCATATTTCATGTCAGAAAATGTTCAATCTGTTTAACTGGCACACTCAAATTTCAGATGCTACATTTATGATTTGCTTCTTTTTCATAAAATTTAGTGATTTCATGCAGCTCCCTTTCATCCTTTGGGAACATTTTGAACTACAAATCAGTGAAGCTAACTTTGTTCAAACTATTACTTGGTTGAGGCTGGATTTTTTTTTTTTTTTGTTGTACCGTATTAGCATTCTGATTTACGCTTTCAAATTCTTTCAAAAACGAATGCTTTTCAATGACCAATGTGTTGCTTTTTAGCAATGCAATAACTTCTCCAGCATTTACTCAAATGGCCCACTGTACCTGTTCGTTTTGTAGGGCATTCTGCAATCAAGAATCTTCATCTGATTTTTAGGATTACATTGGTTTCTCCAACAAGACCATCTCACTGAACTATATGTAGCATTCTGGAAAAGGAATGGCATAATTACGTTGGGGATTACATCTGTTATAAAGTAAACTCTGCACCAGACATTCATTTTCTGGTGGTTACCTTTCCTGTTGCTGAGATGCCTCCTGATGGCACTGGTTATGACTATTTGGCTGGAATTGAAAAACTGTCCTTAACTGAGTCCTCCAGGGGCCTACTGACGACCATTTCTCACTGTCACCCTAACTCCTCAGCACATGAACTCATAAGGCCAGCTTTTCATCTTGTCGGTGGGATTCAGGGTGAGATGAGGGATTGGGAATTCTCCTGATTCTACAATCCCACCTCCATCCTAGAAGTGCTTACCAACAAATTTTTCAACCCAAGGAAGTTGGAATAGGTTGGAAATTGTCTCATTACTTATTAAAGCGCACTGAAGGCAGCAAGGGAGCAAGAAACTTAAAAGGAACATTCAGAGGGCATGGAAGAGGGTGTACATTGGAGGGTTGAGAGCTGACCAGAAGTGAACAGAACTAGGCTGATGTTCCAGTAAATGGATTTGGGACTTCTAACCTTACGAACTGACCTGCTGCCTGTCTCTGTTGCAGTGTTGTGTCTGCCTTCCGAGGCAGCAGGCTAAACGCCAATCCATATCAGTATGGAAACAAAATACACAAGCTCTTTGATGACTAAGATGAGATTGTAGAGTCAAAAAAGTATTCAACTCCTAATACTAATGCCCTTAATGGATGTCTGGCTCCTGAGTTACTATATAGACTGCTGTGATCCCAACGCTAATCTTTGCAGTACTCCATTCATTACAATGTGCTGGTTCAAATATGATTTATTTATCACTACTTTCCTCCCTTCTGTCCATTAACTAGACCCCCACAAATCATAGAACAGTACAGCACAGTACAGGCCCTCTAGCCCACGATGTTGTGCTCACCTATTATCCTACTTTAAGATCAAACTACCCTGCATGCCCTACATTTTACTATCATCCATGTTCCTATCCAAGAGTCGCTTAAATGTCACTAATGTATCTGACTCCACTACCAACGCTGGCAGAGCATTCCATGCACCCACCACTCTCTGTGTAAAGAACCTACCTCTGACATCTCCCCTATACCTTCCTCCAGCCGCCTTAAAATCATACCCCCTTGTAATAGTCATTTCCGCTGTGGGAAAAAGTCTCTGCCTATCCTCTCTATCTATGCTTGTCATCACCTTGTACACCTCTCATCCGTCTTCATTCCAATGAGTAAAGCCGTATCTCCCTCAATCTTCCTCAAGACCTGCCCTCCAGTCCAGGTAGCATTCTGGTAAATCTCCTCTGCACCCTTTCTAAAGCTTCCACATCCTTCCTATAATGAGGCGACAAGAGCTGAACACAATATTCCAAGTGTGGTCTAACCAGGGTTTTGTAGAGCTGCAGCATAACCTCACAGCTCTTAAACTCAATTCCCATGCCAATGAAAGCCAACACACCATTTGCCTTCTTAACAACCCTATCAACTTGGGTAGCAACTTGGAGGGATCTATGGACGTGGATCCCAAGATCCCTCTGTTCCTCCACATTGCCAAGAATCCTGCCATTAACCCTTCATTCTGCATTCAAATTCGACCTTCCAAAATGAAACACTTCACACTTTTCTGGGTTGAATTCCATCCGCCACTTCTTTGCCCAGCTCTGCATCCTGTCAATATCCTGTTGTAATCTACAACAGCCCTCCACTCTATCCACGACTCCACCAACCATCATGTCATTCTAACCCACCCTCCCACTTCCTCATCCAAGTCATTTATAAAGAGCACAAAGAGCAGAGGTGCCTGCTGTGTTCATCCAGCTCTACACCTTGTTATCTCAGATCCCTGCAAGACACCACTGGTCACCGAGCTCCAGGCTGAATACTTTCCGTCTACTGCCACCTTCTGTCTTCTATTGGACAGCCAATTCTGCATCCAGTTGATTTATTGCTCATAATTGTGTTGATATATTGCTCAAAAGTCTATTAACCCTAATTTAGTGCAATAATTATTTACCAGTTATAGTTCTCTCCAATGGTTTTTAATACTAATTTAGTAGGATATCATACCCACATTCTCTTAGCTCAGTTGGTTAGTCGGCAGGTTTGCAATGCAGAGTGGTGCCAAAGTGTATGTCCAATTCCTAAACCAGCTGATATTACCATGAAGGACTCTTTCTCAGCCTCTAACGCACCACCAATCATCCCTCTGTAATGTGGGAGCAGCCCAATGGCCTGATAAGTCTGGTGACTTTATCTTTTCCTCTCCCTTGCAAAAGACAAGAAAAATACCACACAAGCAAAAGAATTAAAATGACTTGGTCAGATTTATTTACAGGCTGTGTGGTAAATAGAACCAGTTAGATGTAGTAAGATATCAAAAAAGCGTACCATTTGATATTTTCCTAGTCACTCTGTTCGGATATGTTTTTCACACCTCTGGAGCAGGTGGGACTTGAATCCAGGCCTTTAGCTCAGAGGTGGAGACACTACCATTGTGCCACAGGAGCCCTAAGAACATACTATAGTAAAACATTAATTGTGTTATCAGTTCACAAAAAGATCGTATATCCACTTGCATGCTTTTAAACTCTTGTGAGCAATGGAAATTCTTGAAGTTGTTGATTTTAAAGCATGTCATAGCTGGATAGGGAAATTTTGGTTCAGCTCCCAATCAAGAATACAAAGCTAAGAAACAGCAATGTGACTTCCAGCATGGGATGTCTTTAACATTATAGTTGTTTCCTGAAACTAAGCAAATAGACTGACAATTGAACAGATTTTGTGCCGTGTGAGATGAGTTGTTAATGTCTTGAGTATTGTTGCTTCTTCCATTAGCTTCCCATAAATGGCCAAATCAACATTCAAATAAGTTATTCCACTGCCTTCGTATATGCAAATTAACACCTCCAATAATCAATTCCAGCCAACAAACCACCTCTTCATCCAATTGAACAAAGATATTAAAACAACCAAAAAAAATCGAGTATGTTGGAACAAAACCTGATGGAAAAACTCAGTAGCTCAAGCAGCATCTATGGAGAGAAACAGTTAACACTTAGCTTGATGACCTTTCACCAAGTTACATTGGATATGATACTTATGTGATGGTATGCAGTCACCTTTGTGCAGGGGAAAGCAATTTCACCACAGAATAATGGGATTTTCCAATTATTCAAAATATCTGATATCAACTGAAATAAATAGGGAAATCTTTATTTTTGCTAGTATTAATTAATCTCTGTGTTATGCAGTAACTCCTTCAAATGTATGTAATTCGTGGTGATGTACTTAATCATGGCTATTATTTCCATTTTGCATTAAGTTCCAAATTTTTGACTAACTGTCTAAAACTTGCGGATAAACACAGATCCTCAGTAGACCCAATATATATTCGTGACTAAAGAAAGGAAAAATGGGAGAGTAGTTTGTTTTTAAATCTTGATGGATTAGCATTCACCCCTCTACACTAATAGATCATACATTTCCTCTACTCTCTTTGTGGTGGTGCTGGTGGGTAGGGGGCAACGTGGCAGTGGAAAGAATTGCTAGGTGTCCCTGTTTTTATCTGGTAAAAGTGATTTTGCTGATGATGCATTTGTGCTAAGTATAAGGACGCTACCTTTAAGACCTTGGATGTATTACGTGTAATTGACTGTATACATACTCATTTTGGCCACCTTTAATTTATAAATGAGATATCTAAATAGTGGCAGACTATACTGAAAAAACAAATAACAGTGTGGAGCTGGAGGAACACAGCAGGCCAGGCAGTATCAGAGGAGCGGGAAAGTTTTGGGTTGGGACCCTTCTTCAGCATTTCTGAAGAAGGGTCTTGACCCAAAATGTCAACTTTCTTGTTCCTCTGATGCTGCCTGGCCTGCTGTATTCCTCCAGCTCCTCACTTTGTTATCTCGGACTCCCGCATCTGCAGTTCTTGCTATCTGTGTACTAGAAAACACTTGTTTTATTTGCACCATGCTGGCAAACTACTTTTTCCAACAAATGTAACATATGCTTCTGCAGCTGCAAGCTTTGATTTAGTAAGAGAGTTTGTTGATCAAGGATTCTTTGCACCTCTCGATTTGTTTCTTCCACGGCTGCACTGATTTTCTTTTGTTCTTCCAGCATTGATTCCATTAGTCTTATACGTTTCTTATGTAAGTCAGCATTTGATGTTTTCCTCTTTTTAATTGGTTGTGATTCATATCTGTAATGATAAAATGGAGATGCAAAGTACTTATCTATAAAGTATGCATTAAATTGTAGGTTCACTGCTTAATTTATAACTGCTTGTTCATGTATTCCAAGCTGATGCCATCAAAACTAATTTCTAGGGGTTTAGGCATCACTGACTGTGCTAACATTCGTTGCCCATTCCTAATTGCCCTTGAGCTGAGTGGCTTGCTCGACTATTTTAGAGGCAGTTGAGATGCAAGAACATTGTAGTGGGGCTGGAGTCACTTGTAGATAGAGACTAGGCAAGGACAGCAGATTTACTTTCCTAAAGGACTCTCATGAACCTGATTGTATAGACCAACAATAGATAGTGTTTACGTGTTCATCATTAAACTTACTTTTACTTCCAGGGTTTTTAAAATTTAAGTTTACTTACACTTAGATTTCACCATCTGCCATGGTGAGTTTCCAACCCTAGATAAAAACAATCCCAAAACATTAGATGGGACTCTGTATGGCTAATTCGGTGTGTTACGACACGGAGAGACAGTCAGTGGAATCAAATCCTCCCTACCTCTGTGTTCATAACACAGAAAAATTAAAACCTTCAATAACTCTTTAAAAATTGACCCAATGGTATCTAACCAGACTTTTTGAATAACTAGTTACCAGACTTTGTGAATAATCACTACTAGACACCAGGTTTATAGCATTAACAAGGATTTAACAATTTAATAGTACAGAAGCTTTAGCCGAGCAGTTAAAACACAGCGTAATTAATTATATGCCTAAATTTCAGACCCTGTTTCTGTAATTCTAGCCCCTCTCTCACACAAAGACAGACAGACAAACAAACACGGTTAAGGGATAAATCAAAAGGGAATAATAAATGCGATGTAACTAACCATTTTACTGAAGCAAACTCCATGATCTGTAACATCACTGGCATATGGGTCAAGGCCCGAAACATCAGCCTTCCTGCTCCTCTGATGCTGCTTGGCCTGCTGTGTTCATCCAGCTCTACACCTTGTTATCTCATATGGGATTATATCTTGGTTTCTGACAACACAGATGCATGCAGATAGCTTCTAGTTGGCTCCAAGGAATGTTCATTTAATTCTTATAACTGAGATTCTACTGTCTCAGGGCGGCGTGGTGACTCAGTGATTGGCACTGCTGCCTCATAGCACCAGGGACTCTGGCTCAATTCCACCCTTGGGCTGTCTATGTGAAGTTTGCACATTCTCTCCAAGCCTGTGTGGGTTTCCTCCAGGTGCTTCAGTTTCTTCTAACAGTCCAAAGATGTGCAGGTTAGGTGAATTGGCCATGCTAAATTTCCCATAATGTCCAGGGATGTGCAGGCTAGGTGGATTAGCCGTTAGAGGTGTAGGGTGTTGGTGTGGACTCGATGGGCTGAATGGCCTGCTTCCACACTCTGAGAATTCTGTGCTTCTCTGAACTTTTAACAAGTTGATGATGAGAGGACAATCACAGAGCAATCAAAGCTCAATCCTATAGCTTTTGCAGGTTAAGTGGATTGTCCATGCTGTGATGTGACAGTTTGGGATCCTTTTAACTTAAGCACAGTTGAAAAACTATTCCAAACTCTGGTGTCTCCCTGCCAGACTGACCATATCCTCTCAAGGTCCCAGTTAACACTCAACTTGTGCCAACTGCTTGAGCGTAACTTGCTGGAACCAATTCCCAGGTACTGACCTTGTAATGACCAAACATCTGCAATCTAGTTAAGCATACTGCCACTCTGGAGTCAAAGCATCTCTGGTGAACTTTCTTTTAAAGAAGAAACAACTTCCAATTAACTTTTAGGCCTGGTCTCAAAAACAAATAACAGCTTGTTTGTTCTTTTGGTTTCAGTACAAGCTGCTGATCGCAGTCCAAAGGTCACTTTTCAGCTCTTAGCTCATACTTCACAGCTCCAAAACCAAAAATTGATTTAAAAAAATAAAATATTGAAAAGAATCAATGAGAATTGTAACAAGTGACATTAGCGCTATGCTATTGCCTCCCCAATGTAAAAGCAGGACTGTTAGTGATATGTTAAATTGTTGCATAATTGAAATCACTTCAATAGAAAATATGGCAATGGAAGAGAACTTCAATAAAAATACCTGAACCAATTTTGAACCCTTGGCCACCTGCCATTTGGTGGGCATCATTACAAAATCATTTGCAATTTGCAGGATGAAATGGTGTTTGACTCTGGGCTGGAAACTGATAGATTCAAATCCAGCCCATCCTGGAATAAATGTCTTTTCTTTGCTGGCTCGAGAAAGTGAGTTTTGCAGCTGAACTCAAGCTTTCGATATTTACTTTTTCCTTAACGATGTGCCGGGAATCTCCCACACTATCACATCACAGCGTAGAGAATTAAAAATATACACGGTGACCATTATTGTCACCATGCAGATCTGACCAACAAAGGGCGATGAGGGTTATTGTGGGGGTGGGGGTGCCAAGCAGGGATGGTAGTCAACGCCAGGATCAGCCATGATCTTATTCAATGATGAAGCAAGTTCAAGGGGCCAAACAACCTGAGTCTGTTGGTAATTCTTCTGATAATGATCTTTATCATGATATACCTTTGCTTGTTGCCATTTTTCTTTCTTTCCCAAAATATGCTACATTCGAACATTTTTTGCAAATCACTATCAGGGGAAAAAAAAACCAAAAACTTGAGTTCAGCTGCAAACTTCTCCAGCCAGCAAAGCAAAATATTTTGAATAAAGTGTAATAAAATTAAACTTTCCTTCATAGAGCTTTTCCACTCTACAGTACCTCAATACAATTACAGTACTCCCTCAGCCCAAAGACATACAAGTTAGGTGGATTGGCAATGCTAAATTACCCATCGTGTTCAGGGATGTGCAGGTTAGTTGTGTTAACCAGGCAAAATGCAGGGTTACAGGGGTAGGGAAGGGGGATGGATCTCTTCAGAGGGTTGGTGTGAACCTGTTGGGCTGAATAGCCAGTTTCCACACTGTAGGGATTCTGTGGAACTACTCTTGGTATTTACATTGTACACTCCATTTCAAGCATTCAACCCAAGGGCAAAACATTTCAAACTGAGTATTACAGAAAATACAACAGAATTGAACTTGCCTGCGTACAGCATATTCAACTCTGAGGTACCTCAAAAATAACTTCAATACTGTTGATATTCCTCTCATCACTGCTGTGATTGCTGCTGGCCACTCATTTCCTGCCATCCACGAACAAATGGTGGCAGACTAGTTATCAGATATCCAACAACCCTCCCAACCTATTTACTGTTATGGTTTTTAGGGACAATGATTGTTTGCATCATAAAGCAGTAGCAGTTACTGTTGAGGTCTGCTCTTTGGAGGAAGAGGACCTTGCAATAGTCTCTGCTGTCTTCAGCCTTGTCTTCTCTTACCTTCTTGCGTGGGCTTTGGTCCCTGCTAAGCCCTCCTGAAGGCCAATCAGGAGATCTTTGGCTGTCAGTTGGCAGTTAGGAAGGCAAATGCAATGTTAACATTGATTTCTAAAGGGCTAGAATAGCTCTCTGGAGCGGACATGTACTGCTGAGGCTGTATAAGTTCTTGGTCAGGCCAACTTTGGAATATTGTGATTGGTTTTGTACCTTGTATCTGAGGAAAAATATGCTAACTTTGGAGGGGTTCCAGAGGATGCCCGCAAGAAAGATCCCGGAGGTGTCATATGAGCAGTGGTTGAGAACTCTGGGTCTGTACTTAATTGAGTTTAGAAGCAATGGGGGGTGATCTCACTGAAGTACTGGATAGAGTGGACATGGAGAAGATGTTTCCACTAATAAGAGAGACTAAGACCTGAGGGCACAGCCTCAGAGTGAAGGGATGATCCTTTAGAACTGAGATGAGGAGGAATTTCTTAAGTCAGAGGGTGGCTAATCTGCAGAACTCATTGCTACAGAGGGCCGTGGAGGCCAATCATTGAATGTGTTTAAGACAGAGATTCTTGATCGGTAAGGGAATCAAGGAGCACACGAAAATGGTGTTGCAAAACATCATCCATGATTAAATGGCAGAGCAGACTTGATGGGCTGAATGACCTAATTCTGCTACTACGTTTTGCAATCTTATGGCCTTGGCCCCATTAACAGTCTGGCAATCTCTCGCGCTACTCAGCAGCAATCCTGCTACATCATCACAGGTATTTGTGATTAATCATTCAATATAGCCCTAGAAATCTGAATGCATATGAAATTAACCTAACTCACCTTCCCATGTTACGGTACAGTAATAGAAAATAAGGAAAGAGGTCTGGTTTCACTGAACTGACAGTTGTGGACAACAAGGGAGAAATTAGCTTTAAGATTCTTTTTTAATCCATGTGCCTTGCAAATTTGTAATATCAAAATAATCTCAAACTCATCCATGAAAAATGGGAAAAGTGCCTCAAATCTTGAGGTCGCAGTTTCACTGATTTAAGTGAAAAATGGCTAAGATCCAATTTTAGATCACTTCAAAGACCAGCCATAACACGTATTTCTCTATTCCCTCATCTAAAGTTTAAATGCCTGAATTGTTGTGTGGGTTATAAATATTTTTTATTAAATCCTTTTATCAAAATAAAATCATAAATAGACTGAAGATAACAAGACTGAGGTCAGGAAGGGAATTAACCATTTTGTAAAACCAGGGAAAGCAAGATAATGTGACTAAATTATGTTCCACAATCTGTTTAAGAATTACTTGTTTCCTGTTAGAAATCATGAACTCATAGGGAAGAGTTAAATGAATACAGACTGGATTAAATATTCAAGAAAGATTTTGATAAATTGAAAGTTAAACAGTGATTGGATTAAGTGGGTTAGTCCTGAAATGAGAGAGAGAGAGATCCACAAATTGGCCTATCCAGAGTCCAGACCATAAATATGAATGTCTGATGCAATGGACAAAAATGGCCTTCCGTACTGTATGTTCTAGAGTTAAACACTTTTTCACTCGCATATTTAATTCAGTTACCAGATTCAGTTTAGTTTTACCTTATCTAGTGTGCGGTATATAATAATGCTAAATTCGGTAACATCTCATGTTCCATAAAACATTCTTAAAATTATTGGTCAAATTTGCAATGCATTTTCATTTTGTGAAAAATATTAATGACAACATGAGAACTTCAGAAGGGCTATTAAACAGGCATAAATGTAAATTTAGTTAATTGCGTTAGGCTTATTATGAGTACATGGAGATGAATTGTAAAAATGTGTATGTTCTTTGAAAGAATTTTTGTCAGCTGGCTGTTAGGATTGGGAATTTAGGAATTCTGGCATCAAATAACATTTAGTTCGAAGAATTTCCATTTAGGAATTAAGTTTATTCCTCCAGTTTTGACTATTGGATTGTTTTCTATTCAAATTACTTGTCAGCCTGCTTTGCAAAATTCTGCAGAGGAGGAGAGAAACATGGGTGAAGGGAGTGTTAGGGGAAATTAACAATTAGAAAGTATATTAGTCAATTTTAAGATTGCTATTTATTCTGCTGAGTACAATTAAATTTTATTACTAGTTTTACCAAATGCAAATAATGTTTGCCAAGCAGAATCCTTTTAGCAACAATTGAAAATGCAAGTGACCAGTTATCTCTAGGGTCCATAGGTATTGGTTGAGAGTAAAGCCTAAGAGACCCAAGTTACCGTACTTTCAAGTTAACCTGTAATACACTATATTTTTCTCACCTGAGTTGTGAAGAATGAAAACTGGATGAATTTTCCATGAGCTCAGATTCACAAGTACTTCCCTCGGATATCAAGACATCATCAGATAAGTTTGGAAGTGAAGTTTGTTTTTGCGGGGATGAAGGAGCTTCTGATTTGGAAACTGAAGGCATCTGTAGTACACTGTCCGATATATTGATTTCATCCTGTCCGGGGAACTGAGCAAGCATCCTGTGGATAGCTTCATAATATGGCCAATACGAAGATGAGGCAACATTTCCACATGTAGCTTTGAGTTTTCTAATTGAAAGATGAGGTATTAATTTGAAACAATTATAACTGAGGAAACAAACAAGTTTAGTACTGTACTTTCACTAATTATAATGGACTGTTGCATCACAGTTACAAGGTGGAAACATTACTGATTCATATGTTGAGAGAAAACCAACCTCTCCCTGAGAAAAAAGGGTTTCAGAATGAGTTGCACAATGGAAATTAACTGTAACTGTTAATGAATTTTAAGTGGAATTTTGTCACTTTATAGCTGTAGCCAGTATAAAGAAATAGCCATTTCTGATTCAACGCATATGTTTGACATTTTTTGAAATCTGCAATAAATGACCCTAATAAATCAATAACACTTTTTGCATGACATGCAGAGATAAATAATGTATGCTGCAATAAGCACCAGGTCAGATTAATTGATGTGACAATCTGCTTAATATTTTGACCTGTCATAAAAGAAATATCTTTGGTTATATTGCAGAGTCATGCTTGGATAAATTTGATTTCTCAAAATTAGAATTCATGGAGTAAGGAGTCCCAATCCTACATAGTGTCAGGAGCAAAAGCCTGACATTAATTCTGGCTGATTGGCTGCTTACTAGCTCTTGGAATGCTTGAAAACTCAAGAAGGCGCCACCTGCAAATATAGGAAAGGGAGTCAGAGATGGTTCTATGTTACGGTCCCCATGGACACAAAACCTTTGAAAAGAAATTAATTTCTCAGCAACCAATAAAAATAGCTAAAGGACAAGATTTCCTATTTTAAGTTTTTTAATCCAACTAACAAACTAAAATCAGCATTCATTGCATATTGCATTAATTGCCTAACAAACTTAAAAAAAAATCTTTTACATTAACAAACTAACTCAATCAAGACATGCATTATAATTTCTTGCCTTGTACACTGCACTCTGACAGGTTTGTATTATAAGAGCAAGTCCAGAATAACTCCCAGCTCTTTACTAGGCTTTCTTCACTTTGCCACACTAGGTCGAAACTTCTAGTGCCTGTGACAGTCTTGGCACTAAGCCTGAATATTTCAGATCTGACTTTAAGCAGCACAGCCCACCTCAGTGTGCCCTTTTTCTTAAATCTCCAAACATCATGTTGATTCTGTCCCCTTTCTTTGGAGCAGAAAACATGTCTGCATTGTTATTCTATTTGGTTTCTGACACAAAACAGTCTTTTTCTGCTTTTCACAACAGTATCTGCTTTGCTTTCCCCACAGTAGTATCTACTTTGTTTTTTTGTCTGTGTTTAAAAAAAACAATACTGGTAGTGAAAATTGTCACTTGATTTTAACAGGTTTCTGTTTGTTTCTTTCCCATGACAACCAGATCACATGGTTATGTCTCTGGGCAGAGGCTTGTAGGATAACCTCACCATCCTCCTTTCCAGAACTTTTGTTTCCCCTCAAGTTAAAGGGGACATTTTAATTCAAAACCATTTTCTAAAGCCCAACATTTATAACACAATTGTTAGCATTAGCTCACATCCAGTTACTCAGATAATACTGATTTTTCTTAATTGATTTCCTGCTGTTATTTTCCCAGCTGGTGTTATTACTGGACTAAAATTTGACTTGATAGATCATATTTTGTTTTTATTCAGGTTTAATAAGGTGATCTTACACTGAAACATAAGCATGCCATCTCGTAGATTTGTGTTATGAGTAAAACAATTACATAAAAGAAACAAAAAAAAATTAAATAAGCCAAACTATGTACCTGTTTAGAGTGTTTTAAACATATGGTCAAAAATATAATCCAAAAAGAATCATTCTCCAGTACACTCACCAGAGAGAATCTCCTCTTCTAACACCTCTATTTGCTTAATTTAACTGTGTCTTCAATTCCCAGTCAGGAGAATCGGATAGCTTCTTCCTGGAGCCATTATTAATTTGAGTTTATACTTTGTCAAGTTCAACTAACCTCTTTGGGGTTTACCCAAACAGTTCTGGTCTGAAACTATTACTACACTCCTCACTCTGGGTGTTTTATAAATTATATCTAAACTATCTTCATCCTTTCTTGGGAACAACTGCTTTACATGTCCATCTTCAGCAAAGAACACTGCAGAGCTGCCTTAATCTAAAACTAAAACTGAAAGGTTTCTCGGTTTTCCCCTGAGCTTCAAACAGCCAGAATCTTCAACCAGAAAGTCTAATGCTCTACACTGTGCACTTTATTCACTCTTAAACTCTCCGAATGTAAACAAAAAAAACATTAGTTCTTGGAGACTATCAGTATCAAACTATTTTTAAAAGAAAAAAACACTATAACTACAGAAATACTTACAAATTAATCAGTAAACCCCTTGGGAGAGGGAGGGAGAGACACACACACACACAATCTGATATACCACCAGATTAAAATTGTAATATTCAAACTCAAATAAATAATACAAATAAGTATATCATATACCTTGCATTACACAACTAGAGTACCAAATATTAAAGGGTAGGTGCATAAACACCTTGAAATTTGTGGATTTCTATTGACTGTCTTAGTAAAAGAACAAAAGGAGATGTCATCTAATATTCCAAAGTATGTGGAATTACTATATTAAGACTATAGCCAAAACTTTCTTTTAAAATCAGACCCTTCTGGAGGAGGTATGCGTCTGTATCTTTGTTGTATCAATAATTCAAACAACGGTCATTAAAGCTTTTTTATCTGGTGTATAGGGAACTCTAATGAAAATTTACCTCTAAGAACCAGAGCCTCGCCCTAGCCTTGGGACAATACAGAATGACTAAGCACAATATTAGCACAAAAGGAGGCCACTTTAGTCCATTCTACATAGCAGTGCAAGCTGTATATCAGAGCTGACTTATTGCAGTCCCATTTGCCTAGCCAATTCCACAGATGAGTATTCTTCCTCCAAATGTTTAGGTCTGTCTTAAATGCTGTAACTGACACAGCTTGTATGGCCACTAAGCAATGTACTGGTGAGGGGTATGATGAAAATCTCTCCACTTGCATGTGTGAGTGCAGTTCCAACAATACTTCAGAAGCTCAGCATTGTCCAAGGCTTTATGTAGAGCAATCTAATCAGTTCCGTTGCGCCACTCTATCCCTGTAGACCTGTAGGTTTATTTGCTTCAGGTTCCCATTCAGTTTTCTTTTCAATTCACTGATCGCTTCTGTTTTCACCATTCTTGTTGGCAGATGATTCCAGGATACATAGACTAGGCCTAAGGAACCTAATTTAATAGCAAATTGCAGTGAAGTAATCTGCATTGTTTTCTTTACCCTTCTCGCCTCCTCATCTCAATAAATAGGCAACTCATTTTAGGGAAAAGATTTCTACTGTTTCTGATTCCATTCAATATTTAAACAGTCACATTCCGTGAATTGGCTATTGAGTGCACTGGGCATCCAATTCAAGGTCATTGGACTATCTTTCAAAGATGGAGCTCCTACAGCTCTGAAGGAGCAGCACTATGCCATTTTGAGTGAGAGAGGATGCTTCCACCATTAGGCACCGACAGCAACTTATATTTTTGATTGAAAAATTTATGACTGCAGCTGCTGGGTTACCATCCTGAAGGATCAGATGTGTGGGGAGGACCTCTTATTAAGTGGACTGCTGTCCCCTGATGCTGCTGGACAACTACCTTAAGGCAGCTGGCCTATTGCCAATTCTGCAAGACTCCTCAAGGGTGACGGAATAATTCTAATTGATCTCTGATAACTGAAATGCCATTGATGTATCCTTAATTGGCACTTGGGTAGCCCTTCAGGTTGCGATCTGGACCTGGGAAAATGACCTAGGGTGTGCTGGCACTGTTACGTTGGCTGGATGGACAGATCCTAACACTTGCCTACCTCCAGCTGTACTGCCTTCATGGTGGAGTGAAAATTCTGAACCGACTATCAAATAGTATCGGAGCTCAAGACACACTATTTTTCCATTTGGTCGTCAAATAATGAGCTGCTTGATTCAACATTACCAGTTAAGCAATTTGTCTAATAAAGTTAGGGAACACAAAGACAGAACCTCTTAGCCCAGTCAGTACTGAAGATGAATTCGACCAAAAAATGTGTTTACAGTCTATATATTTAAATCTGCATTGTAGATCCTTGATTTAAACCACAGTCTGGCTGAATGTCTTCCCAACTCTTGCATTACATGCAAAGTTTTGTAGGTGCTTTAATGTAAAAAGAGCACTTATCATTTTGTAGAGAGATTGATTGATTTATTTATAACATTAATGAACATACTGTATTACTACAAAAAATGAGACCTTCAAAGAACAAAGAAGTTGAGGTTTAATCATATTTTACAATTCATATGTAGTGCTTACCTGTACTGAAAGGTCAAATTAGTAACTTTGGTTCTGATTTGGTCCTTATCACGACTTATTCCAGTAGCTTCAAAAAATTCTTCAGCTATTTTTTCATATACTTTTGCATTTCTCTTGGCTGTTCGGAGGTCTGATAAATATTCATTCCAGATACGTATCAGAGCACTTGTTTCAACCTCGGTCCAGTTACTTGATCTCTTAGGTTTCTCAATCTGAGCAGCTGAATTGCTGCTGCCACTGTTACAAGCTGCCATTTTGGGAAAACATCAACATATCGTGAGAGGAAGGTTTAAACATCTTATCTCTGAGAGTTCATGACTGATGACTAATTGAAAAGCTTTTAGATTCTGGCAAGCTTTTCTAAAACCTTTTTAGAAAACATTCAAAAGGTTTTAGATAAAAGGGTTGGTGATGAATGACTAACACAAGTTCTTTCAAGTGAAAGCGTTCGGATGAAAGCTTCTAGAATAGTACTGTCTGTCAAGGATACAGGATTTTGGCATTCTGTACTGTATTTAAATACTTAAAGCTTTTTGAGCTGGTGCCTGTTAGCTCTTGCAGTAAAGTGGCTGTTGCCAAGGTAACGTTGTATCAGTAATGGTCTAGCTGATGATGCTACTTTGCCTAAAAGCTTTTAATTGGCTCTCCCTATGTATTGAGGGTTGCTCTTTAATTCTAAAAGCTCTCAGTTGAAACCTCTGAATTAACCATCTGTCGGAAGTGTTAATTAATGTGATTAAGAGCTGAAAGCCTGAAATAGATTTATTCCATGTGACTAGCTACATTGTCCTCCCTTTCAGTCATTGTCAACAGAAAAATACTGTAATTTAGCTTCACAAAATGCTATTCTCATGGACTTCCGTATTTGAAATGTTGATTGAATTTTACAACATATGGTGCCTACATGCAACATCTACTGCAGTTATATCAGACATAACTGATTCATTTTTGATCTTAAATATGACTTATCCTGTTGCTTTTGGGTGTTTCTGACAAATGGGATTTCCTGATGAAAATGATGTAGAAGATCTTTATTCTAACAGTCCATGACAGAAGTGTGGCTTGACAAAGTCATGAAACACGGCAAAAGAGTTGAAATCTGCAGTATATAGTGCTAAAAACAACTGCTGTTCTATTTTGGCAGCTAAAATATGCAGTTATGTTTGCACTTCTAAATTGTTGTAAAGAAAACTTTGCTTTACAATAGTTCAATAAGCATTGGTCTGACTCAGAAGCTTGCTCCTAATCCAAAGTGCTTTTGAAGAAATCTTGTGCGAGCAAGATCACCTCGGTGGGGGGTATCTTATTGAGCTTGAGCTCAACGCTGCATGGAGAATAGCTCCAATGCAGTGTTAAGCTAATTTAAAGAGTCCATTGAATCTTGTAGGCACTTTAGAAACTGAAAAAGCTTTGAAAAGTTACTTCCCTTGCCTATACTTTCAGTATTCTTAAAAATTGTTCTAATTGAGAGCTGAAGGTTCATATTCAGGTTTCACTTTTAGCTAGGAGAGTGACACTTTATAACTCACCCACTTTGGCTACGGATCAATAATAAGCTACTGATTTCAGTACTACCACAGCTTTAAAAATTCTTGCTGTAACTGCAAGCTTTTTGCAATCATTGGTCTTGTGTTATTATAAACAAAGTGTAAGATGCAGACTGTTTCATATTGCTGTACCAAGTAAATGTTAATGAATTTGCAACTAGGCTGCCAGTATGATATGAAATAATTTTGGTAATGAATAATGTTGCAACATTTATTACAAACTTATAAATTAACAATTATGCAGAGTTATTTAAAGATCGAACATACAAACTTGTAAATTAGTAGTAGGTGCAGGACATTCAGCTCCTTGAGTCTGCTCCGCCATTAAATAAAATCATGATTGATCTGACTGTGGCCTAGGCTCCACTTTCCTATCCACCCTCATTACCACTTAACTCCCTGTAGTTAAGAATCTATCTACTTCTGCCCTAAAAGAAATATCAGTCACCCGGTCTCCATTGTTCTGAGGAACAGAATTCCACAGACGCATGATCCTCTGAAAGAAAAGTTTTCTGCTCATCTCCATCTTAAATAGGTGACACCTTATTTATAAACTGCGTTCCCTACTCATACTTTATCCCATACTGGAAAGCATCCCTTCAGCATCCACCCTGTCAAGTACTGTTAGGCTCTTTATATGTTTCTATCAGATTATTCTCATTCTTCTAAACTCCAATGGATACAGATCCAGCTTGTCCAACTTATCTCACAAGATAACCCCCTCATCCCAGTAATCAGTTGTGAACTGTCTCAGAGCTACCTCGAATCCAATTATGTCCTTGAATGAGGAGACCAAAACCATATATAATATATTTACGATATGATCTAATCAATGCTCTGTCCAACTGCAGCAACAATCCCAATTTTTGTGTTCAATTCCCTTTTCAAACAACAGTATCCTATTTGCCTTTCCGATCACTTGCTGTACATGCATACTAACATTTTGTGATCCATGTACCAGGAGACCATATTCCTCTGAACTTGAGTTCTACAAGTCTCTCTCTATTTAAATAATTTGCTACTGTCCTGTTCTTCCTGGCAACAGTGGACAAGCTCATATAATCTCATGTAATACTTCATTTCCATATGTTTTGCCTGCTTAACCAATCAATAACCTTATGCCTTTTTTATAACTTATTTTCATAGCAATTTTTGCATAATCATCTCAATTAGATACCATGCTTTCAATCCCTTGATCCAAAGATATTCAGTCCCTTCATCAAGTCATTTATAAGTAGTTGAGGCCCAAACACTGATACTTGTGGCACTTCACTTATTACCTCTTGCCAACTCAAACATGGCATGTTGAAACCTATTCTTTATTTCCTCTTAGCTAATAAATTTGCTGATTATGCTAAAATTTTACTCTGTACACCAATAGCTCGTGTAGTGGCATCCTGCCAAATGCCTTCAGGAAATCCAAATGCATGACATCCACAGTTTCCCCTTTATACATACTGTTCATTACTTCCTCAAAGAACTCTAATAAATTAGTCAAGCATGATTTTCCTTTCACCAAACCATGTTGATTTGATCTGATGGCAGCCAGAAAATCTCAATATACCACGGTTGCCTTCTAAAAATAGATTCCAACATTTTGTCTGTGACAGATGTTAAGGTAACTGGTCTATGGTTTCCTTCTTTCTGTCTCCTCCTCTTTTGAATAAAAGTGTTGTATTTGCTATTTTTCAATGTTTTGTGGCCTTTCCAGAGTATAGGGAATTCTGGAAAATTAAACCAATGCAGCTGCTACCCCAGCAGTCAGTTCCTTTAAAACGCAAGAAAGAAGTTTTATGTTATTGTTTTATGTAATTTTCTCAGTACAGTTTCCCGATCATTGTACCTGTTCTAAGTTCCTTTTTCACTTCTCCATTTACAAGTTTCTTTGATGTTGTTTGTATCCTCTGAAGTGAAAACAAGTATTTGTTTAGTTCATCTGCCATCTCCTTATTTTCTAGCTTTACTTCCCCAGAATAACTGTCTGGAGGATCAATAATCACCTGACTTACACCTTTCCTTTTGAATACCTATTGACATTTTTATTGTCTCTTTTTTAGCTTTCTCTTGTCTAATTTCTCCCTCCATTTTGTTCAATCAGTCTTTGCTTTTTTTTAAATAATCTGTCAAATCTGCTAATCTGTAACTTCATAAAATTTTATGTAAATTTTATCAATTTAATTTCTTTTACATCCTTAGTTAAACACGATCTCTCCTTCCCTGGAATGTTCCTTTGCTGAGTGTTATGAAATATCTCCTTAAATGTCTTCCATTGTATTTCTCCATAACAAAACTTCCACATTCACTTTTGCCAGTTATGCTTCATGCCCTTATAATTGCCCTGTTTTATGTTTAAAGTACAAGACCTAGACCCACTCTTTTCTTTCTCAAACTGAAAGCAAAATTCAGTGATGTTGTGATCACTGCTACCAAGTGACACCTTTGCAATGAACTCATTCATTAATCCTGTCTCTTTTCACCTCACCAGATCTAGAATAGTCTGCTATTTGGTTGTGGGAATGTGGAATTCAGAGCACAAACAGATCAGCTGTTTTTGAATGTTGGAACAGGCTTGAAAGGCCAAATAGCCTGCTGCTAATTGCATGTTCTAGAACATACTTCTCTATAAGACTAACCTATATGATTTCATCTTTCAGACTACTTTGTATGACAGTTTGTGAATCAAACACCCTTTCAGGAATGAGGTGCAGATTGAAAGTATTTGTCCTCAACTCTCCTCTCAGCCTTCTACCTCTTATCTTAGATCAATACCCCTGGTTTATTGACCTTTCTACTAATGGGGAAAAGTGCCTTCCTATCCATCCTAATTTATGCCCCTCACAATCTTATACACCTCTATCAGGTCACCCTATCAATCTATGCCATTGCAACGAAAACATCTCTGCACATCCAAACTTTCCTCAAGCACAGAGCCTCCAGTCCAGACAGCATCCTGGTGAATTTCCTTTGAACCATCTCTAATGTATCTCATCCTTCCTATAATGTAATGACCAGAACTACATACAGTACTCCAGTTGTGGTCTAACCAACATCTAATATAGTTCCAGAATAACCACCTTGCTCTTCTATTCTGTGACTTGTCTAACCTATTTTCCTGGCTAAATGTATGGATCTATGGACATGCATGCCAAGGTCCTTCTGATTCTCAATACTTGCCAGAATCCTACCATTGCTAGTGTAATCCCTTGCATTGTTAGCACTCCTTAAGTGCATTACCTCACACATTTTCCCATATTGAATTCCATTTTCCACTCTCTGCCCACCTGACTGGTATGTTGATAACCTCCTGCAGCTTATTACTACCTTTTAAATTTTTGTCATCAATGAACATCTTGATCATACCTCTACATTGAAGTCCAATTCATTAATGTACACCACAAACAGCAAGGGCCCAGCAGAGTCCTACAGACCTCCTGTCACAGGAACATCCCTGTACCATCACCCTCAACTTCCTGCCTCTCAGCCAATTTGGATTCCACAGTGCCACTTTACTTTAGATCCCATGGGTTCTTGCTTTCTTGACTCGTGTGCCAAGAGGGACTTTATCAAAACCTTGCTAAAGTCCACGTAGACCATATCAAGTAGACCATACCTTTGTGAACTTCCTTGGTACCTTCTCAAAAAATTGATCAAATTTGTCAAACATGACCTTCCCCTAACAATTCAATACCGACTATCACTGATTAGTTAATATGTCTCTAAATGCGAATATACTCCATCACTCTGAATTTGTTTGAATAAACTACACTTTCACAGAAGTTAGACTGACTGGTCTGTAATTTTCTGGTCTAACCCTTTTTTAAATAATTTTTAACATAATTTTTAAAATAACATTAGAAGTCCTCCAATCCATTGGCACCTCACTTATGGCCAGACAGGATTTGAAAATTACTCCTAGGGTCTCTATCTCCTCCCTTGCTTCCCCCAACAGCCTGAGATATATTTCATGGATAATGAATATTTATCCATTTTTACGATTGCTAAATTGGATATCATCTCCTTTCTCAATCTTGGTGGAGGGTCAAAATTACCTTCTTGACAAATCCATTTTTATTGATCTATTTTATCATATTTTAGGAGAAAACAAATGGTGCTAAATAATCTGTGTGTAGCAATTATTGCATCTGCTAATTCTGATTGGACATCTGTTTTTGGATACATTACCAGTAACTAAGACCGGTTTTACAGATGACTTTGTGAATGATCCATGTTTGTTTTGGTTGGTCACAAGGTAGGGACATCTGTGAGTCAGCCAGGGTTTTTGACTACTTCAGGATGTTTTGGGGTCATCCCTGAAACATTTTGGTTGTGCTTCTGGGAGGTTTTTGCCACACCTGAATTCTAAGTAAAGCAGTTGCTTTGCATGCTGACACTATGCAGTCACTAGTGGAGCTGGTTTTGAGGGTTTAGCACGTAAATGCTCAGTGTACTGTCTTGGGAGGGACACTGCTTTTGGACTAACTTTCTTACCACCAAATATGGAGGATCCTTGAAATGCATCGCTGGTGACCAAGCACATTGAGAGACTTGGTCAAGAACATGCAAGAGCAATGTTGAGGCATCAGAATGAACATTCAGAAGACCTGTTCAGCGGCGGGAGTTGGGAGAGAGCGCAAGGGCAGCCGGGTAGGTAAGTTTTCAGTTTAAAAGACTTACCTTGTAAGACTGTGGCCTTCATTGTTCAGCGGCGGGACTTGGGAGAGAGCGCAAGGGGACTGCTGGGTAAGTAAAACCATATATTCTGGCAGTGGCTAGAAAAAACTAGGAAAGAGGACCTGTTCAGAGATTATCAGGAGCTAGGAACCAAATTAAAGAACAAGTCCTCAAGGGTTATAATCTCGGGATTACTGCCCGAGCCACGTGCTAATTGGCATAGGGACATGAGAATAAGGGAAGTAAACATGTGGCTAAAAGAGTGGTGTAGGAAAGAGGGGTTCCTTTTCGTGGGGCACTGGCATCAGTATTGGAACAGGAGGGACTTGTACCGTTGGGACAGTCTCCACCTGAATCGAGCTGGGAGCAATGTTCAAGCGAAAAGGGTAAATAGGCTGGTCAACAGGACTTTAAACAAGGAAGTGGGGGGGAAGGGAATGGTGAAACTTGCCCCAGTGGGAAACAAAGCAGCAGGTTAACACCTGTAGTGGTGGATTCAACCACATGGAAAAATATGAAAGAAATGACAAGGAAGGAGAACTCCGGAGAGGTTATTGAAGTTTCCAGCACTGACGCAGACAGGACAGAGTGTTTGGACAGGGCTAGCAATCAAACTTCAAGCATACTGGATAAACGAATGACAATGAGAAGAGGGACGGATAATACAGGATGGAAGATGAATGTACACAGTAAAAGGAATAAGGTAAATGAACTTGTGGCGCAGATCGAAATTGGCAGGTATGACCTGGTGGGTGTCACTGAGATGTGGCTGCAAGGGCATCAGGATTGGGAACTGACTATCCAAGGATATACAGCCTATTGTAAAGGTCGGCAGGTGGGCCGAGGGGGGTGGGGTTGCCTTATTAGTAAGAAATGAAATTAAATCAAAAGGAAGAAACGAAATAGGGTCAGATGGTGCAGAATCCGTGTGGGTAGAATTGAGGAACCACAAAGGTAAAAGAACCATAGTTGGAGTTGTGTACAGGCCTCCAAACAGTAGTCAGGAGCTGGGGCGCAAGATACAACAAGAGACCGAAAAGGTGTGTAAGAAAGGCAAAGTCACAGTAATTATGCGGGATTTCAATATGCGGGTGGACTGGGAAAATAATGTTGGTAGTGGATTGCAAGAAAAGGAGTTTGTGGAATGTCTATGAGATGGCTTTTTGGAGCAGCTTGTGGTGGAGCCCACGAGGGAACAGGCAATACTGGATTTAGTATTGTGCAATGATGCAGACTTGATAAGACAGCTTAAGGTGAAGGAACCCTTAGGAGGCAGTGATCATAAGATGATAGAATTAACTCTGCAATTTAAGAGGTAGAAGATAGAGTCAAAGGTAACAGTATTACAGCTGAATAAAGGCAACTATGAGGGAGGAGCTAGGCAGAATTGACTGAAAGAGGAGCCTAGCAGGAAAGACCGTGGAACAGTAATGGCAGAGTTTCTGGGAGTAATTCAGGAGACACAGCAAAAATTCATCTCTGGGAAAAAGAAGCATAGTACAGGGAGAATGAGGCAACCATGGCTGACTGAGGAAGTCAGGGATAGTGTAAAAGCAAAAGCGAAAACATAATGTGGCGAAGGGCATTGGGAAACCAACGAGTGGGAAGCTTACAGAGACCAACAGAGGGCAACAAAAAAAGAAATAAGGAGGGAGAAGATTAAATATGTGGGTTAGTAAATTTGCGGATGACACTAAAGTCAGTGGAGTTGTGGATAGTGCGGAAGGATGTTGCAGGTTACAGAGGAACATAGATAAGCTGCAGAGCAGGGCTGAGAGGTGGCAAATGGAGTTTAATGCGGAAAAGTGTGAGGTGATTCACTTTGGAAGGAGTAACAGGAATACAGAGTACTGGGCTAATAGTAAGATTCTTGGTAGTGTGGACGAGCAGAGAGATCTCGGTGTCCATGTGCATAGATCCCTGAAAGTTGCCACCCAGGTTGATAGGGTTGTTAAGAAGGCATACGGTGTGTTAGGTTTTATTGGTAGAGGGATTGAGTTTCGGAGCCATGAGGTCGTGTTGCAGCTGTACAAAACTCTGGTGCACCCGCACTTGGAGTATTGCGTACAGTTCTGGTCGCCACATTATAGGAAGGATGTGGAAGCATTGGAAAGGGTGCAGATGAGATTTACCAGGATGTTGCCTGGTATGGAGGGAAGGTGTTATGAGGAAAGGCTGAGGGACTTGAGGCTGTTTTCGTTAGAGAGAAGAAGGTTAAGAGGTGACTTAATAGAGACATACAAGATGATCAGAGGATTGGACAGGGTGGACTACGAGAGCCCTTTTCCTCGGATGGTGACGGCTAGCACGAGGGGACATAGCTTTAAATTGAGGAGTGATAGCTATAGAACAGATGTCAGAGGTAGGTTCTTTACTCGGAGTAGTAAGGGCATGGAATGCCCTGGCTGCAGCAGTTGTAGACTCGCCAACTTTAAGGGCATTTAAATGGTCATTGGATAAACATGTGGATGATAATGGAATAGTGTAGGTTAGATGGGCTTCGGTTTGGTTTCACAGGTCGGCGCAACATTGAGGGCCGAAGGGCCTGTACTGCGCTGTTATGTTCTATGTAAGCCAGCCAGTAATATAATGAAGACCGTAAGAGCTGCTTTAGATGTATGAAGGGCAAAAGTGGACATTGGACCACTGAAAAATGACGCTGGAGAGATCATAGTGGGGAACAAGGAAATGGCTGAGGAACTGAATAATTACTTCGCGTCAATCTTCACGATGGAAGACGCGAGTAATCTCCCAAAAATTCAAGAGAGCCGGGGGCAGAGCTGAGTATGGTGGCCATCTCCACTGATTGACCTGAAGGTAGATAAATCACCTAGACCAGATGGACTACACCCCAGCGTTCTAAAGGAGATAGCTGAAGAGATAGTGGAAGCATTAGTGGTGATCTTTCAGGAATCGCTAGAGTCAGAGAAGGTCCCAGAGGACTGGGAATTCACTAACATGACACCCCTGTTTATAAAGGGAGTAAGGCAAAAGATGGAAAATTACAGGCAGATTAGCCTAACCTTGGTCAGGGGTAACGTTTTGGAGTCCATTGTGAAGGATGAGATTTCTGAATATTTGGAAGTATATGGTAAAATAGGGCAAAGTCAACATGGCTTCATCAAAGGAAGGTCATGCCTGACAAATCTGCTAGAATTCTTTGAGGAAGTAACGAGCAGGGTAGACCAAGAAGAGCCAATGGATGTTATCTACCTGCAAGAAGGCCTTTGACAAGGTGCCGCACAGGATGCTGCTGAATAAGATAAGGGCCCGTGGTGTTAGAGGCAAGGTGCCAGCATAGCTAGAAGATTAGCTGTGTGGCAGAAAGCAGAGAGTGGGGATAAAAGCATCTTTCTCAAGATGGCAGCCGGTGACAAGTGGTGGTCTTCAAGGGTCAGTGCTGGGACCACAACTTTTCACTCTGTACATTAATGATCTAGATGAAGGAACTGTGGGCATTCTGGCTAAGTTTGCAGATGATACAAAGATAGGTGGAGGGACAGGTAGTATTGAGGAGTTGGGGAAGCTGCAGAAGGATTTGGACAGGTTAGGAGTGTGAGCCAAAGAAGTGACAGATGGAGGACAACGTGGAAAAGTGTGAAGTCATGCACTTTGGTAAGAAGAATAAAAGCATGGACTATTTTCGAAATGGGGAGAAAATTCAGAAGTCTGAAGTGCAAAGAGACTTGGGAGTTCTAGTCCAGGATTCTCTCAAGGTAAACTTGTAGGTTGAGTCAGTACTCAGGAAGGCAAATGCAATGTTGGCATTTATTTTGAGAGGACTTGAATATAAAAGTAGGGATGTACTACTGAGGCTTTATAAGGCCTTAGTCAGGCCGCATTTGAAGTATTGTGTGCAGTTTTGGGCCCTATATTTCAGGAAGGATGTACTAGCCCTAGAGCGGGTCCAGAGGAGGTTCACGAGAATTGTCCCAGGAATGCAAAGCTTAACGTGAGAATGTTTGAGGACTCTGGGATACTCATTGGAGTTTAGAAGGATGAGGGAGGATCTAATTGAAACTTAGAGAATACTGAATGGCCTGGACAGAGTGGATGTTGGGAAGATGCTTTCATTGGTTGGAGAGACTAGGATCCGAGGGCACAGCCTTAGAGTAAAGAGAAGACCTTTTTAGAACGGAGATAAGGAGAAACTTCTTCAGCAAGAGTGTGGTGAATCTATGGAATTCACTGCCACAGAAGGCTGTGGAGGTCATTGAGGACATTTAAGACTGAGATAGATGGGTTGTTGATTATCAAGGGTTAAAGGGAGAAAGCGGGAGAATGGGGTTGAGGAACTAATTAGCCATTTCTGAATAGTGGCGCAGACTCGATGGGCCGAATGGCCTAATTTCTGCTCCTATGTCCTACGGTCTTATAGTCTTACCTCCCAAAACACTCACCTCTCTGGCCTTCGCAAGCACTCCTTGCCTGGCATTTAGTAGAGATTCATAATTCTCGATCCTGAGCAAGTTTCTGTTCTAAGAAAAAATTATCTTGATACCTTATGAAGGAACCCTAGGAATCATTTTGTTCAGTGCTTAACCCATTCACCTTAATGTTAACATAGTTACCATGAAGTTTCAAAAAGGTAGAAGTTGTGTTTAATGGATTGTTCCTATTTCTGTGCTGATGACTGATATTATGAAAGCTGAGGAACTGTCTAAAATGTTGTTTATTTCTTCTTTCTGTGAATGCAGAAGGTGGATCTATTGCCTTGTTCACAAAGAGTCATTTCCCTTTGAGTCATAAGTACTATTGTGGACCCTCAAAGAATTGATTCTGTTCCTTTTGCCTAGAGGAATTTGTCTTCTGTTGATGCAGTTGCTCATTGCAGCATGTCATTGATTTCTTCAGGTATGAGGGGATCCACTCCTCTTGATGTTGCAGCTGCTTCATGCATTGACAATAATGAACTTGCCTTGGCTTTGCGGGAACCTGATCTGGAAAAGGTAATAAAGCTGTAACATTTCCATGTATTTGCAAACAGTATTGTTAAACCCAGGACATGACCGGCAGACAGAATGAAAAAGAGTGCCTTGTTGTGTTCCACCTGACTTTGGAAAATGATTTACTACATTAAATAATTTTATTCTGTTTTGCTTTGAGTGTGTGAAGTTCACAAAAGCTGGGAAAATGATATTTCTGAACGGTGGCTCAGTGGTTAGCACTGCTACCTCACAGCGCCATGGACCTGGGTTCAATTCTACCCTCGACTCTCTGTGTGGAGTTTGTACATTCTCCCCATGTCTGCGTGGGTTTCCTCCAGGTGCTCCGATTTCCTCCCACAGTCCAAAGATGTGAAGTTAGGTGGATTGGCCATGGTAAATTGCCCGTAGTGTTCAGGGATGTGTAGATTAGGGGAATGGGTCTGGGTGGGATGCTCTGTGGATCAGTGCGGACTTGTTGGGCTGAAGGGCCTGTTTCCGCACTGTAGGGATTCTATGATGATGATTCAATGAATAATGATATTGTGAGAAAACAGACTAAATAGCAATAACTATGACTTCCCAATTTGGCATAATTTTTCTCTGGTGCATAAGGAACATGATAAAAATTAGTGGGCGAGACATTTGTTTCTAACATATTAAAGCAAAAAAAGTTGCTTTTGAAATAAATGAGTATTGATCACTTACTTGATGTGAAACATTGAGCAAAATGGACCAATTATTCACACTTGCACTATTTTGTTTTAAATTTACTTTTTCTTGCTGTATGGGTATTGTTGGCAAAGCCAACATTTATTGCCATCCTTAATTACCCTTGAGCTGAGTGGTTTGCTAGGTCAATCCACAGGGCAGTTAAGAATCAATCACTTTGCTATGGGTCTGGAGGCATATGAAGGCCAAATAAGGCAAGGATTTCCTGATCTAAACAACATATGTGAACTGGAGGGTTTTTATGGACAATCCTCAATAATTGCATTGTCACCATTACTGAACCAGTTTGCAGTTCCAAATTTATCAATTAAATTTACATTTGGCCAGCTGCTGTGGCAGGATTTGAACCCGTGTCATCAGATATTAGCCTGGGCCTCTGGACGACCAGCCCAATGACATTGCAACTACACCACTGTCTCCATCATAATTAAAAGAGCTGTATAGAAAATTCTATAATTTTATGCTCCGCGATGATCAAAGAAATTCTGAAAAAATGCGTTGAATTTCCAAAATGATTTTCTTACTCCCAAGTCCTTTTTGGGAGTGTAAATATGTGAAATTTCCCTCGAGATAAACAAAGGCTCTAGGTTGCACTGAGGATCAGATGGGTTGAGGTTTTTTGTAGGAATTGAGTACAGTAAAAATAATTAAGGGTTCCATGCATGCAGTAATTACAGTAAAAATAATTAAAGGTTCCATGCGTGCAAACACATTGCTTAAGTTCAAGAAATACTCAGGTTTGGCTACATCTGTGGAGCAGAGTTAATGTTTTTGGACCAATATTACTCTTTAGTTCTGCAGAAAATGCTGCCAGATTTAGTACTTCCAGAAGTTTGTCTTTTATGCCTGATTTCCAGCATCCACAGTATTTTGCTTTTATTTGTAGATAAAAGTAACAAAAAAAACCTGGAAAATGAGTCCTAAACTCTGAAACGTTATGCAATGAAGGGTTGACAATTTGTGATTTTCACATTCTTTTTATATTGCATATTGTGCAAATTTCAGCAAAGCTGACACATTGTCAATGTCACCCATTAGGTTGTGCAAGGACTGTGCATGTGCAGAAACACAGCGGTGCGGTGCTACATCACAGCAAAATGATGGAACTGGAACTGTTTGTCACAAAGATAGTCCTGTCCATGAAATTACAGCATAGGGCAACCAAGATCACTTAGTTATACCTGCACTTGTAGCAGGTACTGTCAAGTAAAATTCATGCGGTGTCCCACTGGTACAAAAGGTCATAATGCAGTCTTTTCTCAAATGTGTTTTCCATGTGTCTTTTTTTACACTCTTTAAAGCCATGATGGTGATATTATGGAACATGCCCATTGTTAATACATGTTAGATTTTAAAAAGGCAAAAGCTTTGATAAATTGCTGCATCAACAGTCTAGAATTCATTGCAGCAAATATGCAAGTTTAGTGCTGGGCATTTTTTAGAAATTGGCAAGTCACACATTTTCAATACAAAACAAATGTAATCTTGCTGGGCATTTGAACATCACTCTATTTCTGAACTGGTCAAACCACATGAGTGCTGAGGTTATCTGGGTGCACTGAGACACACATTGGTGACTGGCATGCAGTCATGGCTGGCTGATATCACTAGGGATGTGTGTGTGTTCTGTGCCATCTTTGATATCGCAAGCACAAACTTCACTTCAAATGACAGCCTTTCTTTTAACATAGTAATTTTTAAAAATCATTCTCTTTCGCCAATTATTTCCAACTTTAGGTGGTGACATACCTGGCAGGGTGTGGACTACAAAGCTGCCCTATGCTTCTGGCAAAAGGATATCCAGACATTGGATGGAACCCTGTTGGAGGAGAGCGTTATCTGGACTTTTTGCGGTTTGCTGTATTCGTTAATGGTAAATAGACCAATTGAGCAAACATTAGTAAAAGACAATTAAATGCCCTTTTTCACTATTTCTAGAGTCAGGCATCATATATTTTATACTGAATTTCACAAAATTGACACTAGCACAGATCGTATAGACATATGGGTGCAGTCAACCAAGAATGTTTCCAGTCATAACAAATGTAAGTCGTCGATTGGAGAAGTGGGACTTTTCTCTCTGGAGCAGAGGAGCCTAAAAGGAGATTTGAAAGAAGTTTTTAACATCATGAGGAGTTGGACAGAGTAGATAGGGAGAAACCGTCCTTATTCATAAAAGGATTGAGGCCGAGAGGGCTGAGTTTGAAACGGAGTGTGGAAACAGGCCCTTCGGCCCAACAAGTCCACGCTGAACCTCAGAGCATCCCACCCAGACCCGTCCCCCTAATCTACAAACCCTGAACACTACGGGCAATTTAGCATGGCCATCTTTGGACTATGGGACGAAACCAGAGCACCCGGAGGACACCCACGCAGACACGGGGAGAATGTCTGTGTCAAGTTTGCACAGTCGCCCAAGGGTGGAATCAAACCCGGGTCCCTGGTGTTGTGAGGCAGCAGTGCTAACCACTGAGCCACCGTGCTGCCAGTTTGAAAATAGTTTGCAAAAGAAGCAAATGTGACATGCAAGAAATCTTTCTCTCATAATTCATAGTTTTTAGTCTGGAATGCATTGCCTAGAGGTGTGATGGAGGGAAGTTCAATTGAGGCATTCAAGAGGGCGTTAAATGATTATTTGACTAGAAACAATATGTAGGGGTACAAGGAAAAGGCAGGAGATTGATACCAGGTCATAATGCTCACTCAGCAGGAATAGTTTTTCTCCCATCAACTCTTTTTGAACCCCTCATTATTGTGGAATACCTCTATCTGAACTGTACAGTTTTTTTTATGGTATATTAATTATTGTAGAAGTGTTATCTATCACAAAGGAAAACAGTAGAAAATATATGACTACAATTAATGAGAAATATTTCATGAGGTTAAAATAAATTTTGCAGTAATGGAGTGCAACTACTAGATGTTCTTAAGGCATCACAAAGTGATTAAAAGGTTGAGTTAGATACTTCCTTTTTTTGCACAAGCCACCCACCTGCCTGTACAATATTTTCTGTATGATTGCAGGAGAAAGTGTAGAAGAAAACGCCAATGTTGTTGTGCGTTTATTGATCCGTCGCCCTGAATGCTTTGGACCAGCCCTAAGGGGTGAAGGTGGGAGTGGCTTGCTAGGAGCCATTGAGGATGCCATCAAGATTTCTGAGGACCCTGCCCGTGATGGACCAACAGTCAAGAAAGATCGTAGACGGGAACTGTAAGGAAATAAATACAATCAATATGATATAAGTGTTATTTCTGTCTCTTCCAAGATTCCCAAGTCCAAAAATATGCTGTTCAAAAAACACTGGGAGCATAATTTCTGCGTGAAATTAGAGCAGGAGTTGGAAGTTTGTCCCCTGAAGCTTTTCCGACATTCACACTTGCGACGTGATGTGCAAGAAAACTTTCTCACATAACTAGTAGTTTTAGTCTGGAACGCAGCCCTCTCACTGGCAATTATCTGACGCCAAACCAGACCTATTCACAATCTCAGTGTTGTGTTTGACCCTGTAATTTGATTGAGAGATAGAAGATTAAAATTGGAGAAAAGTTGTTCCCATGAGCTGATGGTACAGGAACAACAGGAAAACCGGTATTGCTTAAGGATTTCAGGGGAATATGAGGGAGAATGTTTTAACACAGTGAGTGATAATGACCTGGAACACGCTGCCCGTGAGCATGGTGGAAGTGGAGATGGTGAATGATTTCAAACGGCAATTAGATGGGTAGTTGAGGACGTATAATTAGATAGCTGCAGGGATTGAGTGGAGGAGTGTCATTAATTGGATCACTCCATGGATGACCGGCATAAGATGAGTGGCTGAATGGGCTCCTTCTGTGTCATAAAGGACTATGTCATCTATCTGCAGCTCTATGCTTTCCTGTTTAGACCATTAAAAAATGCCACTTCTGGTTGATGTCACAGACTAATTGCTTGTTCATGCATTGATGACTGCCTGTGTGGAACGTATTGTGCTGGAGTAACTCACTTCAACTGTGCAATTGAAAGGCAACCCGAAATTTGGGTTGTACCCCCTGGTGACCCCTCTGTTGCTCTTTCCCTCTCACCTCTGGTCTGTTTCTTTCCTGAGAAATGCCCAGTATTTGGTGCCCATCCCTAATTGTATTTGACAGCAGTTAAAGGTCAACCACATTCCTGTATGTTTGTAATCAGATCAATTAAGGCCAACAGATTTCCTTCCATAAAGAGCATTTGTAAACCATTTGAGGTTTTTTATTAAATGACAACCAATGGCAGTTTCATGACCACCATTACTAGCCGAAGCTCTCAATTCCAGATATTTAAAATTCCATCCATTCCCCTGGTGGAATTTGAACCCATATCCCCAATCCCCTTCCACTGACACCCTCATCCGCTTAGCCGAACTCGTCCTCACCCTTAACAACTTCTCTTTCAATTCCTCCCACTTCCTACAGACAAAGGGGGTGGCCATGGGTACCCGCATGGGCCCAAGCTATGCCTGCCTCTTTGTAGGTTATGTGGAACAATCCCTCTTCCGTACCTACACTGGCCCTAAACCCCACCTCTTCCTCCGTTACATCGATGACTGCATCGTCGCCACCTCGTGCTCCCACGAGGAGCTTGAACAGTTCATCCACTTCAACACCTTCCACCCCAACCTGAAGTTCACCTGGACCATCTCCAACACTTCTCTCTCCTTCCTGGACCTCTCTGTCTCCATCTTGGGTAACCACCTAGAAACCGATGTCCATTTCAAGCCCACTGACTCCCACAGCTACCTGGAATACACCTCCTCCCACCCACCTTCCTGCAAAAATGCCATCCCCTATTCCCAATTCCTTCGCCTCCGCCGCATCTGCTCCCAGGATGAGGCATTCCACTCCCGTACATCTCCAGATGTCCTCATTCTTCAAGGACCGCAACTACCCCTCCCCCCTGAAGTGGTCGAGAATGCCCTCAACCATGTCTCCCGCATTTCCCGCAACTCATCCCTCACACCCCGTCCCCGCAATAATAACCAAAAAAGAATCCCCCTCGTCCTCACATACCACCCCACCAACCTCCAGATCCAATGCATCATCCTCCGCCATCTGCAATTTGACCCCACCACCAAAAGACATTTTTCCCTCCCTACCCTTGTCTGCTTTCCAGAGGGACCACTCTCTCCGTGACTCCTTTGTCCGCTCCACACACTCCCCTCCAGCCCTCCCACACCCAGCACTTTTCCCTGCAACCGCAGGAAGTGCTACACCTGCCCCTACACCTCCTCCCTCAACCCAATCCCAGGCCCCAAGAAGACTTTCCACATCAGGCAGATGTTCACCTGCACATCTGCCAATGTGGTATACTGCATCCGTTGTACCCGTTGTGGCCTCCTCTACATCGGGGAAACCAAGCGGAGGCTTGGGGACCACTTTGCAGAACACCTGCACTCAGTTCGCAACAAACAATTGCACCCCCAGTCGCGAACCATTTCAGCTCCCCCTCCCATTCCTCAGACGACATGTCCATCCTGGGCCTCCTGCAGTGCCACAATGATGCTACCCAAAGGCTGCAGGAACAACAAATCATATTCAGCTTGGGAACCCTGCAGCCCAGTGGTATCAATGTGGATTTCACAAGCTTCAAAATCTCCCTTCCCCCAACCGCATCCCAAAACCATCCCAGCTCGTTTCCGCCTCCCAAACCTGTTCTTCCTCTCACCTATTCCCTCCTCCCACCTCAAGCCGCACCCCCGTCTCCTATCTACTAACCTCATCCCGCCCCCTTGACCTGTCTGTCCTCCCTGGACTGACCTATCTCCTCGCTACCTCCCCACCTACACTCACCTTTACTGGCTCCATCCCCGCCTCTTTGTCTTGTCTGTCTCCTCTCCACCTATCCTCTCCTCTATCCATCTTCTATCCGCCTCCCCCCTCTCCCTATTTATTTCAGAACCCTCTTCCCCTCCCCCATTTCTGATGAAGGGTCTAGGCCTGAAACGTCAAGCTTTCCTGCTCCTATGATGCTGCTTGGCCTGCTGTGTTCATCCAGCTCTACACCTTGTTATCTCGGATTCTTCAGCATCCACAGTTCCTATTATCTCTGATACATGCCCCAACCATTAGCCTGGGCTTCTGAATTACTTGTTCCCACCACTACCATCTTCTCTTCATGGTTTTGAGCACATAGAAATGGGAATGGCGTATGGAATTGTTTGGAGATGTGATAGTTGCAGTGTCATTCAGAGTGAAATTGACCTATTAGATGTTAATGCAGACTTAAACAATTTGCAAACGTCTGTTTTGCAGTACTGCTCAAGTCTAATTTCACTTGCATTGTATTCAGTTCAACCAGATATTTGATGAGATTTGCTTTTAAAAAAAGAAGCTACTGCTATTTCATATCAAACACAATTTATCCTCCTTGGCAATCAGCCTGACTGTGAAACAATCTGGCAAAGAGTAATGATAGTGTTGCTGAATCAGGGAGAGCAATATGGATGTGACATCAGCTTTGTAATACAGTAAATCCTGTAGGTGAGCAAAGCAAAACTGTAATTAAATAATGTTATTGTCGACCATGATTTTTTTGTTTATTCTCTTGTAGGTTTAGTGAAGAGGTCCATGAAGAGAATCGCGTCCATCTGGGTAATGCCATCATGTCTTTCTACTCTGCACTGATTGACCTGTTGGGCCGATGTGCTCCAGAGATGCATGTAAGTGATCACCCAATGCAGATGAATGAATCAACTACTGAGCTACTACAAGCATGTTGTGATAGTTATGTTCCAAATCTGTTTTTTATAAACATTTTGCAAACTTCTGTCATAGTTCAAAGTGAGAGTCAACTTTGAAAGTTATTATATTATTACAACACTCAGGTTCCTGACCAATATTAACATGGTGGATGTGGCAAAGTTGTTTCCCCTTTTGGACAGGATTAAGAGGCACAATTCTTATAAGAATAAGAAATAAGAAATTTCACATTTAAGACCAAGTTGAGGAGAATTTCTTTTCTCTCAGAAGGTTGTTTGTCTATGGAATTCTGTTCTCTGAGAGTAGTGGAGTCTAGATCATTGTATATTCAAAGCTGAGTTAGACTAACTGCCTGAATCGACAATTGACTGAATTATTGCGAATATTATATTATTCATTATTTACATCCAAATTTGCTTATCCCTGAATGCATCTGTGCCAATGCAGAATCTATGTTTGGCGAAGAAATGCAGCCTCCCTGCGCCAGTACTGCAAGGAAGATTAATTTTAAAAAGTTAAAGCAAATCTTCACTCTTCTAATTCACTCTTTCCCCACCCCATACCAACCTCTACCTACCAACCCTTCATGACCCGTCATTCTCAATATACCACCCTTTTCCCATTTTACCATCCTGCCATGGTGCCCCAAACCCCCTGTGCCAACTTGTGGCCTTGTACAGTATACCCTGGCCCTTTATAACCCCTTGTGCCATCTTAATGCAAATCCTTGCTCCCATACTTTTCTCTGTTTCATGCCACCCTCGTCCCTACCCTGTATCAATTTGCCTAGTACAGTCACATCTGATATAACGCGAAAGTTCTGTTCTTGTGATCTTGCGTTTTAAGAAAATAGTGCAATAGCCATGGGCCCGGAATCGTGTTATTGCCAATATAGGTGAGGAAAGTTTTGTGTTCTACAAATAATGGTCTAAGTTCTTCTTCAATTGGGTTAAACCCAATTCACGTTGAAGAAATACGCATTGTAGCAGAACTGACTGTTATCTACTATGGGCAAACCTCAGGCTATGCTGGCATGATTATTTGTCATTTGATTACATGACTACTTAAAGAAACTCATTCATTTAAAAAAATTAAATCCGCTGAAATCCTACTAACTAATCTCTTATGAAAACAAATGTTTCTGTTGTAAGTTCTTTGACAGTTTTGATATGCCCTATGCACCTTTTGGGCACACTCTTCTATCACTTTGCAAACTAAAACCTACCTGATTCTCCTCCCTGCACCCCCCACCACATCCTGGGACCATATCTACAGGAATCCCTTGTCTCTCAAAAATCCTGGCTACCCAAAATAAATTTACTGAGACAGCGCTGCTGTGTGGCCTCTGGATTACAGATAATTTGGAAACCAAAATATTATTCAAATGCAGGAAGCTGGCATTTAAATGGTCTGCTGCTTCCTGAACCTGTGACATGTACAGACCCACCTCTGCGAAAATCAGAAATGAGGCAGGACCTCTGATTCGCAGGAACTTTTTGTTGCATCTCGGAGACTCTCGATTCCAATGAAAATCTGGGCTTATGTCATAATGAAATGTTTGACATATAGCAACTCATCATTTTTCATTAAAACTCAGAATTTCTGACGTTACTTAAGGCCGAAAGTGCCTTTCCACACATGCTTTTAAGGTTGCCTATCTTCATGCAAGCTGCTGTTATATCTTTTAGGATATTACTGTTTTACCAAAGAAAACAAGCTGCTGTTTCTCCTTTAAACTACACATTGAGACAGTGGAGTCAATTGGTAGACCTTGCAATTGTACCATCTTGGTAAATTTGAGACACATAATATAGTGAAAGAGTAATTGCTGATATCAATATTAGTTCAGCTATGCTGTTGACTAATTAATATATTGACAAAATTAACCATATAAATTTTTTTTTAAACTTTTGGCTAATGTTACAACCAATCCCTGGATGAAGTATCGTAAGTCCTTATGGTTCTGAATGAGACGCACCAAACTGTTATTCTCCTGGGTCAGGAGGGATCAACTGGCACTACTTCTTTCTTTACCTGCACTTCTGGTTAGCCACAACTAGATTAATTAAAAAGGATCCCTTTTTTTGGTGGACACCTTTCTCCCAGACCATATGAGTTTATGTTCTGAAAGAACCCAATTTAACCAGTCTTTCTTGACTTAATAGCATAGCACCCAACAGATTAGAAATGAGAGGCAAGTCCAAAAAGGTTTTTTTTAAAAGATCAATCTCATCATTCGGTGAATAGTAGATAAGAGCCAGAAGTCACGTGACACCAGATTATAGTCCAACAGATTTATTGGAAATCACAATTTTTCGGAGCATAGCCCCTTCAGTACTCCAACACCAGCACCTCCACGTCATAGTACATAATATAATATTGTGGCTGTTATGTTGAGTGACAGTGGTAGAATTGATACATTGAGTAGTTGATTTTGAGATTCTTGGCTTTTCAGGTTAGGTGGACTTGTTTTTATTTCCTTTCACCTGTAGCTGGCCTACACCACTCCTCGCGCGAGAAAGTACCTTTTCCTTTATAAGTGCAGTGCAGGGATGCTATCTTCAAGTTTTAACCCTCACAGGATACTAATGCACATCCTAACATGTCGGGGTACTAACGCGTACATGCATTGGTAGCAGTGGCTTTTAATCCCTGTTTTTGTGTTCCTAGAAAGGTAAAATATAAGCATATCTTTAAATTCATATCCACAGACTGCAATATAATACACTAAATAGTTTTCCTGCTGAGGGGAGATAATTAGATTCCTTTTCAACTCCGCCCTTTGTAGTTTCTTCTTTGAAGTGTCCTTAGTTCTCTACAAGGTGTGATATTCCAGCAGTTACACAGGGAATCTTTTGGCTGTGAGTGAGTTCCATTCTTAGAAGTTACATTATCTTTGAGGCTTGACTTGCAGACTTTGTTTCCAAAAAAAAACTTGTGTCTTAACCAAAAGTTTAGTCTGACCATAAATATTACCAGGTTGTCATGACATAAGACAGCATCAAATATCGCTCGTGAGATAATAACATAAAGAAGAATTTTTCAAAGAATGAGTGAAATCAACATTTAGTTCAAATAAACAATATTAATTTAATACTTGTTCTTACATGCTGGCTTCCTGTGCAGCATTGCATTATATAGAAAACCAATTTGTACAACTATTGTTTATCTTATTTTTGCAACAGCTGATCCAGGCTGGAAAAGGTGAAGCATTGCGAATCCGAGCAATCCTGCGATCCCTGGTTCCTATTGAAGATTTGGTTGGAGTTATTAGTTTGCCTCTACAAATACCTGCTTTTGGGAAAGGTAAAGTTAAATAGCCAATACTGGTGCTAATAGAAGTCTTAGCTATGATCTGGATTGCATGTCCCAATCATATTGTAGCAGAATGGGCAATACGTATGTTTGGTACTATTGGAAAACTGCAGTGCTCAAGGCATCTTTTTGATGTGATAAGCAAACTGAAGAAATGAATTAACAGCCAACAGGATATATTCTAGTCTGAAAAGTCTGAGTTGAAAGCAGTCAGTCATCCATGAGAGGTATTTTGTACATGCTAACTTTTCTACAGAGAAGCCTCAAGTTTTTTTTTGTATATGGTCCAGTCACTATGCTGGCAGCATGGTCACCCTAGATGTATAAAGTTGTGGATTCCAGACCATTCACTGGCTGGAGAAATGGTCCGCGAGGACAAGCCCAGAGGATTTCCTTTTGGCTGTTACCAGCCACTTCCCCACCGTTTCCAACTCCCTTGCACCATAGCGTTTGTGGCTATTGTGAAGGACAAACTGTTTTCTCTCAATTTTACTTACAAACCTGCCTTCTTCTGATCAAATACAATAACACCAGTGGAGATGTGTTGCTTACTGTGGAAACTGAAGAGCTATACTTGAGAGTTCTTTTCAGAATACAACAACAAGATTCTTTTTAGACTCAGTACAAATCTAATGTCACATGAAAAAGATGTAATGCATAATTATTTTTTATTATTATAGAGGATGGAGCTCTCCTCTTGCTGACTGAGCCTCTGTTCTTGATTATTCACTTCATTACATTGTTTGTAATTTCCAGATGGTAACCTTGTTGAACCTAAAATGTCAGCCAGCTTTGTTCCTGATCATAAGGCTCCCATGGTGCTGTTCCTGGATCGAGTCTATGGGATAGAAAATCAGGATTTTCTCCTTCATGTACTGGAGGTTGGCTTCTTACCTGATATGAGAGCTGCTGCATCCTTGGATACTGTAAGTAATATAATTTTAAAGTCTTATTTTTAAGAAAGTTCACTAAAAATTATGCTCAAGTCAAACTGCAGTTCCAGGCGAATGTATCGTATAACTGCCACATTCAGTTATGCAACTTATTTTCATATTGGCACAAAAATGTGTTAGCACTAGTGCAAATCCATATGAAAAGTTTATTACAGCTAAATAAGATGGTGGATGGTTTGCTGAAAGTCAGAATATTTTAAATAAAAGCAAGAAACTGTGGTTGCTGAAATCTGAAATATAAAAAGAAAGTGCTAGAGAAATTCAGTAGATTTGACAGCATCTGTGGAGAGCGAAATAGTTAACTTGGAGTTGACACATTAACTCTGTTTCTCTCTCCAAAAATGCTGTCAGACCTGTTGAGTTTCTGCAGCACTTTCTGTTTTTATTTTAATAGAATGATACAGTTATTCCTGGAAGTTTTTCATAGAGTTATGTAATCAGTGGATTATTATGGTCTGGAACTCTGATGATTTCCAGGGTAATCAGACAGAGCTTCCAAATGGTAGAATCTTTCGAAGCTTTTTAATATGTGTCTCTTAACTTCCGACGTCCATGGGGCCTTCATTTAGTTGGGGAGATGGAGTGATCTTGACTGTAAATCTGCCACTATTCAATACTAATTTATCTGCATGAGTAGTCATAGAATCGTAGAATCCCTTCAGTGTGGAAACAGGCCCTTCAGCCCAACAAGTCCACACCGACCCTTGGAGCATCCCACCCAGACTCATCCTCTTATAACCCGCGTAATCTACACATCCCTGCACACTACAGGCAATTTAGCATAGTCAATCCACCTAGCCTGCACATCTTTGGATTGTGGGAGGAAACTGGAACACCCGGAGGAAACCCACGCAGACATGGGGAGAATGTGCAAACTCCATACAGACAGTCGCCCGAGGGTGGAATCGAACCTAGGTCCCTGGCACTGTGAGGCTGCAGTGCTATCCACTGAACGATCGTGCCACCCAATTAAAAGCCACCAACTCTCGAGCTTGCCTTCTGAGGTATTGTGCAGAACTGGATGGATACCTCCTCTAGATGTTTTCCAGAGATGCCCCTGTGTAAGATTTCATGCCAAGTTTCTCAGACAGGCACAAAGAGCTGGACCTACTTTGAACACCCACAGATGATTTGATGAAGATGTATAAAGAATGAAGGAGGTTGCAGACTTATTGATAGAGTATTTCAGCTTGACAGATCAGGGAGAGGTGGAAATATGCTTTTAAATGACACAGCAATGGGATAGGCTAGCCACTTGGCAGTTCTTCTTCTTTTCCCAAGGAAACAGTGAGCCTCCAGAATGCATTGTGTGTGTGTGTGTGTGTGTGTGTGTGTGTGTGTGTGTGTGTGTGTTTTTTCTCACTGCAAGCCTTCAAAAAGAGTTCTTATTTGGGGTAGAGTTCTAATCACATAAACATTACCACATAGACTCGTATGTAAGGTAAACTTTTGAGAACACCTTTTTCCGAAAAGTAAGGGGTCACCTTTTTGATACAAATATCCCCTTTGAAGTAAAACAAAGAACTGCAGATGCTGGAGGTCAGAAACAAAAACAGAACTTACTGGCAAAACTCAGCAGGTCTGGTAGCATCCGTGGGAAGAAAGTAGAGTTAACGTTTCAAGTCTGGTGGTTCTTCATCAGAAATTACTTTTGGAGGATTGAAATCATTCCTGGTTTTTGGAACTGTTGATTTCCTGATATTGTCACTGACATTGATTGATGGCTGTGATTGAATTCAGCAGTGACCAGCTGTCCCAAACTTACCCACCCATATTTCTGACATTTAAATGATAAAAGAACAATTGTGAAAAAGATTCACTGAACTGATTCTACCAACCCTCCTCTCAAAGCCAACATAAAGTATAAGAAAAATGAAGGATTTGTGGACCAAAAGTCAGGGATGTCTTCTGAAAGCAATATACGAAAACTAAGGAATTTTGGGCCAAAAGTTGAAGGTTGATTTCTAAACAGTATCACCTGTTACTTGAGTATATAAGGTAAGTAGTTTGACAATTAAAGCATCATGGTTAGAGTTAGTGCAATGTCCTCGACTGATTTCAGTTGCCTCAGGAGGTAATAGAGGAATTTTCTGGGGTTTATTTTTGTTTTTGTTTACACCTAGGCATTTTTTCTGCTGTTTGAGGCCCTCCCAGGATAATATGTGCTGGTACTGAGTAGGAAGGTCCATGCGTCATGAGGCTGAGAGGCTTGGTGGACTACCTGGATCTTTCTTTTCCCATCTTTTTGGTTGGATTATATGTTTCAGTTAGATTAGGATGATATTTACATTTTGAGCTGTGAATCATGTTAATCGGCCAACAAATCACACTTGCCATGATCCTGCTGTATACACCAAGGAGTTGGATTTCTATAAAGTATATATGATGCCTTTCTCCAATTCCTTTCCCAGGTTGCTTTCAGTACCACTGAGATGGCGCTCGCTTTGAATCGCTACCTCTGTACTGCAGTCCTCCCTCTGATAACTAAATGTGCGCCACTGTTTGCTGGAACGGAGCATCGAGCCATTATGATTGATTCCATGCTGCACACCATTTACCGACTGTCCAGGGGCCGTTCCTTAACTAAGGCACAGAGAGATGTGATTGAAGCGTGCCTCATGGCATTGTGCAGGTAAGTGTGCCATTGTGAAATCCGTGTAAAAACAGTAAAGGGGTAGAGTTTTCACTTTGGGCACGGTTCGGGATCCAGGCACAAATTGCCCCCAAAAATGAATCATTCATATCCCCCCCAGTTTCTATTCACAGTTTGCAGATCACCAAATACAAAATCTACCATGAGCCAGTGTAGTGAGCAGCATTTTACAATGTCATCTAATTTAAACACGTTTGCATTAGGTATAGACAACGGCCTAGTAGTATTATCACTAGATTATTAAAATAAAGACACGGGTAATGTTCTGGGGATCTGGGTTTGAACCCTGCCACTGCAGATGGTGGAATTTGAATTCAGTAATAATCTGGAACTAAGAGTCTATTGATGACCATGAAACCATTGTTGATTGTAAGGAAAAACCTATCTGGTTCACTAACGCCCTTTAGGGAAGGAAACTACTGTCCTTACCTGGTCTGGCTTACATGTGACTGCACAGCAATGTGGTTGACTCTTAACTGCCTTCTGAGCAACTAGGGATGGACAATAACTGCTGGCCTGGCCAGTGACGCCCACATCCTGTGAATGATTTTTTTAAAAATTGCTTGGTTATTCCATGTATGCTGTTCATTCAACCCACTTTGTGGTTTGAAATGGCATGATGTTGTATTAAACGTCCACTCTCAATCTGTAAAGGAAAGTGGTCTACTGCTAATTCTAATGTGTCCTGAGTGGGAGAGAAATTTCTTCCCCACCATATTGGTCATCTATTACTGTATTTCCTAGCTGGGCACCAGTGAATACCTTCAATGCTTTGAAGAAATGGTTCAATAAAATTGTGCGCTTAGCTGATTTGTAGAGGACTTGTGAATTCTAGCAACTCGCATAGACCACAATGACCAAGTTGTTTGACTGTTCTAATCCATCTTTTGTAGAAGTACCTATCCAGTCAAAGCTGACAGTTTTCTCCTGTTGTTATAGCTACCTCCGCCCATCAATGCTGCAACACTTACTCCGTCGACTGGTGTTTGATGTACCAATATTGAATGAATATGCCCGGATGCCATTAAAGGTTAGATTGCGCTTGTATAATGTCTCTGATTTTATTGAATATGCTAATAGAGATGTGTTGGCAAATTCAGGATTTGATTTATTAAAATATCATTTAAAATTTGGTTTGTAGAAAATGGCTGTTTTTGTTTAATAATACTGGTAAGTCCTAAAAGTTCTGTCTCTGTATAGATTTGCTTTGTTTGTTATCTATATGCCAGGTAAGAAGGAATGCAGATTTTATAGCAGATGTTTAGCATCTAACAGTAATTTTATGACCTTGTGGTCCTGGTGGGGAGCCTTATCTGCAAGGAGAACCTGTCGAAATTTAAGGCATTGTTGTGCCTGATTTACCAACCATTAATTTCTGTAAAAGCATAAACAGCAACGCTCCCTACATCAAAGCACAAAGCCAGATAATTAATTACCTGTTAGATGAAAACAGGCTCCTGCAATAATTTACATTTTTATATGCTGAGTAGGTGTAGTGTTATCACTCGCATAGAAAATGGCTCCATGCATGATGTACAATTCTGTTTCCTCTCTGCAGATACCACAAATCTGTAGGGAGGCAGAAGTGGAATGAGGCATTACTAACTAAAGTAAAACACTTAAATTTTAATTAATCTTTTTGTGAAAAAAGTCTTGTGAAATAGATTTCTGATCTATCTCAAACACTGGGTTCTCATATCTGTGGAGATTGACATATGGGTTCTCAAAGAACCCCTGGATGCCTGCAGACACCTTCCAAGGCATCTGTAATGTCGGGACAGCCTTGTTTGGGAACCATGCAGGTGCTATGGTCAAAAGTAAATGAGTGAACAGTGGCTAGAGATGTACTCTGCCTATAAGCTTCAGGCCTTTCCTTTTCCCTTTAGGGATCTGTTTTTGCTCCTGTTCCTGATATCAGGTTCCCATAATGCTACCTCTCGTGCTCTCTTTGGGCTTCTGCTTTATCTGTGCTGTGCTGTCCCCATGCCCCTGTGATGCCTGCTGTGCTTCACAGGACACCTTCTGACCCTGTGCTCCCTTACCACTTTTCCCATGTGCTCCAGTTCCTGGGCTCTTGTTCCCATTGTATTCCTGCCAAGGATAGATCAAATCCACAGTGAGGAGAAGATACGTACTCCTTCACCTCTTCCTGTTATCTTTGAGAGCTTTATTAAAGCATACTTTACATTAGACAATTTTTACAGACTATTAAAATTTTGTTGGAGGCCCATGATTGCTAGTTTGTAAAGAGATCCTCCAACTGAAAATTTTAGCAGCCATTGTATAGCTCAACTGTAATTCATTACTACTGCCTGTAATTAATGGCAATTGTCTCTTCATTTTGGTAAGTAAAGACTATCTTGTGTTTATCCCAATCTAGTTGCTAACAAATCATTATGACAGATGTTGGAAATACTACTGTCTTCCATCCGGATGGGCGAATTATGGTGTGACATCTGAGGAAGAACTCCATCTAACTCGTAAACTGTTCTGGGGAATCTTTGAGTCAGTTTCACAGAAGGTATACTGGGAAGTCCAATACATGCCAAAATCTTAATATAAAAGGTTGAAATATCCGTATAGATATTTAAACCAAGGGTAAAATGTTTGTACATCAGGATGAAAAATGCAATGTGAAGCATTTTTATTGTAGCGGAGCAAAACACTCTGTTCCTCAGATTTCAGTTTGAATGCCAAAGCCTCATTCATTGTTTTAGCGGAATCAGATCATTCAGTAGGCTATGGATTGAAAAGAACTAAATGAGGAGGTGACGTACTAGTAATACTACTAGACTAGAAAGCCAGAATATTATCCAGGGGAACACAGATCCAAATACCTCCGGCAGCTGGTGAAAGTTAAATTCAATTAATAAAATCTGGAATTAAATCAGGATTCCGTTACGTGACTTGTATAAGCAGCCATGGCTCAGGTGGTAATAACATAGTCACCTCTGAATCACATGGTTCCCATTTCAAGGGATTAAGCATAAAACTCATGACTGACCATCCAGTGCAGCACGGAGGGAGCATTAATGTTAAATCAAGATCCCATCTCTCTCTTTGAGTGGATATACAAGATCCTACAGCACTAATTTTGAAGGCAAGCAGGGATGTTCTCCCCAACGTCCTGGCCAATATTTATCCCTCAATCACTATCCTTAAAAAAAGGCATGATTGCAGTGCTATTTATGGGAGTTTTATGAGGGCAAATTAGCTGCCATGATTCCTACCTAACAATGATGAGTAAATTGCAAAAAAAAATGCCTGTTACAAAAAATTGGCAGTTAAGTGTTTGAAGCGTCCAGTGGTCTTGAAAAGAGTTACATGTAAGTGATAATAAAATCTGAATCTAAATAAATGCAAGTCTTTTTTGTTTCTATTTGAGGAATTTATTGCATGAGTAAACATAAGGTAGAAATATAGATTTAATGAGATTTCCTGTGTTTTGCAGAAATATGATGCTGATTTATTCAAGGCTGTGATGCAGTGTCTGTGTGCAATAGCTGGTGCACTGCCACCAGATTATGTTGATGCCAGCTATTCCTCCAAGGTCGAGAAAAAAGCTTCAGTGGATGCAGAAGGCAACTTTGATCCTAAACCCGTCGACACAATGAAGTATGAGTTATTTTAACTTCTTTCTAAGCTGAATTTTCGATCTTGGTGAACTGCTAGTTTTTGTGATGCCTTTGATTTTAATCTGTTTCAATCGTATAAAAATAGATATCTGTAATTAATTTAGGTCTTGTGGCACAGTGGTTAGCACTACTATCTCCTGGTTCAAATCCCATTTGTTGAATATACAACATTTGTTCACAGTATGGCTAAACAGGTGGCTCATCAGCCTATAAATCCTTCCAACAGGTCTGATGGCAGATAGGAGAGTTTTTTTTTCTGATCAGCCATCCTATAAAACATAACAGAAAATTACTGCAGTACTTGGCCAAGCCTAATGATGGACCAATCCAATAATGTCCATGGCCACTAGTGCCATGGTGCCTGATGAGAAAAAAAAAGTTATTAATGAATAACAGTCTGTGTTCTCCTACCTTGTTTAAGATCATTTTTCTTCCTTCCAGAAGTCATTTTCTGTTTGTCATGTTTATTTTCCCACCAGAAAGAAATCTTGTTGTGCAGGCTGGATCCATTTGCAGCCTCAGTATGTCGAGACATTCAATACTGGGGATGAAGTGTGTTAACTGTCTCTGTCTCTCTGGCTTCTCTCGCACTCTCTGGCTTCTGTCTGGCTGCTCTCTCACGTCTCTCTCTCTTGCTATCTCTTCTTTTGCTTTGCTCTTGCTCTTTAGCTTCACTTTCGCTCTCGCTCTCTTGTTCCGTTGCTTCTCTTGCTTTTCTCTCGCTTCTGCTGTCTTTTCTCTCTCAATAACCACTACCTAATAGACCAGTCCCTTACATCACACAGATTTAACTTGTGGGCAGAGCGATTGAAGATTTGGAGAGATTGTGCCTCTAGAGGAGGTTACAGAGATGTGTTGTGGCAAGCTGTCATAGAGGAATTTTCACACTAATAATGTTTGATACATTGGGGAACTTGACGCTAGGATAGATTAGCATGAGCAAGAGACAGTGTAAACACTTGGAATGTTGTGGTTGGTTGGCTCGCCAAGCTGGTTCGTTGTTGTTCCGCAGACATTTCATTACCCTGCTGGGTAACATCATCAGTGCAGCCTCCGATGAAGTGACGTTGTGTTTTCCTGCCTGGTTTTTAAACTCTGGAGTCCGTTGAGCTGGATTACTTCACTTCCGGTTTTCCTTCGCAATGGAGTGTATATGGGGTCGAGCTCTATGTTTGTTGATGGCTTTCTTCATGGAGTACCAGGCTTCTAGGAAGTCCCATGCCCGTCTCTGCTTTGCTTGTCCCAGGATCTTGGTGACAGTGATCTTGAAAACATAAGATTTGTTGTAACATGTAGGAAAATGTGAAAGCTAGTTTACCTATGGCACGTCTCGCGTACAGCAATGCGATACTAAACAACCATTCTGATTTAGTGATATTGGCTGGTAGATGAATAATATACAGATGTTTCTAGAAATAAGAAAGGAAGAGGAGCAAAGATGCTACCAGGTAAAACAGGAGTTGTGGATCTTTTACCAGAGAAAGCCCAACAGTATTAGCCATCATCTCGTCAGTAGGGGTAGAAATCTGTTAATTTTTTTTATTGGAAAATGAAAGGGTGCAAAAAGATGACTGAATAAATCAACATTGGCAAATTTGGCAAGCCGAATATAAGGCCGCAAGCAAGCAATTGTAACTTGAAATGCAATTCCTCCAAAGGATAGATGTAGGAGGATGTCTGGTAGCAAAAGGATCTACAAAATAGGTATATAGGAATGCAAGGAAATAGTCATAGTCGTGCAGAGGTAACCAGTCATATATCATGGAAACAACCCTTCGGTCTAACTCATCCACACCAACCAGATATCCTAGACTCATCTAGTCCAATTTGCCAGCATGTAGCCTATGTTCCTCTGAACCTTTCTTATTCATGTACCCGTCCAGATGCCTTTTTAAATATTGTAATTGTACCCATCTCCACCACTTCCTCTGGCACCTCATTCCATAAATGCACTACCACTTGTGTGAAAAAGTTGCCCCTCAGGTCAATTTTAAATCTTTCCCCTCTCACCTTAAACCTATGCCCTCTAGTTTTGGACTCCCTTATCTTTGTGAAAACACCTTGGCTATTCACCTTATCCATGCTTTTATAAGCCTGTACATGGGCACCCCTCAGACTCCAACACTCCAGGGAAAATAACCCCAGCCTTTTCAGCTTCTCCCTATAGCTCAAACCTTCCAATCCCAACAACAACCTTGTAAATCTTTTCTGAACCCTTTCAAGTTTCACAACGTCTTTCTTATAGCAGGGAGACCAGAATCGAACCTCGAATGAATCTGTGAAGATAGCAAAATCAGGTTTGATCATCAGTACAGATAGAGATGTTATACAGAGCGAGAGAACTAACTGATTTTTCAAAACTTTTTTTTTGTGAGTCGAACTATTTGATATTTAATTAATTTTACAGTGTCATAATTCCTGAAAAGCTGGACCCTATTATCAACAAGTATGCGGAGTATACACACGATAAATGGGCTTTTGAGAAGGTATGATATTTCTACAGCTTTCAGTTTTTTTCATTTAACTATGTCGTCTTTCACTGTGCTAAAGATCTTCAACCAGATTTTTGAACTGTAAAGTCTCTAATCCATGCAGAGTTTAGATGAATTATATTGTAACATTGTTAAATCCCTTTGTTTGGCTGCCCGCCCTTTGCAAATTTACCTATACAAGCAAAACCTAACTACAACTTTCCATCCAGTGCGAGTCTGATTTTCACTTAACTGCAATTTAAAAGAAAACATTAAACAAAAAACTTGCTTCCTGGAAAATGCACATATGTCTCACGCTTAGAATGCATAGCCTGCCATGATTGCTGTTTGCCAAAGTCACAAGTTTTTCTGGGAGTGTATCCCCTTCGAATGGCCTGATTTCACTATGCTGTAATCAAAGCATTATACAGTAGTCTTAATTTTTCTTCCAATCTGTTTATTGATGCTTATAATTCAGGCTTTCTTCTAATACTTCCAAGGCATGCGCAGCAATAAGTACAATGCAGATCAAAGTTCCTTTGAATTATAATTTGCTCCCTGACGTCTGCCTTCTGCAAGAGTAAAGTCAAGGGAGAAATCATTGTTCTTTATGTGCGGTTCACAGCATCAAAGAGCTTGTAGACTGTCTACTCTGTTCTCTCTTCTCCAACATATAACAATGACCAAATTGCCAGGCTATTATTTTCAATCATAATTGTCCTACAGAAGTAATAGACTTACACAGAAGCAGAAAGACCCAAGGTGTTTCTGAGGGGACATACATTCACTTAAGACGCATGCAGTCCAGGAGGCCAAAATACCTCAAGAACACGTTTGAAACTGTTTGATAATGAGCAAGATTTTTTTGGAACAAATAGTCTTTCATACACCTACTCATCATGATGTTTGAAAATGGATGAGGTGATATTCTTGCCCCAAGTAAGACTCCCACATGTCAATTGAATAAATTAACACAAATCTTGAAACTAAATTTGAACCACAGACACTTAGCCCTAAACTAAAATAGAATAAGCATAAATGGTTTTGTGCCAAAATAAAAACTCATGCTGCAACCATTAGCACATTAGACAATTCCTCAGAAAGGTTCTCTGATGTCCCCCGTTACCGATTGCATATATCAAATTATGATTGTGCATGGAATATAATTGGGAAGTGAGAAAAATTGTTGCGTTTTTGAGTGAATGCACAATTCAGTTGCAATATTGTACAGGCCCTATAGTGAGTTTAACATGTTTCAATGGGAGGAATACAATGGTCATTGTCTCGTCTGTCATTTGCTGGATTCCTACACCTGGGCTGACCTAGCGTGATTTTTTGCGTTGGAAACAGGAAAAAAATGGTAGCATTTTGTGTCAGGAATCCTCCCAGAGAGAACCTGACTAAATTCCAGATTTTCTGAGGGAATGAATGTATAATTAGGCTTGAGGCAGTTTCAAACAGTCCTGACAGCCATGACAAGGGGTTGAGAATTTATGTTAAAGCCTGCAATTGCACCACAGGCATCCAAGATGGAATTGGGAACCAAAGACTCGGTGCCTATAAGGGGAACAGGAAGATCCTGTTCCTGGAGGGTACCAGGACGAGACTACTTGTCATGTAGCAGTAGCACCTCTCTTTTAATTGACATCTTCCTCTGCCTGCATGTATTGCAGGACACCACCTGACAATTCCAGGTTGTCCCTGTGAAATGGCAATACCATATAAGTTGTGAAACTGATTTGTTGACAACAGTGGTAAAGTTGGTCACCTGGGTGCACATTGGTGTGCAACCACCTAGGACATGCCACAAAAGTAGATACTAGTAAGGGCACTGATGTCTGTGACCACCTGATGAGAAAGTTCAGTCACCTTTAGCACTGGTTCTCAGTCATCCTCTAGTCCTTTTGCCTCTACCTGTAAATCCTGTGCTCAGAATGGAGTCTCTTCCATACACCACCTCTGCCTTCATGATGGTGTGGTGCTCCACAACCGATGTAGACTGCCATTGCTTACCTCCAAATACCTTGTTTTCTGAAGATGCAGGGCTTGTTTCCAGCAATTCCTTCTTGGTATTCAGCTCGAGTAATGCCCAATGCCTACACGATGCCACAAAATTGAGGACCCATGTACTGGCAAGTTCTGAATTCTGACTTCTTCTCTCCCCTATATTGAAGCATTAGCTACAAAAGGACATGCCTTTCAAACTTGGAAAGCATTTTTTGCAATACCTTATGAAACTCTTCCCAACTCTGTGACATGAGTATACTTACAACGGAAATCAGGAGGGCTAAAAGGGGACATGATATAGGTTTGGCAAATAGGGTTAAAGAGAATCCAAAGGAATTCTACAAATACAAAAAGGTAACTGGGGAGAGAATAGGACCATTAAAGGTCAGCAAGGCCACCTATGTGTGGAAACGCAGGAGATGGGGGAGATACTATTTTGCATCAGCGATTACTGGGAAGAAGGATATGGAAGATAGAGAATGTGGGGAAATAAATAGTGACATCTTGAAAAATGCCCGTATTACAGAGGAGGACGTGCTGGATGTCTTAAAATGCACAAAGATAGATAAGTCCCCAGGTGTACCCTAGAACTCTTGTGGGAAGTTAGGGAAGAGATTGCTGGGCCCCTTGCTGAGATATTTGTATTATCGATAGCCATAGGTAAAGTGTGGGAAGACTGGAGGTTGGCTAACATAGTGCTACTATTTAAGAAAAATGGTAAGCAAAAGCCAGGAACTGTAGACCAGTGAGCCTTTCATCAGTGGTGGGCATGTTGTCAGAGGGAATCCGGAAGGACAGGGTTTACATGTATTTGGAAAGGCAAGTACCGATTAGGGATCGTCAACATGGCTTCATGCGTGGGAAATAGTCTCAAAATTGATTTGAGTTTTTTGGAGAAGTAACAAAGAGGATTGATAGGGGCAGAGCGTCGGATGTATCTATGTGGACTTCAGTAAGGCATTCAACAAGGTTCCTCATGATAGACTGGTTAGCAAGGTTAGAACACATGGAGTAGAGGTAAAACTGACTATTTGGATACAGAACTGGCTTGAAGGTGGAAGACGGAGGGTGGCGGTGGAGGGTTGCTTTTCAGACTAGAGGCCTTTGATCAGCTGTGTGCCACAAGGATCGATGCTGTTTCCACTGTTTTTCATCATTTCTATAAATGATTTGGATGTGAATGTAGGAGATATGGTTAGTAAGTTTGCAGATGACACCAAATTTGGAGGTGAAGTGGACAGCAAAGAAGGTTACCTCAGGGTACAATGGGACCTTGATCAGATGGGCCAGTGGGCTAAGGAGTGGCAGATGGAGTTTAATTTTGGACAAATGTGATGTGCTGCATTTTGTGAAGAACTTAAGTATTTTGCGTCAGTCTTCACAGTGGAAGACATGAGTAATATCCCAACAATTAAGGAGAGTCGGGGGGCAGAGTACAGTATGGTAGGCATTACAAAAGAGAAAGTGCTAGAAAAGCTAAAAGGTCTAAAAATTGATAAATCTCCTGGCCCCGATGGGCTACATCCTAGAGTTCTGAGGGAGGTGCTGAGGAAATAGGGGAGGCGTTGGTTGTGATCTTTCAAAAATCACTGGACTCAGGGGAAGTCCCAGAAGGTTGGAAAATCGCTGTTGTAACCCCCTTGTTTAAGAAAGGATCAAGACAAAAGATGGAAAATTATAGGCCGATTAGCCTAACCTCGGTTGTTGGTAAAATTCTAGAATCTATCGTTAAGGATGAGATTTCTAAATTCTTGGAAGTGCAGGGTCGGATTAGAACAAGTCAGCATGGATTTAGTAAGGGGAGGTCGTGTCCGACAAGCCTGCTAGAATTCTTTGAGGAGGTAATAAGTACGTTAGACCAGGGAAACCCTGTGGATATTATCTATCTAGACTTCCAAAAGGCCTTTGATAAGGTGCCTCACAGGAGGCTGCCAAGTAAGGTGAAGGCCCATGGTGTTCGAGGTGAGTTACTGGCATGGATTGAGGATTGGCTGTCTGACAGAAGGCAGAGAGTGGGATAAAAGGCTCTTTTTCGGAGTGACAAGTGGTGTCCCGCAGGGTTCAGTGTTGGGGCCGCAGCTGTTCACTTTATATATTAATGATCTGGATGAAGGGACTGGGGGCATTCTGGCGAAGTTTGCCGATGATACGAAGTTGGGTGGACAGGCAGGTAGTACAGAGGAGGTGGAGAGGCTGCAGAACGATTTAGACAGTTTAGGAGAATGGTCCAAGAAATGGCTGATGAAATTCAACGTGAGCAAATGCGAGGTCTTGCACCTTGGAAAAAAGAATACAGGCACGGACTATTTTCTGAACGGTGAGAAAATTCATAAAGACGAAGTACAAAGGGATCTGGGAGTGCTAGTCCAGGATTCTCTAAAGGTTAACTTGCAGGTTGAGTCTGTGATTAAGAAAGCGAATGGAATGTTGTCATTTATCTCAAGAGGGTTGGAATATAAAAGCAGCGATGTGCTTCTGAGACTTTATAAAGCTCTAGTTAGGCCCCATTTAGAATACTGTGTCCAATTTTGGGCCCCACACCTCAGGAAGGACATACTGGCACTGGAGCGTGTCCAGCGGAGATTCACACGGATGATCCCTGGAATGGTAGGCCTAACATACGATGAACAGCTGAGGATCCTGGGACTGTATTCATTAGAGTTTAGAAGGTTGAGGGGAGATCTAATAGAAACTTACAAGATACTGCATGGCTTAGAAAGGGTGGATGCTGGGAAGTTGTTTCCGTTAGGTGGGGATACTAGGACCCGTGGGCACAGACTTAGAATTAGAGGGGGTCAATTTAGAACAGAAATGAGGAGACGTTTCTTCAGCCAGAGACTGGTGGGCCTGTGGAATTCATTGCCACGGAGCGCAGTGGAGGCTGGGACATTGAATGTCTTCAAGGCAGAGATTGATAAATTCTTGATCTCGCAAGGAATCAAGGGCTACGGGGAGAGTGCGGGTAAGTGGAGTTGAAATGCCCATCAGCCATGATTAAATGGCGGAGTGGACTCGATGGGCCGAATGGCCTTACTTCCACTCCTATGTCTTATGGTCTTAAAGGCAAATCAGGGCAGGACTTGTACACTTAATGGTAGTGTCCTGGGGAGGGTTGCTGAACAAAGAGACCTTGGAGTGCAGGTTCATAGTTCCTTGAAAGTGGAGTCACAGGTAGATAGGATAGTGAAGAAGGCATTTGGTATGCTTTTCTTTATTGGTCAGGGCATTGAGTATAGGAGTTGGGAGGTCACGTTGTGGATTTACAGGACATTGGTTAGGCCACTATTGGAATACTACGGGCAATTTTGGTCTCCATGCTAAAGGACGGATGATGTGAAACTTGAAAGGGTTCAGAAAATATTTACAAGGATGTTGCCAGGGTGGGAGGGTTTGAGCTATAGGGAGAAGCTGAATAGACCGGAGCTATTTTCCCTGCAGCGTCGAAGGCTGAGGGATGACTTTATAGAGATTTCTAAAATCATGAGGGGTATGGATAGAGTAAATAGCCAAGGTCTTTGCCCCGGAGTTGGGGAGTCCAAAACTAGAGGGCATAGGTTTAAGGTGAGAAGGGAAAGATTTAAAAGGGCCCTAAGGGCAACTTTTTCACGCAGAGGGTGATGTGTGTATGGAATGAGCTGCCAGAGGAAGTGCTGGAGGCTGGTACAATTACAACATTTAAAAGGCATCTGGATGGGCATATGAATGGAAGGATTTAGAGGGATATGGGCCAAATGCTGACATATAGGACTGGATTAATTTCGGATATCTGGCTCGCATGGACGAGTTGGACCGAAGGTTCTGTTTCCATGCTGTTTATCTCTATGACTGTGTGAGCTTGGTTCCATGCATTTGGCCCAATTCAGACAGCTGATGTTTGGCCACCTCACTGAAAATTTATTGAAACGTACTGGGGACAGGCTGTTAATGAATCTGCAAAGACATTAATTAGCTGCTTCTAAGGAGGGGGCCAGCTCCAACTCTCCGTTGCCTTTTGGAAAATAGGAGAGAATGGAAACAGGAGTCCGAGAAAGACCTTCCAGCAGCATGGTTGTCAGCCATTTCTTCTCTGTCTTATTTCCATTCAGTTTCAACTAGGCTAAGAAAATCAAGCTCCTGAACTCTCTTCATCCTGGCACCTACATTAAAATGATACCATTGGGTTAAATGATTGGTGAAGTAAAGTCTAGTTATTAATTTACATGCGACTTCCATAAAGAGAAATTGTATTTGAGCATATCTTAATTCCCGTATTTCGTTTTGACTGCTAGACTAGTTAGGAGATTGGAGCAAAATTTGTGTGAGAATGCAGTTAAAAGACTGCATTTCCGTTTTCTCATGGATCTCTCATTACTCACTGTTCAGTAGCACAGTGCAGAAGGAAGGTACTCAGTCCGTTATGTCTGTATTTGCTCTCAGTGAATCATTTACTTCATGCTACTCTCCTGCCTTCTCCTTGTAGCCCTTCACATTCTTCCTTTTTCAGATTACAGTCTAATTCATTATTGACAGGTTTAGTTGAAGCTGCCTCCCATCACACTATCAGGCAGCGTATTTCTGACCCTAACCGCTAGCTGTAGACAAGGAAATTCTTGTATTGGTTTGCTTCTGCCCAATATTTTAAATCCATGTCCTCTCATTTTTGGTCTTTCCACAGGTAAGAACAGTTTCTCTTCATCTGCTCTGTCCAGACCCCTCATGATTTTGAACACCTTTATCAAATCTCCTTTCAGCTGTTTTTTTCTCCAGGGAAGACAGCCCTAACTTCTCCAAACTGTCTTCCTTACTGAAGTACTTCATCCCTGGAACAATTTTTGCTAATGCCTTCACAGTGCAGCACCCAGAACGGGTTGCAGAATTCCAGCTGAAGCTGAACTTCTAAAGTTCAACATAACCTCCTTGCCACTAGTCTACTGGGAAACAAGGCTTTGGCAGACATCTGCTGAAGCCTCATTGATAAATGCATCTTGGAATTCCATAGAGCAAATCCTAGAACTTCCTGTGGCTGTACCTACACCAATAGGATCGCAAAGGTGCGAGAAGGTGGAGCACCAACACCTTCAAAAAGGACAAATTAGGGATGGGAAACAAATACTGCCCTTGTTAATGATGTCCACAAATGAATACGAAATAGATGCAATCCCAATTGGATTTTAATCTGTTCCTGATTCTGGCGGTTAACCTTTGATTGAAACAGAAAGCTAGTGCAGCCACTGAACATGAACAAAAAAAAAACTTTTCGTGCTGGGATGTTGAAAAGCAGGAGTGTTTGTTGAGGCCTCACAATGAAAGGTAGTGCTCTACTGGGTTGAACTCTACCATATCTAAACATCTCTCCGCCACTTCAAAGCCTCACTCCACCATGTACTCATGATTGCCAATCATGCCCCCTCATCAGGATTAAGATGGTGTAGTGGGAATGTCACTGTACTTGGATTCAAATCCCTCCATGACAGATTGTGGAATATAAATGTAATTCATAAAATATGAATATGAAACTATAATCTCACTGATAGTGACTACGAGATTGTCACTGACTCATAAAGAAACATATTGTTCACTGCTATCCTGTAGGGAAGGAAATCTGCTGTCCTTGCACAATCTGGCTGACATGTAACTCCAGACAGCAATGCTGTTAACTCCTAATTCCCGTCTTAAACTGCTGAAAGAGTCATTCAGTTCAAGGCAATGAGGCATAGACAACAACTGCTTGCCTTGCCAGCAATTCTGATGTCCTACGAAAGAATAAAGAAAAGAATTCCTGCTGCCTACTGCCTTTTCTCGATCTTGCTGTTGCCAATTTCCAGTTACTGCCCAAATCAGGTGAACAGCTGATCAACTATATGGAAATGAGAACCACCAGATGAAAGCTACCATATCTCCTGCTGACCTTTACAAGCAGACATGCTGTCTGATCTCACTTGCTTCCTGAGGACTTAAAAGGTCTTCTGGTGGAGCTGAGGAATTTAGAGGCAATCAAAAGAATGATACCCAAAATCAATAGTACAAATGACACTACTCATTGTTCTCAAGTCATTCAAAAGTACGAAGGAAATTGAGTCACTGCATAAATAAGTCTTAAACTCTACAGTAATTTTGTAGTAATCCAACATTACATGAAGTTTATTTTTCACTGCAGATACAAAATAACTGGACTTATGGTGAAACTATTGATGAAGAAGCCCAGACCCACCCATGGTTAAGACCATATAAAACGTTCTCTGAAAAGGTATGAGCATAACTGTTTGAGTCTGTGTAAAATGCTTTATCAATGTACCCGTAGTTAATACCCACTACCATGTACAAGAAAATTTAAAAACATTTTTTAGCTTGCAGCTATTAACAATTAACATGGATGTTCCTAGGACAGGGAAATTTATAGATGGCCAATCAAAGAATCTCTCAAAGCTATGATTGCCTGGGAATGGACGATTGAAAAAGCAGGTGAGGGAGTGGAAAAGAGTGAGAAAGGAGAGAAGAAAACCCGCAAAATTTCCCAATCCACCCAGGTAAGTGGAGATTTCAGAAACCTTTTGGTGGAGTTTGTCCAGCTTAAATGGTTTCCATTCAACATCAAGAATGGCTGAACAAACACAATTTTCAATACAGAAATAGCCCTTAGTGTTCGTGCTCCACATGAGCCTTCTACTTTGCTTTGCCTTACCCTATCAATATATCCTTTTTAAATACTTTCTTTTCGATGTGCTAGTTCTCTGAAATGTTAGTCCCCTCAATCCTTAACACTTCCATGTAGTAGGGAGTAAAGAAGTTCCTCCAGAATTCCTTACTAGATTTATTTTTGAGTATTTTAAATTTGTGGTCCTCACTTTTGAACATTTTCTTTGGTTAGACTCTGTCAAACCCCTTTATTACTCTAAATAACTCTTAGGGTACCCTGTGATCATCATCTAGGAAGGAAATGCCATAGCGTATTAAGTCGGTCCTGACTGATGATATCCTTGCTCTTTGCACATTTTCCAGAGCTTCTATATTCTTATTATCAGACAATAATGTATGTAGGGAAACCTTTGGAGAAAATAGTGAAGAAAAAAAAGTCTCCATTTAGAAAGGCAAGGTTCAATCAGAAATAGTCAGTTTGCCTTTGTCAAAGGGAGGTAATGCCTAACGAATTTGACTTTTTCATGGAAGTGACCAAGTGTTTAGATGAGGTTAGGGCAGTTGATATACTTTACGTAGATACTACAAAGTCCTACATGGGAAACTTATAAAGGATGTAAAAGCTTGTTGAATCCTGGGTAGATCGGCAAGCTGGATTAAAAATTGGCTAGTGGCAGGAGGCAGTGGGTGGTGGTACAAGGCTGTTGTGTGACTGAAGCCCAGTGTACAGTGGCATTTCTCAGATATCAGTGCTGGGCACGTTTTATTGTTTGTGATATTCATAACTTATATAGGTACGAATGTAGTGGAAATGATGATAAGTAAATTTTCAGATGGCATAAAGATTGGCTGGATGGTTAACAGTGAGGAGGAATATTGGGTTTCAGGAGGATATAAACAGATTGGTCAGATGGGGGAAGATGGAATTAAATTCCTGTAAATGTCAGGTGATGCACTTTGGAAGAGGTAATAAGACAAAAAAGTACTCAATGGCAGGACACTGGAAAGCTCAGAGGAACAGAGGGATCTTGGGGGTGCTTATGTACAAGAAGGTGACTGGACAGATCAATAGGGTAGTAAGAAGCCATACAGGGTGCTTGACGTTATCAGTCATGGCATAGATTATGTTGGAGCTGTACAGAACTCTGGTTATACCATACCTGGTGTACTATAGGAAGGATGTGATTGCCCTGAAGGGAGCGCAGCGAAGGTTTACCAGTATGTTGCCTGGGATGAGACATTTCAGCTATGAAGTGAGGCTGGATCAGGTTGTCTTCTTTGGAACAAAGACGTTTGAGGGGGACTTGATTTGAGATGTATAAGTTTGAGGGCAAGGACGAGAGTGGATAGAAAGCAACTGTTCCCCTTAGTCAAAGGTAAAATTGCCTTAGTCGCCCCATGGGGCATTCTCTCATTAGAAGAGAGAGATGGGGGTTTAACCTTAGGGTCACCATGCCTCAGGTGATGGGAGAGGTTGACAAGGTGAAACCTTCATGGTAACCTCAGCTGGTGCAGGAATTGAACCCACACTGTTGGCATTAACCCGGCCTTGCATATCAGCTGTCCAGCCAACTAAGCTAAACTAACCCCCGTCAAAGGATCGAGAACAAGGAGGCACACTTTTAAAAAGATAGTCAGAAGCTTTGGAGGGGATTTGAGGAAAAAATCTTTTCAACCAGAGGGTGATGGGGTTCTGGAATGCACTGACTCGGAGAATATTTGAGGCAGGTAACCCCACAGACTTTAAAACAATACTTAGATGAATATTGAAGTGCCATAACATCCAAGGCTGTGGCACTGGTGCGGAGAAGTGGAACTTGAATAGGGAGGAGTGCAGTTTTTGCTGGTGCAGACTTAAAGGACTTATTACTGCATGATTCTATGATAAGAAATATGTGGCCTAACAAGTTCAATACAAGTTTAACCGACAACTATTATTAAAAGAGATAATGCCATTTTTACAAGCCTACCCTTTCTGGCTAACACCTGAAGGAGCGAAGATCCAAAAGCTTGTTTTTGTATAAACCTGTTGGACTATAACCTGGTGTCCTGTGATTTCTGACCTTGTCCACCCCAGTCCAACAAAGGCATGTCCACATTACTTTCTGGCTTAGTCATTGTTTGTTGAGAATTATGTAAATCATATAAACCTGTTGTGGAGAATTTTACATACATGCTGAAATCATATCTACTTTTGAAATGACAAAGCAAGCAATTGCTTTACAATAACAATTTTTTTTTTTTTAGATTTTAACAAATGATTTCATTTTTGCCATAGTTCCATAATACTGTTTCATAACATTCATCATGTGAATTTCTGGTGCAGGTTGTCTATGATCCTAGTCATGGATACAATCCACAACCCCCTGAGCTGCTGAACATGACATTGTCTCGTGAATTGCAGGTAGAGAATATATGTTGTTTTTGCTCAAACGATTTACAGCTCTGAAAGGTAATATTTCACTGTGATTTCTCATCTGCTTCGAAGCTGCTGTTTTCAGTGGTCACAGACAACTTCTTCAAATCGTATTCCTTTGACAGTATATTTACTTTGCAATTATAAGGTGAAGATGGAAATTCTTGGAATGTTGGACCATATCAAACCATTTGTCCTGTTGATTGCTTTGTTAATTCTGATGGATATTACTCAGTCTGACACACATTGTGAAGCTTTGTTGTGTGAACAGAATTACAAATACTGAGTCTCTAATGTTAGCAAAAAGGATAATGACTCAATAGTAAAGGAACCACCAGATACTTATGTTTAGCAACCAGGCAGATAGCCTTAATTTAATTCTGTATCGAAGAATATTAGTAGTGAGTTTAAAAACATATCCAGGTGTTTTTGTCGAAGTTCAGACATATAAATTATGTAATGGTCTAGACTGACCATCTAGAACCTGAATACTGAATTCCAGGACAGAGCTGGAGAGAGGCTTGTTAAGGGAAGATAGGACTTCGATCACTTTCTCCAGAGTGATGGCAGAATCAAAACAATAATATCCCCTGCACAAACTACACCCTTCTCGATCACGTCCAGCTTTTCCTCATTTTATGAAGGTCTTAATGTTGATGGCAGATTCAGGAAATGTCCTCATTAACTCATTCAAATCTCAATGCAGTTTTCAAACACTTGCATAATTCATGTTCTCATAATATTACAGACTTGACGTTGTGTGGCCAAACTATTGGTTCTTGAAAGAATTGCTATAGGCTACTCAAAATAAAGTTCTTAAATGATCTTTGAGATTTAAGGGTGTATTAGTATCTTAATTAACCTGTCCCAGCTTGGGACTAGCTCACCTGTTTCTTTGTAATCAGCAAACTGATCTAAAAGAGTGAGCAGCTCACCAGCAGGTTCTTAGTAATGACTGTCTGTTAAAATGGTTGGTGTCTCCAGTTGCTTCTATTGGTGGATGGTGAGTTTGCTCCTCCTGACTGCTGGCTAATGGAAACACTTTGAAGATGCAAAGCATAATAGCACGGAGAAAAGTGAATGCTGGTGAGGAGATTTTAGTGTAGACACTGCAGCTATTTCCTGGTTTCTTTCAGTACAGCAACAGGAGACTGCCCTGGAAATGCAGGGTCTCCTCCTTCGGCCTCCTCCGCACTAGAGAAAACAATCGCAGCCTGTCCAGTCTCTCCTCATAACTGAGGCTTTCCATTTCAAGCAACATCCTGGTGAATTCCCTCTACACCCTCTCCAGACAATCACTTTAAACATATTCCCCATGTCACTTCATCTCTGTGCTAAGAGAAATCGGTCATTCATATTCACTCAGTCCAGCCTACTCACAACCTTGTATAACTCAACGAAGTCTCCCCATAGCCTCTGAGGAAAACAATTGTGCCTGTCTAGTCTTTCCTTTAAACTTACAAGTTTCCAGTTCTGACAGCATCCTCTCAAATCTCCTCTGGATTCTCTTGTGGACCAAAATGACACCCAGAAATTCAGCCACACTTCTTTGTCAGTAACTGAATCCTTGTTTTGTCACACATCCAACTAAAAGTGAGTACCAACTATAGAGGTGACTGGTTCAACCCCAAATAAGTGTCTTTCCCAAGGTATGGGCTGGCATTCCACTGCATGATCTGCTAAAATGCTAAGCATACCAGGAAAGTATTTAAGCAAATTAATTAGCAGCAATCACATTTCAGTAGTGCCTCATGAGAGTAACACATCCTGAGGTGTTTCATAGGAGCATCATCAGGCAGATTTGACATCGACCCTCATGGAGACAGACTAAGAATTTGTTCCAGTTTATAAGACAGAAGTTTTCTGAAGTGAGTTGAGGGGGGGAGAGATAGAGAGAGAGACAAACAGACAGCCAGGTTTCAGATCGCATCTAGTACCATGGGTATACATTGTCTAAGAACACACAAAGAGCATGGTCTAAGAAGTTGTACACAGAACTGCATATTTCATTCCTATGAGTAAGTAAAAAATATCATTATTCTTGTTAAAATATTCATGGAATGTAGATTCTGAAGCTTTGAGTGTTCTCCTACTTTTCAGATATACTTCTAACCTTTCTCAGCCAGGGTTTAATCTATTTTCCAGATTCAAGGTGTCCCTTTTACCGCACAAATTGTGCAAAATTATCTGTTAAATATGTTTTCACGGCTTTTAGGTATTAAGAGCTTAAAAAGATTTTATTTTAAACAAAGATAATGTTGTGATCCAAACTTGCCTGAAAGATTTGCCTGATGAGACATTCTGTAATATTTCTTTACTTTAAACGCACATCCTGTATTTTGTAGTCAATGGCAGAGCAACTTGCAGAAAATTACCACAACACATGGGGTCGTAAGAAGAAGCTGGAGTTGCAAGCTAAAGGTAAGATTACATTATCCATCATATGCCTTTGGGTATTAAAATAACTTGCCATATGTCTTATGCATTGTTTGTCACCATAATCTCATTTAATTACTACGCCTTCTGTTTTAAGAAAAAATTTTCTTGCGCTCACACTCATGATTTTCAGTCCAGGCCATATTCGGACCTTCAGTCATTCTGCTGATGATGCTAGTTGGCGTACACAGAGGCTACATGTAGGTTCACCTTCTTCTAAAGTGGGAGATCAAGGATGACCTGAAGTGCGATCGTGGCATGAACCTCAAATGATGGAACACAGTACATTAACCTCCTCATGAAGATTCATTGCAGAATATATCTTATTTCTCCATACAGCATGTCAGGGGGCCATGATAGGATCGCCACACTAAACATCTCATTATAAGCTTTTCCCATCATGTGAAAATAGTCTGGTGGAATCATGCTATATACAATTTTCCAGAACGATGTGGGCAGCCAGATTTCAGCAAAAGGATGACTATTTCTCCAGGTGCATTGCATCATGTAATGTAACACTTAGACATTGTGAAAATGAGATAGCTGTCGATATAGCTACATTTCTATGAATTAGATTGAAGAGATCTTTCCTTATTTCCCACCATTTGTTTTATGATAGCCACTTTGTTGATATGTCCAGTTGGTTATGTCAATGTCCAGCGCATGCTCCAGTGGTATGGACCAGTTGCGTTCCTGTCTGCATGCAGTGAATAATCAATCATGTGCATTACTGAAAATTTACACGTAACCTGTGATCAGCATTACCTCGTTGTGAATTGCTTACTGATGTATTTTGTGCCTTTTCTCATGTTTCCCTTTCTCTCCAGGGGTAAGCTTTACTTCAAAATTGGTCTTCCCTTGAACATTCTCTTTAAAATCCTTTTGAGAAAAGTGTGAGGACAGTATTGACCATGTAAATTGGCACAATTCTATCCTTCCTCTTCACTAAAAAGTAACACGCTATACATTCTAGAATGGAATTGCCAGCTAACTGATTTTGACATAACTGCCATAAAACTGTGTTTCTTTTTGGTAAATGATTTCATTTCCCTTTTTTGTGCTATTTGTGAGATAATTACATTCAGAACATTGCATTTCTGTGTTTGTTGCTGTGTTGTATCATTTTGCAGTTTAGCAGCCGTGATTGCTCACTGCATCATTTTCTCAGAAGGTGTTAAGACTTCAGTTTGGTTGTCCCCATGACCAGTAAACATTTCATCATAATTTGAAAATAACACTGGTGTACTGCTTGTGCTTAACTACCTGTTCTCCTGTTACAAAAGAGTTGTAGTAAAAATGTACTTCTTTTTGTAAAAGTGAGAACATTCAATAAGTCTAAATGATGAAATTGTTCCTTATACATGTAAATTTATTGGTGATTCATTAATCTAATTTATCACTGTGGCTTTCGTTCCTCAAGGGTCCACCTGAAGCACGTTCCAAATGCTGATAATCAATTTTGCTGTATTAGCTGAACAGAAACAATGTTCAAATTTAATGTTACTGTTTTAAAATGTTACATTTTCCAATATTGTAGACTGATAGTTTAACCTGGTGAGGTCAATTCATCTTGTTGATGCAACTTACGTTTATCTCCTCACATTACTTTGTCATTAATTCAGATTTCACTCTCTCATTACCTGCTTCTGTTATTTTCCCTTTTTCCCTGACTGAGTTTCTCTTCAATCTATTCCTTAATCACTTCCCTTCTTTTCATGCTTGTTATTCTTCCCCTCTTTGTCTTTGTTTCTGTTCCTCATTCTTAAGTTTATATTTATCTCTCCTATTCCTTTTCTTTGTCATGGTTTATCTTCACATTTTGATTTTCTTCAATTATCACCCAGTTCTGACTATTCTCTGATCACTTTTGTGCACACTTCATGTAGATATTTGTGTATTTGTAGAACTCAATGAATTGCTCAGTGAAAGATTTCAAACGGAAGAATGCTCAGATAGCAAATTAGAGAATTCCCTAGGGGACTAGAAATTTGTCATGGGTAGTGGCACAAAATGTGCCATATTCAATCAGCTACCCACTATAGGCAGCACCTGATGGTCTGCAGTTCCATTGCATTGAATTAAGTATCAGATGCAGCTTATAACGAACATTGTGTTTTGCCTGCTGCCTGATGCAGCATTGTGGGACAACCCACAGCAGGAGGACTGCAGCGGTTCAAGAAAGCAGCTCACCACCACCTTCTCGAGGGCATCTAGGATGGGCAAGAAATGCTGGCCAGCCAGTAATGCCCACATCCCACAAATAACTAGAAAAAAAAATTATACAGCTCATTCCCTCATTGTACCTCCAATTAACTGATCAGTATGGTCCGATTGTTTCACCTGATAAGGCAGTGCAGAAAAAGTGTTTTCATCATCCAGATTCTACAGGATGGTGTTATATGTTTGTTTTCATGCTACATTGTTACCATTAGAAATGCATTCACGATTCCTTCCATTTTTATGTGCCAGTCATCATGCATATGGTGCTTCCTTTTAGTACTGTAAATTGTCATTCCTATAATTCATTCATTTATAATGATTTTCTGACTTTTTCTCAATTTCTTCACCTTTTCTCCATTCTGTTCAGCTTGCCATCATAAATTCTAATGCATATTTTTCAACTCTAACTTTCTTCCTTTGTTTTTAATAAGGTGGTGGAACACATCCACTTTTGGTTCCATATGACACACTAACTGCAAAAGAGAAAGCTCGAGACAGGGAGAAAGCTTATGAGTTGCTCAAATTTTTGCAAATGCACGGCTATGCTGTAACAAGGTAAGTTGTTTCGCAAAACAGATTGAGTGCCTGGACTTGAATGAGGCAACATAAATGTACCAATTAATTTGCAGTCAGATGATTTTTCTAAAACTCAGCCATGCAAATGAAATTTACCTCATTACGCCTTTTAATTCATAAAGTAGCTCCAATAAAATTTCTGTAACTAATCAAAGAATTTTGCAAAATAGAAGGATGCCATTCAGCTCTTTGTGTCTGTAGCGGCGTCCAAAAGAGCTATCCAGCAAGTCCCATTTTCTAGTCCTATCTCCATAGCCTTCTAAATTCATCACGTTCAAATATATAACAAATTTGATGCTTTACCAATTGAACTACCTGGGTTCCAGGCTAATGAATCAGTCCTTAGTATACCTAGTGAAATTATGGCAGTGATGAACAACTAGGCCTGGAATGAAAGCAGGTAATGATAGAACATCATTCTGCCAGCTGTTGTGTTGGTTCCCTGGCTCCATCACTCCCCCGAGCTATTTTCTCCCAGATGTGATGGGATTGTGGCAGGACTGTCTTATTCCTTATTCTCAAGGGTTAACTGGAATTTTCAAGCCAGCCTCTAGGTTACTAGATCATAGAAACCCTACAGTGTGGAAACAGGCCATTCAGCCCAATACGTCCACGCTGACCCTCAGAGCATCCCATCCAGACCCATCCCCCTATAACCCATCTAATTTACACATTCCTGAACACTACAGACAATTTAGTATGGCCAATCCACCTCGCCTGCACATCTTTGGACTGTTGGAGGAAACCGGAGCACCCGGAGGAAACCCATGCAGACACAGGGAGAACGTGCAAACTCCACACGACAGTTGCCCGAGGGTGGAGGCGAACCCAGGTCCCTGGCGCTGTGAGGCAACAGTGCTAACCACTGAGCCACTGTGCCACCCTCGATGTTAAAGAATAGGCTGCAGTCTTGTCAGTTCCACCTGGGAACAGGGAGTGTATGTGTATGTATGGTTGGGGGGAGACGGGCAGGTAGAATTGTTGAGTGACTAATATTCCAGGTCAATTTGGGATAAATCAGGTCGCTATTTCTGGGCTTTCAAGCCCTATTTGAGCCTGGTGGTGTGGTTCTGAAACTGACAGGAAGAATACCCCCACTAGGTGAGTAATCAGACTTGGTAATATCTGTTTTTGACCACCACGAGTGCCCTTAGACCTTCAAATAGTTACAGTGCATACGCACACATGGCTTATTGTGCTGAATTCCTTATTGATGCAGATATTAGTGCACAATGAATGTCAGCTAGAAGGACATCCAACGCATCATCCTCCGACACTTCCGCCATCTGCAATCAGACCCCACCACCATTTTTCCCTCCCCACCCTTATCTGCCTTCCGGAGGGACCACTCCCTCCGCGACTCCCTTGTCCGCTCCACACTCCCCTCCAGCCCCACCACACCCGGCACTTTTCCTTGTAACCGCAGGAAGTGCTACACCTGCCCCCACACCACCTCCCTCACCCCAATCCCAGGCCCCAAGAAGACTTTCCACATCAGGCAGAGGTTCACCTGCACATCTGCCAATGTGGTACACTGCATCCGCTGTACCCGTTGTGGCTTCCTCTATATCGGGGAAACCAAGCGGAGGCTTGGGGACCGCTTTGCAGAACACCTGCGCTCAGTTCGCAACAAACAACTGCACCTCCCAGTCGCGAACCATTTCAACTCCCCCTCCCATTCCTCAGATGACATGTCCATCCTGGGCCTCCTGCAATGCCACAGTGATGCCACCCGAAGGCTGCAGGAACAGCAAATCATATTCAGCCTGGGAACCCTGCAGCCCAATGGCATCAATATGGATTTCACAAGCTTCAAAATCTCCCCTCCCCCAACCGCATCCCAAAACCAGCCCAGCTCATCTCCACCTCCCCAACCTGTTTTTCCTCTCACCTCAAGCCACACCCCCATCTCCTATCTACTAACATCATCCCGCCCCCTTGACCTGTCCGTCCTCCCTGGACTGACCTATCTCCTCCCTACCCCCCTACCTACACTCACCTTGACTGGCTCCATCCCCGCCCCTTCGACTTGTCTGCCTCCTCTCCACCTATCCTCTCCTCTATCCATCCTCTATCCGCCTCCCCCTCTCTCCCTATTTATTTCAGAACCCTCTTCCCCTCCCCCATTTCTGATGAAGGGTTTAGGCCCGAAACGTCAAGCTTTCCTGCTCCTGTGATGCTGCTTGACCTGCTGTGTTCATCCAGCCCCATGCTTGTTATCTCTATACATTGATGGATACCTGAGGTTAAAGTTTGTGACACAGAATCCATACGATTCTAGTGAGAGTTCATTCCAACCCTTACACCATAGAAGTCCAACCTACTGAAGTCGGTTCCCATTTCTTATTATGGTTCCCATTATGCACACATATATACAACCAATCAAGTCTTTAATTAATATACAGTCATCACCTGTTTCCTTCTCCGTTCATCCTCCAGCATCCCTGTCAGAGCTGACTAGATAGCAACAATTGTCACACTGAATTAATGCCACTTATGTGTTTTTGAGCTCAACACTCCAATCAATGTCTTTAAATTCACTCATCAATCGTAGGATCCCCAGTTGCATTATTTGAAAGGATGCCTGCTGGTTGCTTTCTTCTGGGTGCTCCTGCACATTTTTAGTATTTTCTACAGTTTGAAGTTGCAGACATCTATAAGAGTTGACATGGCACGTACTGAAGAAGCTTTTGCTGACCTCAGCACCTCTGTACAAACCGTTGGTCTCAGAATCCGATAACCTAGTTAGAATTCTCCTTCAAATACAGAGTGAACTGGTGATGGTTAAATCCATGACTTGATGTCTTACTGCCGACCAGCCCTTCAGAAATGATCCTTGAACAAATTACGGTTACAGATGTGCAGGTGGACAGCATTCATTAAATGATTACCTTCCTGCTGCTTTGTTTGCCTGCAGTCCTGGCTTTAACCATGTTCCTAAAGAGTTAATTAAGGGGGTCTTGTGGTGTGGTATGGTATAGTGATTGTCTTTCAGCATCTGGACCAGAAGGTCTTTGGTCAAACCCTACCTTGGGTTGTGATGGCCATAGTACATTCAAACAAGCTGATTTTTTTAAAAATGTGAATGTATGGTTGTCCTGAAATGTTACTTTTTTTTTTCAGACCCTCTTACATCTGTTACTTGAGAGCATATCTGTGTTTTGGCTTATGAAAGCTGAAAGAGTACACAGGAGTAAGGTGTCCCTTCAAGTAGCTGTCACTTTTTAAATTTATTCAATGTAAAAGGTGGTTTAGTGGCACTATGACGGTGTTTCTACCTCTGAACCAGAAGGTTCAAGTTTAACCTGCCCCACACATGTGGTGTAACCTGTTTCAAAAAGTTGATTTAAAAAATACAAGGGTCTCGTAGCGTGGTGGTAGTGTTCATTTCTGGACCAGAAAGTCCATGTTTAAGTCCCACCTCTGGAAGAGCTGGCCAGGAATATATATTATAACAAATCCGAGTAGGTCATAATATATTCCAGCTTTGCAACCCCGATCTTTGAAAATGTCTGATTGTTCAAGATTTGGGGGTAGTATGGGAGGTGGTAGAATTGAGAATTGGCTGGACAACCCAGGAAGAACCTAAGAGGCTGTATAACTTACCAAGGTGGCCTGGGCAGAAAACCTGCCTGGAGCTTTTGGCACTGTTCAAAGTTTAATTTCAAAGTCCTGTTCCCACACTTCATTCTCCATGCCCATCAATACAATGTTATGTATTTCTCAATTTTTGAAGAAGTAAAATGGCTTGGACCTGGTCCCACATGACGGTAAGGCACCTTAGGGACTGTGCAGAAAAAAAATACACAAAATTAATTCAGAGTGGCAATGTTGTCAAGAAGCCATCCTCCAAGACCAATGATAGCCCTGTGCCAGTCTACCCATAGTTTCTCATATTTTATATATCCTGAATCATTAATATGTCCCTTAAGGCCCTTTGCCAACTCACTGTAACTCTGTGCCTCTTCCTCTCTATGCAGTCTCACCTATAATCCAGTGCGGGTATAATTTAGGAGGCATCATGGCAGAAAATTAAATTATCAGTCTATTACTGAAGTCCGTATTGAACAAAATAAACACTGATACAAAATAACAAAATATACAAAAAAACACAAATTACTTCAACCAATCCTTTATGAAAACAAATATTTTACTGAAGTATTCAATTTCTTGTATGATGATTCCAGCTGATATTATTATTGGACACCTCAGATCCTAGACTGAAATTGGACTTATTAGATCATATTTTGTCTTTTTTTTGTGATTTTAATGAGGTGGTCTCTTACTGAAGTTTATTGCGTAAAAGAAATTAAGGTAGAATAAACCAAACTGTATATATAAAATACATTTCAAGGCATTGAAACACATGGTAAAAATACAATTCCATTAGCATCCCATTTCTATCCCACTTAGGGTTTGACTTAGCTGTGACTTCAACTCCCAGTTATAAGAATCTGGTAGACTCTTTCTTGATTAGTCACATAACTGGACTTAAAATCTCTCGGCTTTACCGAGCCTTTTCAGGGTTTTAACCAAGCACTTCTGGTCTGGAACTTGTAAACTCATTACAGGAGTTGACCTATTTTTAACAATTCTAAATGATCTTCTCCTTTTCTCCAGAGCAGCTGCATTATACATCCAGTTTCAGCAAAGACCCCTACAGAACTGCCCCAAAGTGAAATAAACTAAAACATTTTTCTTCAAATAATGGGTATTTCTTCCTGTATGCCAAAAATGCTGCCCAACAATAAATTTATATATAAATCGCACAGCATACATCAAAAAATTATACTTAAGTGCTTAATCCCTTATGTAAGCAAATATTTATAATCCGTAAACAGTTGGAAGTATCTGTCCATGGGCACCCCTGCAATGGATTAATGTGAACGCTTTGAATATAACCTTTTATAAGTCCACATTTTTTTTGACAGCTTCTTGACAACATTGCCACTCTGAATTAATTTTGTGTATTTTGTTTTCTGCACAGTCTCTAAGGTGTCTCACCTTCATGTGGGACCAGGTCCAAGCCATTTTACTTCTTCAAAAATTGAGAAATACATAACATTCCTCCAGCCCTCACCCTTCATAATCCCCTGTTTCACGCCCTCTCACCTCCACAGACACTCCAACCTGCACTTAAGCTAACCCATGCAACCTGATGCCCTGTTCCAAACTCCCTGGCCACCCCTTACTCCAATACCAATCTACCATCTACTTCGCCCCATCACTGTTTCCCCTTCGCCTACAATGCCGACTCATTGAGTATCTAGAAGTACCCAAACAGAAAAAAATGTATGTTGTTCTGTTGCTTAAAGTTCTAAATTGCAATAGATTGTGGAAACCATTCATTCTTTTAAATACACATTTTACTACTTTTTGACAGGTGTTGACATTCCTTGACGCTCCACTTGTTAAAAGTGGTTCGCAGCCATCTTGTCAAGGACTATTAGGCACAGGCAATAAATGCAGACCTTCTAGAAGTGAAAGTATCATATGAAAAATTTGTATTAAAAATAAAAGTTAAGCTAGTAGTAGAAAACAGCCATTGCCACATACATGGGAGATAGTCCATTGGACACAGCAAATAGATGAAATAAAGGAGGTAGCTCACGGCTAATGCCTGGCGAAAATAATACCATTGCACTGGCTGGATAATTCATCTCAGGAGAAAAGATGGCTAGATAAAAAACAGCTAGGAAGAAATCAGTCTATGTTGGTCAGTGGAGGAATCTGGAATGATTGATTGTGTTAAAGATAATATAAAGATTGGGAAGGATAAGGATGAATAATGTTCAAGTTGCTAAGGGCATTTTTGGTGATGTGGGAGATGGGATATGTTTTAAACAGACAGAGGTGATTGGCAAATTGGATTATGATTTATTCAAGGATGTAGGGAGAAAGGGAAGGTCAAGGATAGGTAGTGGAGTAGTTTGATTTTGTTTTGAAGGAGGTATTGACTGTCAGAAGGTGTGGTGGTGCAGCAGGTAACAATCCTGACTCTGAGCCAGAACTTCTGGTTTCAAGTCTCACTCCAGGCTCAGGCTGGACAGCAAAGGAAGGTACATTTGTAACACAGCCGAACATTTTGAGTAGCAACCTGCAAATCCTTCCACTACACACAGGTGATAGGAACAGGAGCTGTTCCTGATTAGCTATGTGATAAAAGCAATTAAAGTCTCTTCTATCGTTATCCGTTGCTGTAGACTACAATATGCATGTAAAATGTATGAGGGACAGCTGCAGAATATTCTGATCCAAGAGCTGAAGAAGTAGGTCTCCTGTTGGAGCAAGAAGGAGGGAGAGGCGGATGATTAAATAGTTTTACTTTTGATGCAAAGAAATCCATAATTTTGAAGTAATTTAATAGTGTGAACTGTTGATGTTTTTAATGTATCCAAAGTAACATGATTTTTAAACTTTTATAGAGGTTTGAAGGACATGGAACTGGACACATCCTCAATCGAGAAGAGATTCGCCTACGGTTTTCTGAAGAAATTACTGCAATGGTTGGACATAGCTCAAGAGTTTGTTGCACATATAGGTATAACTGAAGTAACTGAGTTGATATTCATGATTTGATGTGTTAAACATATGTTAACATTAATCCAAATGTACTCCGAAATCATAGGGAGAAAGCTTGCCTAATAGCAATTGTTGATTGTAATAAAACCCACCTGATTCACTAATTCGCTCGAGAACAAAACCTGCCGTCCCTCTGTAGTCGGGCCTACATGTGACTCCAGGCCCTGAGCAGTGAGTCCCCTTAAGTGTTCTCTGGGCAATTGTGGATGTGTAGTAAATGCTGGCAGTAACACCCATATCCAATGAACAGATTTTTAAAAAGTCAGATTTCGGGTCATTTTTCATTAGAGAAATAAAAACTCATGTGGTTGAGTTGGACTTCTTTTGATATGGAATACATATGATTGAGATTTGTGTTATGCAGGATAGATGGTTGAAAATGATATCTGGTTGGATAGATTATTTGAAGTAGGCATAAATCTAGGAGCACGTATTGAAGTTTTTGTTTCAGATATTTGTAACTATTCTGTCGTACGGAGTTGTTACCTAAAGTTTTGGGGATAATAATGGATTTGCTTTAGAGATATTTTAGATGAAGGCAGATAGAATACCCCCTCAGGGTATAGTACTGAGGATGCAAGATATTTATATAGCATGGACTAATAATTTGCTGCTTGAAGAAATGCAGCCAGCATGAATCAGAAACTTCACACAACTTAAAGGGAAGAAAAATTAAGGGAACCACGACTGGGAATACAAGAACCTAAAACTACTGGTAAATGGTTATTAGCAATATGAGGAGAAAATAGACTATAAAGATATAGGGTACAGTAGGAAATTGGCATAGTTAATTAGAATCACTCAATTATTCAAGAAAGATCGAGTCTGAGGTTCAAGTGAAATAGTTCATCTCTTAATTACTGCACATGACACTAGTAGGACAAAGGGATGCACATAGAATCCTCAGAAAAGTGAGAACAAAATGCTAAGGCCCTGTATTTTACGTGTCATTAATAAGGATGTGTGCCAGAGAGGCAGTACATTGACTTGTATTCATTTTTTAAATAAAAGAAATGGAGCAAAGCTGGTTGTTTACAGTCTAGATAGCTTGACAATGGTGGTAAGGAAATGCTTAAACTTTTTAATTAATGATAAAATGGTCACATTTTAACTGAAGAGAAAGTAGTGACCACACAATTTTAAACTGTGCAGTGATACTTGATAAAATCACCTGGAATTTTTTTTGTGTAGAAGGTGACAGGTGATAAATGGAGGAAATGCAGCAACCATAGTCTACAGGAACTTTAAAAATTATACAGTAAGGCACTATACGGGATATTACTAGTGAAGATTAAGGGGCATTGGATTGGGGGAGAAACAAGTTACTTTAAAATTGATTAGAAGGGGGTAAAGAATACAGTAAGGACTCCAGAGTTTTTGAAAGTAGCCATGATATTGTTTAGGTTCCATTTAAGAACCACTTTTATTCAATTTATTGTTGATATGGAAATCAAGAGTACAAGAGCAAATCCTCTTTGAGCAGAGGTAGAGGTCATGGAGTACATTTGTAGAGCAATTGATTAAAGGCAAAGGTATTTTAAAGTTAAAAATTCATTAAGATTGTTGGATGATGGAAAGCGATGAAGGGATAGGGGACAGGAAACAGTTGGGAGTGTTTGCTTGTATGATACAAAGCTGGATGGGAGGGCGAGTTGTGAGAATGATGCTTCAGTGTGATTTGGACGAGTCGACTCAGTGGGCATAAGCATTGCAGGTACAGTGTGATGTGAATAAATATGAGGTTGTCCACATTGGTCGCAAAAAAACAAGGCAGATTATTAACTGGCTATAAATTGAAAGAGGGGCATGTGCAACAAGACCGGATTATCCTTGTACATTCGTCACTGGAGGTGAACATGCAGATGCAGCAGGTGGTAAAGAAGGCAAATGGTATATTGGCCTTCTATTGAGAGGATTTGAGTACGGAGCAGGGATGTTGCTTTGTAACTATGCACAGCCTTAGTGAGACCACACCTTGAATATTGTATGCAGTTTTGGATCCTTCGTCTGAGGAAGGATGCTCTTGTTATAGAGGTAGTGCCGCAAAGGTATACCAAAGTGATTCCTGAGATTGCCGTACTGATAAATGAGGAGAGGTTGAATTAGCTTGGATTATATTTGCTAGGGTTCAGAAGAAGGAGGGGCAAATCTCCTAGAAACCTTTAAAATTCTAACAGGACTAGACAGGGTAGATGTAGAAAGAATTTTCCTGATTATGGGAGAGTCCAGAACCAGAGTCAAAGTCTGTAAATAAGAGGTAAACCATTTAGGACTGAGATGAAAAGAAGTTCCTTCACCCAGAGAGTGGTGAACTTATGGAATTCACTACCACCGAAAGTAGACCAGTCCGAAACATTGAATGATTTCAAGAGAGAGTTGGATATAGCTGTTGGGGCAAAAGATATCCAGGAAAAACAAGAACAGGCTATTGAGTTGGATGATCATCTGTGATCATATTGAATAGTGGAGCAGTTGCAAAGGGCCAAATGTCCTACTGCTTCTGTTTTCTCTGTTTCTGTGTATAGAGGGTAAACACTGGCAAAGATTGATTAGAGTGAATGGCTGGTTTATATGGTGTAGCCCTTGTATATGTATTTATATATCACATGAGAAAAGATTGTTACAAATGGTTTTATGAAAACCAGATATAAAAGCTTGATGGCACTTGGTTAGTGACTTGAACTCAGTATTCAGTATCATGCAGATGATGACATCATTCAAAAATAATGACAACATAAAATGTCATCATATCTACTGCTCAACTTGAAATAAGTTGGAGCAAATGATATTTGAGCACTGAATGCATTTTTTGGGTGATAATTGTCAAAAGTACTTCCCTCCAATGTTATCTCTTTGTTCAACAATGCAGAGGCTGTTGTAAGCAGTGGAAGAGTTGAGAAATCACCCCATGAACAGGAAATCAAGTTCTTTGCAAAGGTAAAAATATGAGCCTCACTCAGCCAAGGAATAATTCCAGTGACAATAGAGCAGAATTCAGGAATACATTGTATTTGTGTAATAAGAAATAAACTGGATTATGTTATGGAATAAAAAGATATTTAATTAGCAATTGTGTTCTACAGTTGGACAAGACAAACCGTTTCTAGTATTCAAAACAGTCACACCAGATCAGGTTGATCCAATGCAGTCACTCCCCTTAATTGGGATCTACCCATAAATTTCGGAGTGTGCATAGACCTCAAAAGTTATGACATAAGCTTTAATAACTATAATTACTTTATGGGGGAGATTGTTGCATTAGTGGTATTATCACTGGCAGTTAACTGTCAAGCATTATTAACTGCTGCATTCTCGATGGCAACACCTCTACCAATTAGATTCCACCTGCCAACAAGTCAGTATTCTCCTCTCATACAACGTAAGTGTTAATTCTCCCTTTTTTCTTGAGAAAGAATTCTTGAAATATTCTTGAGAATTAAGAAGAAAGCATCTAACAAAATGCATTATTTTGCTGGTTTTTTATATGAAGAATAGGCTGGGATGCACAGTCTTGCTAGAAAAGTGACCTGATCCAATGTAATGAAGAATTGATTTTTGGTTTAGAAAAGCTAGGGATTGAAGGTTTTTAGGATAGTTCAGAAGAGACCTGACTGGGTCAGCAGCAAATTTAGATTTCTCTCCCTACGAAAGTATAAGATAGGGGGGGGAAAAACACTGTCATCCTCGTGGAAAAGCTTAGTTTGTGAAACTGTCAGACAAGCCTACAGGGTATCAAAAGTGGACAAACTTCAGTGTTCATGTAAGAAGACTTCACAGTTCATTGGACAGAAACTGGGATCTGACATGTCCAGTAGTACCATCAGCTGGGATCATAATACAGTTCAGGTTGATGTTTTAACACTCTAGCCTCCATGTTCCCTGACCTGTCGTAAAGACTGCATGCTGCTAACCTAAAATGCCATAGGTTTTCATGTTCATGTCTGACATATCAAATTGAAATGAAACTATTTGATAAATCTCTTCCCTACGATGAAGGATTCTGCAAACTTAGTTTCAGACAGAGAAATGAGACTCTGGATACCACCCAACTGTTATGTCCTTTCTCCAGAGTTTGCTGTGCACATTGCTATATGCATGGTTAGAATAGTGGCAGGTCAAAAGCAGGAGAAAAATAGCTATGAGCAAGAGGAAGTACTTCTGAAGTCTGATGTAATTTTGTAGCCAGATCGCTGATTCCATCCAAGGTGGAAACTTTATACCAATACCAATAGAAGTAACTTAGAGTTTAATGATTAACACTGTTATTGTTTGCAAAATATTTTTGTCCAGACTTGTTATATGGCAAAACTCTTGAATCTCTAATGCATTCACTTTTGTTCCTCAGATTTTACTCCCTTTGATAAATCAGTACTTCAAGAATCATTGCTTATACTTCCTTTCTACTCCAGCTCAACTCTTGGGCAGTGGAGGACATTCCTCAAACAAAGAGAAGGAAATGATAGCCAGGTATGTGCTCTGGGTTATAATATATATTAGACAAGAGTATTTTTTTTTAAGTCAACTAGATAAAACATGAATATGGTGGCTTATTGTTTATTAAACTTCATTTCTGAATGCCTTTTCTTTACAGTCTCCTTCATTTATCAAAATGACTCAGAATATTGTTAATTCCTCTGAATACTGCATTGCATTTCAACCATGACGCAGCATTAGCAAACAGAATCGGTCACTGGTAATGTTTGCTTTCACAAATGTGTATCGTTTAAACTGGCAAACACTTTCAATGCTTTCAGTCTCCCCAGACAAAAGCATAAAATTCTGGAGAAATTGAGTAGATCTGGTGGAGAGACAGAGTTAATGTTTCAAGTCCAGAATGATGATTCTTCAGAATTTCCCCAGATGTTTGCCATGTTGTTTCCAGAGTTTAGCAGCCCAGCATTTGAAAAGTTGGGAGCAGAAGAAATGTTTTAATGGCAATGCTGCCAGATTTCCAACTAGAGTTATTCAAGTATCAAGTTGTACTAGACTCCAAATTCAAACCAAGTTTAATGCTGGTTCTTCATTTAACCCACTTTACATTGCTTCTGTTGTTACAAAATACATGCATCTTAAAATAAAATCATTGTGGCTGATTTTAAAAAAAAATAAATTATTTAGGAGTTAATTTGACCCATATGATAAACACTATACTTTCACAGTTTTCGATAGTAAGCTATATTCTCCTCAGCAAAACCTTCACTAATCACGGTCTACTTGTCAATGAACCAGCACCCTCTTTTAATCCTGTTTGAGACTTGGTATTCTTGCAATTCCATCCTGATGAAGACAAGATTAAAAGCTTCAATAGCTTTTTAGTGAATCTTAAGCTACATATATTGCCTTTATAAATGAGTATTGGTTACATGTTGGTCATTAATCTTCTGGCAAGGATTGTGTCATTCATATGAAATATTTGGAACATATATTGTCCACTATCATTCCCTGCTACCCCATTACTCAGGTCAAAAAAGAATCCATTCACTTCAAATTTTTTGAGGTGGTAATCTCAAGAGATTCAGAATGTGATTATCAGTGGTGGAGGGCACTTTCATGGTATGACATCATTTGGACACGTTGCTCAGATTGCTGCCTGGTAATAATTCCCAGCTATCCATTATTCTCCACTGAATGAAAGATTTCTGTGACCTTTTGTTAACATGACGTTCCTCAGAATTAGAGGGGTGTGTTGCCATCTGACTCTATTCATGACAAATTTATATGCACAGGACTTCTGTAGATAAGTAACTAAATTCAAAATCATTCAGCTTTTGATGATGCACTTGGAAAACCAAGTTCTCGTTTGGTAGCTGTCATTTCAGACATTCCAACAATCGAAACTATAGATTACATCTTATGGTATGGCGCAGTGTCTGAGACGCTGTAGAGTGCCAGTAATCCTGTCATATTTTCCGAGTTGCTGCTTTTCTGCTTTACCTGTAGCTCTCTATGCTGCAATCTGGATTTACCTTTGGTTAGCCTTCCAAGAGGGAACAGTTAAAAGTGAAATCAGGAACATGTTTGTAATTTCCTCACAAATAGCGCAGAAATTAAATCCTTCGCCCAACCCCCATTCCATCCCTCCTCACCTTTCCTGCCACGATCATCCTAAATCTTTGATGAATCCCATTCCATCAATATTACAGTAATTTGCACAATAAAAGTGCTGCATCCACAACTTGCTTGAGGACTCCAAGTTAATCAATGAAGAAACCAGAAATGCAGGCCTGATGCTCAATGAAGTAAAGTCCTTCCTCTTAGTCTGGAGAAGTAACATGTGTTAAGATGCTTGGCCTAACATGGAGTATGGGTTTCTGCTAGAATTTAAGTTTAGTGGGTATATGCCAAGGCTTTAGCATGAGTTCTGAGCTGTAGTTCAGAGAAAATTCAGAAAAGGTTCACTCATCTGATTCTTGAGATGTAGAACTTAGTTTGTGAAAAAAGATTGAGAGGTTGAGTATAAACCCATTGGAGTTGAGAAGAATGTGATTTTATTGAAATACAGAAGATCCCGAGGGATCTGACAAGCTGGATGCTGAGAGGTTGTCCCCTCTTGTGGAGGAGTCTAGAATTAGAAAACACTGTTCATAAATCAGGATTCTCTCATTTAAGACCAAGATGTGGACCAGAGAACAGTAGTCAACAAGAATGTCAAGCGTTATGAAGGCCAGACAGGTGGATGCAGTTCAGATCAGCAAGCACAAAGGACAATTTGGCCTGTTCCTGCTCCAGCTTCTTGTATTGGTATCTTGGGAAGGAGAGAACTGATTCTGGATCATATTCCATTCAATTTTCTCACGGTGTATTTCTGCAGTCAAAAGATTTTTTTGAGCCCAATTGAATTCCACACAAAATCTGTAATTCAGTTTAAGAGCATGACAGGTAATATAGGAAGTACAAAATTGAAGGATATAATCATTTAGAAATCAGAAGAATACAAACTATGGACATGTAAAAGGAAACCAAAATTAAATGCTGAAACATAAGAGAGAGACTTTGCATAAAATGCTCAAGTCAACAGTTCAATAAGTTTGCTCTTGACTGTTTCAAATTCAAAGATCAGAGAAAGCAAGTTACTAACTTATTGACCTGCCAAAGAATTTCCTTCTTTTCACTTTAAAACTATAAAATTCTTGCAGTTCAGAGCTATTCTTTTTCCCAGTCTCCTATCTATTCCGGTTCAATCTGTTCTCACCCTTACAGTGTTAAACTATTTCACCAGGGTAAATTGTGCTGCCTTCATGCTCACCAGTGTTGGACCAAATGAGGTACATGTCTCCCAACAGTACAATTTCATTGGGGTTTTCACTTGTCCCTTATCCTTGATGTATTTCGCCCAAGAGTAAGAAACCCAAAATTAGCCAAGCCTTTTCGTCAGTACTAAGTTCCTAAAAACCTCGTTTTGACTGTTGCAAGAGCTATAACTGACAGTGTGGAAGTGAGTGATGGAGTAGATGTTTTGTTTAGCTCCACCTAAACAAAAACATTGTTTGATGGACAGCCGTTTCTTTAAGATTTATTTTTCCTTTGGTCAGTTAACTTATACAAGGTAAAGAGGGCTCAAATGCTTGCAGTTCAGCCGTTGATACTTATAACATCTGATTGATACATTTATAGACCTATAGTAAAAGCAATTTTCAAAAGAACATTCTGGATGTGTGACTTTTTAGCTTTTTCATAGATGTCATTGTTACTGTAGAGATTGTTGATTCTGTACAGGGCATATATTAAGTATATACGGAGAGACGATGGCCAATTGTAGTATCGCTAGACTGTTAATCCACAGATCCAGATAACATTCTGGGCACCTGGGTTCGAATCCCACCATGGCAGATGGTGAAATTTGAATTCAATAAAAAATATCTGGAATTAAGAATCTAATGATGACCATGAATCTGCTGTTGATTGTCAGAAAAACCCATCTGGTTCACTAATGCCCTTTAGGGAAGGAAACTGCCATCCTTACTTGGTCTGGCCTACATGTAACTTCAGGTCCTCAGCAATGTGGTTGACTCTTAACTGCTCTCTGAACAATTAAGGATGGGCAATAATTGCTGCCTAGCCAGCGATGCCCTCATCCCATTAATGAATTTTTAAAAATGGGCTTAGGTTGATATAGGTAAAATCTTTTTAATTTGCTTTTAAAATGGTTTCCTCATCCCAATACCTCAGAAGGACCATGAATCATGACTCCTTAAAAGGCTGGCCTAAGTTCATGAAAATTGAGCTATCTTTGCCATTATCTTGTGCTGATTTAAAACAAAATTGGGGTGTTAAAAATCCCAGGATCTAGGACCCAACCACAATCTCCAAAGGTCATCAGATTCTTCCTGGCTCATGAAAATTTGGCCCATTTGAAGCTTTGCATTTCAGTTTCAAAATCCCTTAATATTTTTCTTTGAAGTTGGTCATCAAAGACTTCAGTTTACTGTTTGTGAATTTTGCCTCTTGAGCCAGCATTTTCTTGGTGCCATCAGGGCTTTCAGTACAAATGAAAAAGAACAGAAGAATTAGGAGCAGGAGTAGGTGTTCAGCCCCAGAAGCCTACTGCCCCATTTTATGAGATTGCTGGGAGAGCTGTCAATGTAAGTTATTGTGTTCTAAAGTAATGCAAGAGGACAAGAAGCAAAAAATTCAAACCCTAAAAGTTGTCAATTCTAAATAATATGAAGCATTTGTGTAAAGGCTGAGTGATTTCTAGCATGACCTGGACTAATAAATAACATAGTTTTGGTGTTAAAGAAACAATTTTTCCCACTTACTAGAGATTTTGAAACTTAAAAATGAAGGAAAATGCACCTTTCTACTAGCTATACATACGGTGCACATTTTGTACCAACCCAGCCGAATCTGCTTCAGGCTTCTCATTGTTACTTCCTCTCTCAATAATTACTGCTGCCAGTTTTCATACCTTCTCATTCCTGTTCTTCCTGATTGTTTCCCTGTTTCTTTACTTCAGTATCTTCTGCAAACTCGCAGCCTTGATCAGACATAGAGTCTCCCTCTTTGGTAAGCAGCATGGAGTGTTGGAGCATAGTGTTTGTCACTTTCTGAAGCTTGTACTGTCAAGTCACGCTCTTGTTCTGTCTGTAGCTTGGATTTGTTTTCTTTCTATCTAAAACTTCCCTCCAACAAAACAAATTTTTTACTGAAATAACCATTTGAAATCCAATATGTAGAGTAAGTACTGTAGTTGTCCTTCACCTTTATTCATTCAGTTTTAGCTGATCTTATGTTGGTCTTTTAATTCAGCTTCTGGGAGGCCAACTTTCAACTTTTAAGCTATGAAATTATAAAGGTAGCCCAAGAGCAAACTTTTTGACCCAATTTTATCAAATTTAAAGATCAACATAAAAAACAGCTTTTGTTTCATTCAAAAGCTCTCCAAAAGAAGTGGTGGACTTCATCACAGTTTCTTGTGCCATATCTTTTTGTTTCTTGCGCTGTTTCAGGTGACTAGATAGAATTAATTTGTACAAATGTCCTACCTTTAGTATATTTGTTTATCTGTGTGCTTATACTAGAGTATGCACATGCAAGTACTGTAATCTGTCACTTGGCTGTTTTGGTGCTGGCTGCAGCTAAAAGTGTCACAACATCTTGAAATGAAATGTGGCAAGCTTAACAATTTTGTTCTTCAATAAAAATGTTATTTCTAACAGAGCAAGCAAATTATTATGCACAAACCAAAACAATTTCAGTAAATTAATAATTTCAAATTGCCTGTGAGTGCGTCTGTTTGTAAGTCTTTGTATGCTTAACATTTAAAAAAAAAAAAAAATTCTTGAAGCTGGGAAGGCAATTCGTGCTCCATGTATCCTTCTGGACTACATATTCAAACACATTTTAACCTGGCTGGAAGAAAAATGGGTGATCCATACAAGCACTCAATTTGTTCTTCTAATCTGAACTAGAAAATATAATCTGCATTTCATTATGTTCATTAAGAAGGAGCCTTATTTAATTGTGACAATATACATAGCAGGTCATTTTAGCAGTAAATCTGTTTCTAATTGGAATTTATGAATATTTCTAATGTGGTTATTAGAAAAAAAATCTTTTGTTGAACACAGCCTTTTTGATTCTTGTATCACAACTGAGGTTAATATCTTTGGCTGGTTGCTCAGAAATCTAGCACTAGTTCAATATAATTGATTGATTCATGTTGGGAAGGTCAGCAGTCCTATCTGACAACAGTCCTGTTTCATTTCTGAGTTTCAAGAGTAAGTTTGTCATCAGCAAGGTACACTTGTATGAATCTTCTCTCTTTCAGTTTACAGTCCAGATAACGTAGCTTTCCACATTTGCTTTAGAATTGATCAATCAACCCAATTCTCTGCATGGCCATTATGGGAAAACACTTAAGTGTCTCCAAAAAATTCGCATAACTTCCTAGGTTTTCCCTTTTTAGCCACATCATGCACCAGCTCCAAGGTCTCCTCCTTCCTTTTCTGCCCAACAGACAAACTGGCCTCTTCCTGAGAATTTTTTATTTCTTCTCCTCACACTGATTTTCTATGTTTTTCTTTCTGTTGTCAGATTTTCTTTGTCTGCATGTGTCCTCTGATCATCTTCATTTTCCAGCTCCTCCACTTGCAGCTCTCCTTTCTATATGCCTGCCACACGCTGCTTTCTTGATTGCTTTCCTGTTTGGCATGGCTTCCTGGTCAAGAGTTACAGAGTCACATGGACTAGTACTTCTCATTATCCAAGAATATCACAATTGATCTCTTTATAAGTGATGCAAACTCTTAAATGTCCTTTCAAACGTGTAACTTCTTTAAAAATACTTTTAAAGTAATTACAGTTAGAAATTTCCCTTACTGTACTTGATTCTCAATTGAATTTTTTCTCTCTCTCTCATTACTAAGTTCAAGAGCAGTACCATATGTGCCCTTTTTAGAAAAGAGAATCAATTGTATTTATTTGGCCTAGAAATATTGCCACCATTGTAACATAGGCAAACTTAACAGTAAACCCGTGCACAATGAGCTCCAATAAATAACAACACGAAAAAGTACAGGTTGTTGGTTTTGGTAATGTTTGCTGACAGTAAATATTATCAGAAAACTTACTTTTCATACAGAGCTTTGAGACATCTCTCCTCTATGGGGAGACAGGAAGGGCCTTGCTTAACTCTTTTTTTTTTTTAGTGAGAGCAAAATTTGCTTGAAATTTCCAAATTCCCACTGCATGTGCAATTTTGATATTAAAGGTAGTGTTAAAACTGGAGAACAACTTCACAAATAACTGTCCAACTGTTCTCTTTTCTGAAACAGGTACTGATGCTCCTGCAGTTATAAACTGTTTGCATATTTTGGGAAGATCTTTAGATGCCAGGTGAGTGTATTTTTCAATCCTTGACACTCTAGATTTGAATTGTGCCTTGGGCGTTCTGGACACACCCCTTTGTTTGGTCTGACAGCTCAGCTCTGTTTCTTTGTTAGTCTCTCATTTTTATTTTCTTCCCACTTTCAAAGGCATTGATTCCTGGATAGGGATATGCCTCTTTAGGAATTAGCTTCCTTTCAGTTACATTGATAATAGCATTATTTCAGCATAGCCAATCATCAACAGGCATTTATATAGAATTTTCGTCTTATAAATTTTCAAGCTTTGACACATGTACGTTTCCACTTGTTAACAGGACTGTAATGAAATCTGGTCCTGAAATTGTGAAAGCAGGTCTGCGGTCACTTTTTGAAGGAGCCTCTGAAGATATTGAGAAAACTGTGGAGAATCTGAAGCTTGGCAAAGTCTCTCAGAGTCGAACACAAGTGAAAGGAGTTGCTCAGAATGTCAATTACACCACAGTGGCTCTTTTGCCTGTACTTACCTCACTGTTTGATCACTTGGCACAGCATCAGTTCGGAGATGATATCATATGTAGGTATTAAAAAGAGTCCAAAGAAACAGCATTCCTGCTTGCAGCTACGTACTATGTATTTTGCACACTAATCAGTAATGAGGTTCTTTATAAATATGTTTAATATGTATTGTTGGCATATACTTTCAGCAAATTTTTAAACAATGAATTCTTGTATTCACATTTATAAAGGAAAACTAACCTTTTAAACTTGTCAGTCTGTAACTATACCTTCCTGTCAGCAGTCATTAATGGCAAGAAAATTCATCACAAGCATTTCAGTTAGAAGCGGAAGTTTGGTCCTTCAAGCGTCTTTCATCATCCAATACCTGATCTGTTGGTGTTTTAAATTCAAAATTCTTAACTGCCCTTGTTAACATTTGGTTCCCCTTCGTGACAGGAATCTATCTACCTCAATCTTAAAAAAACTTCAATGCCCCATCTTCACCACCTTCTGATACGATGTCATCATCTGTGACCTGAAAGGCTGACCCCTAATTTCAAGATAGTACTTGCTACTTTTGACTCGGCCATGAAAGAGAACATAGTTTTCACATCCATCTTGCCAAGACCATTCAGGATCTTAAATTTTAATCAAGTCACCCCTCACTCTTCTGAATTCTAGGTAAAACAAGCCTAACCTGTCCAATCTTTCCTCAAAAGACAACATGCTCATTCCAGGGATCAAACTAGTAAACCTGCACCGAAATGCCTCCAAAGCTTCCTTAAACAAGACCAAACCAGCAAGCAGTTATCATGATACGTATGACATGATACATTTACGTTGGTAGTTTCTGTTATAAAAAGGAGGAGCAAAATTTGGAGAGGAAAAGTAAAAGGAAGGATAAAATGTGTGACTATAAAATGAGGACTGCATGACATTGACAAGCTTAGCAGTTCTCTCCAGTCTGTAACCCTGCTTCACTTGGAAAACTACACCTGGATTTGACCTCTTCTTCAATGTCACAGGAACTCACTAGTTGTGTATATAAAATTGGTACTTGAGTCAATAGTTGCAAAACAGACAAAAGTTGCATTGCAACCAGAAATGTTTGTTCTTGTCTTGCAGTTTATAGTTAAATTTAAATATAAATATACATGTACTTTCAAAGAAGCAATCCACATTTACAGATTTCTGTCAAATAAATATTAACCATGCTATCACAACTTAATTAGTATTGAATGTCTTCTGCTTTGTGTAATGCAGCTAAATTTGGTTTCCATTCACAGCACTGATGTTAACAATCAAACAGTAAAACCGCAGAGATTGCCATAAATACATCCATAAGCTTGTTCCTGTAAACTGTGATTATTTCAAATTCAATCCCAAGTCTGTGCTTAATCTTGCAGCCAGTCAGCTAATTTAATTTGTGTTGAGCTGGATCATGGAGGAGATAATTGGCTAGGAATCTGCTGCTGGTAGTTATTGATCCTTGTTTGTTTGCTGAGGACAGTATTGGACTTTGTTCTAATTCTTCCCTTTTCTTTTTCACTTCTCATGTAATTGAAAAGCAGCATGATTTAAAACGAAAACACAAACATGAATGATAACTAAAACTGTGATTAATTTTAGACAGTGCTGCTAGCTGCTGTCATCAGTTGCTAGGTTTTAGCATTGGTGCCCTCAGTTGTCAGTGCAGCAAAGGAATGGTATTAACAAAAGGGCATTCTGCTGATCTCTATAAAGTGAGTGTAACACAAAATGGTTTCCTTTCAGCAGGAAGTTGTTTGGCCCATAAGTCAACGATGGCTCCATGAAACAGCAACTCACCTGGTCTGAATCACTTGCTTTCTCCGTAACCCTGCAGATATTTTTTCTAAACGTTTATCTATTAGCCTTTGAAATTGAATTTTCTTCACCGTCCAATCAAGTAGCAAATTTCAGAAACCAACCAATTATGAGGTGCATAGATTGGGAATAAAATTCTGGCTGTCAACCCTGAGTTAAAATAACTAATGCTAGGGGCATGCATTTAAGGTTAGAAGGGGACAATTCAAAGGAGATGTGAGGGGCAAGTTTTTTTTTTAAGAGTGGTAGAAGTCTGGAACACACTGCCAGGGGTGATGGTGGGGGCAGATACAATAAAGTCATATAACTTTTAGATAAGCGCACGAATATGCAAGGAATGGAGGGATATGGACCAAGGGCAGACAGAAAGGATTAGTTTAATTTGGCGTCATGTTCAGCACAACATTGTGGGCCAAAGGGCCTTTTCCTGTGCTGTACAATTCTATGTTCTATTTTCTATGTTTCTCCGTTCCTGGAGCCAATATGTTATACCACCGCTCCTCACTCTCATTCTTTCCACCAAAATTTTGCAGTAAATTTCATCTGCAAAGTGTTTTCCCATTCTGCCAGTCTGTGCCCTCTAATTGTCTATCATTATTAACAATAGTGAAGCTCTAATAAGAGTATTTTCATTTGTTCCTCAGAGACTTGACTAGCTCATCTTCTGAATTCTTGTTGGAATGCTGATCAACAAACTAAACAAACTGAAGTGACGGTACATAGGCTGAACTAGGCAGCAAAGGGAAAATGGAAACATGAATGTGCCGGTGAGGGGCAGTGGGAGGGAGAAGTTACTAGAGGATGGTGTGATGAGGAGTGAGATTTATATATAGGAATGTCATTTTTGGATTAATATCCAGTATGGATTTTTAAGTTGTGGCATACCAACGTTGTTTACTTTTCTGAAAGAGATTTTTTTAAAAAGAAAGCTAGTCAGATTGTCCTTCCTGACCTAATCGTATGTGTCAGAGAATAAGAACCTCCAGAGTGTTAATGGGGTGGTTTACAACAGGTGGAATAAGTATTGAAGACAATTAGCTTGTTTTCGATTTATAATAATCAAGGATTGACTTTCCATTTGAGAAATCCAGAAATTAAAAGTTGTTAGAAATATTTGGAGGATATCTGGGTGTTCTAAAACGTTTTCAAACTGCATTTTATATCTAAATGGTTTGGTTTGGTTTTTCTTTTTTATTTTCATGTTGGTATAAGTTTCTGTTCTCCTGTTAAAGAAACTATTTAGCCTTGTGTGACTATTTCAATGAACAGCCAGTTGGCTAATTCACATTTAATATATGCCCATGATTTGTCAGGCCAGATTTCATTCTGGGATCTGACTTGTCCAGTAATACCATCAATTCAAATCATAATTGTTTGTTGCACTGTCTTTATATTCCCAACTCAAAATTTCCACTGATACGTATATTGTTTGTATGACAATGATGAAGCTAAAATAAATGCAACAGCCAGTGCTATAGAGATTTAGAGATAGATTTACATATAACTTAACCATAGGTGTAATGATCCAGTAATGCAGATGGCCTGTTCTTTGTACAGCCTGCTCACTATTTCTTCAAATGAATTCAGAAGACTGAATTCATTTTGCTCCATCAGTTTACCATCTAGATGATGAAAATGAAAATCTCTCACTTGTTATTTAAGTTAGGCTGATGGTTTGCTGTAAAGCAGCCACTTTCATTGTCTCAGTGGTATGAATCGTTGTCTCACTGGTATGTTTTAAAGAAATAAGTGAACTGAATTCATTGTATATCTGAGCTATTTATGCTTATGCCCCAATAAAAGTTTTGTCCTAATGTTTTCCAATAATCTGTCTTATTTTTCAGTGGATGACGTTCAAGTCTCTTGCTACCGAATCTTGTCTAGTATTTATTCCCTTGGAACTACAAAGAACACATATGTGGAAAGGTATTCAAATTGATATATCAAATCTGACTTACTTTATCAGGAAGGAACAGAGAAGAGCAGTTAGGTCAAGTCAGCTAGCTATTTTTAAGAGAACAACCAATGCCTAGTTTCTCTAGTTTCTCAATTCCTTTTCCTCCGACTACACTGGTAGATTTGTAAGATGTCCACTTTATTAATCTCCTTTGGCTACACATACAAACGTTATTTTCTTGTGAATGAAAAATAACTTGGTTTCACTAACTCATTCTTAGACTTTTAAATTTTAATTTGCCTCAGTAAGAACTTTTAACCTTTCTCCATCAGGAATAATTTGCCCCAAACAATGTTTAGCAGTTTCCTTAGCAGTATTGAAAATTTGGAATTTAGTTGTCTAACTTCCTTGATCTCTTCTTGGAACTTCAGACAGTAGGCAGCCAGGTGTAGCAAGTATTTAGGAAGGCAAATGGTTCAATGACCCTCGTTGCAAGGGGATTTGAAATCAAATGTCTTACTTCAGTTTTATGGGGCCTTGTTGAGACCATACCTGCAATAAAGAAAGGATTTACTTGCCATAGAGGGAGCATAGTGAAGATTCCCTAGGCTAATATCGGGGATGGCAGGACTGTTCTTGAGGAGAAATTGGTTTGACTTGACTGTATTCATGAGTTAAGGAGGAATTGAAGGGATCTGATTGAAACATGTAAAATTCCTATAGGGCTGGACATACCAGATGATGGGTGGATGTTTCCCTGGCTGGGGAGTCTAGAATCAGGGATTACAGTCTTAGGATACAGGATAGACCATTTAGGACTGAGCTGACCAAAGATTTCTTTCCTCAAAAGATAGTGAACCTATGGAATTCTCTATCATGGAAGGCTGTAGAGGCCAAGTCACTGAAAACGTTTAAGGAAGAGATAGGTTTTTTCAGATTTTAAGGCACGACGAGGTATGTCGAGAAAGCAGGAATATGGCATTGAGATAGAGGATCAGCCATAATCATGTTGAATGGCAGACCAGGCTCAAAGGTGCGAATGGCCTGCTCCTGCTTCATGTTTCTGTGTTTCTAATTTGGATGCAAATACATGTAGGGCAGTTTTACAATTCATGCTTTTTTTTTGGGGGGGAGCCTTATCTTTTGGCTACACAAAGCAGAAAATTGTAGGTGCATTACCTCTTGTGCATTGCCACCAAACAAGTGGATTTTCCCACTGATTAGTCTGAATTATGATGGTTTGCAATTATTGAGATGTTTGATATCTGCGAGGCGTTGCAATCGTGTATCCAGCATATCTAGCAGTTACACTATCAACAGAACATTACTTAGCAGTCTGATGTTCTCTCTCATTATTTTTGTCTGTAGTGTAAAGACAACCTTTAAAACTGTATTTTGCATTCAGTAAAAACTTTCAGATGTTTTTGTTTGACTTTTATTTAAATTGTCCTGTGTTCTTTTTTATCCCCCACAGACAGCGTCCCTCCCTGGGCGAATGCCTTGCCCGACTTGCAGCTGCTATGCCAGTGGCCTTCCTTGAGCATCATCTAAATGATCATAATGTATACTCAGTTTACAATACTAAGACAGCACGGGAGAGAGCCAGTAAGTACACAAGGAACTAAGCAGAGTTGTACCTAGTAAATGATACAGCTCATTGGATTTGTTTGATGAAAGCTGTTAATGGAGGATTAAATATAAACAAATAAAGTGTGTCTGTGATCTTGTTCCAAACTTGACTCAAACTGATGAATAGATGTCCCTATATTTTTGCCTTGAAGCATTCGACATGGAAAGAATTTAGGCAATCTCAGCATTGTTTGCAATGGACAAGGATTCACAGTATAAAGCTGTTGCTAATTCTGCACAGTTCAGCAATCTCACTTGAGTCCTTGGAAGACTGGTGTGTTGATAATGTGATCTTGGGTGCCCACCTGACATTAAGGCAGGAAAACATCCTTGAACTGGAATGGAGGGAATTATACTTCACGTTTAGCAATGCCACTGCTGGTCTTTTGGTGTTTATTATTGTCACTTGGGCACCTGAATTGCAAAGAAGTCAATTTTTTCCAAATTTTACATCAGTATGTACGTTAAAATCCACCTGAATTTTGAATATACAAAAACATTCATTTAACAGATTCACCCGAGGTTCCTAAAAACTGATTCATGCAGAAATATCAAGTACCTTGCATATTTTCTTTAATTGTGAATTTGCATAGATACCTCTCAAAATAAGTATTAGTATAGATTGTGTTTCATTAATTCATGTCCTCTGTTATAAAATTTCCTGGAAATTTAATATATTTGTACCGATGTGTTCAAACAGAACCAAAACATCAGATCAGGTAGTTAAAATACTGTTTTTCTTCATAATTATAACTTTGTTGTGAATTTTCAGGGACTATTATAATCCAAAGTATAATTATAACTATTGACTATGTTATTACATTAGCTACATAGCTGATACAGAAGTTCATTTTTTACAACAAAGCAAAGTTATTGTCTATTAAATGATATCTCCTTCTGAACTGTTTAAATTGCCCTAAATTCTAGGATCTTGTCTCTTAAGAGGTATGATTGCAGTAGCTACCAATACCTACAGTATAAGTCATTTTCTATTGAGAAATAAGCGGTCCTGATTGGGGAATTACAATTTCGAGGTGGTTATTATTTTTGGGGAAGAAAGCAGCAGAGTAAATTATATTAATAAACTAGTAGAATGGGCAAGTAAGTGGCAAATTAATTCCAGCAAACATAGGTGTGAATCGTACATTTTTAAAGAAGAAATGAAGAGGCGACATGCTCCTTGGAAAACAGGAGTCTAAATAGGCTAGTGATCCCAAGATTCTGATTTGCAAATCATTAGAAGTAACAACGCAGGTTAATATAGCTATAAAATTGCAAGTAAAACATAAGTCTATTCATGGAAGAAGAAAATTGGAGACCAGTAATGTTAAACTTGTTTAGATTGCATTTAGAATACCGTGCCTGATTTTGATCTCTATATTGCAAGAACAATGAGCAGAAAAGATGCAAAATAGACTTGCAAAAATTAAATACAAGAGTATAACTTCTCACAGCAATCTGAGCCTGCCTGTACTTTTCCGTAAGAGGAGAAGACTGAGGGCTGACCTTATAGAGGTCTACAAAATTAGGAAGGGGGTTTGAAAAGATAGATATATAGAAAGCGTTTCTACTTGTTGGAAAGTCTAAATCTAAATGTTAACATCCAATAGTCAGTAAACCCAGGAAGGAATTCATGAGAATTGTTTTTATACAAAATGTACTTAGAATGTTGAACTTACTTATGCATAGAATATTTGAGACCAAAGGCATAGGTGCATCTAACGGGAAGCTAGATAGTACATGAAAGGGAAAGGAATATAAGGACGTGATAATACTTGGATGTAGCAAATTGACAGATCATTTGAACTTAACGGACTATTTCTCCATTAAAGATATTATATTATGCTGTGAAGTTGCTAAGTGGATAGGTTCAAAGAGACCTCAGAACTACTGGTAAATCAGGGAGCTTGACTGCTTTTTGCCCATATTAATACTTCAGAATGGAATATAGCAGGAGCTTCCATGCACTCCCTGGTGCATTGTCTTTTCTTTGATGCCCCCTCATCCTGAACTACCTATCTTTTGCAATCCATGATAAAAATTTGATGATCTAACTTCAAAGCTTAGAACCAACAGAATATACAAAACATAACTTCACTGAATGTCTAAGGTAACTCTGAATGTAGAATGCAACCTTTACAGTACATTTTCCGCAATTCTTTTGAAAAATGTCTTATTTTAATGAATTCATGAAAAAATGCATCACTTTCCCTTTCTGATGTTTACTGTGATATACCTTTCATTATCCCCTTGCCTAATTTTCACTATTACTGTGACACAGACTCCTTGGTGGCCATCGCTATCTCACCCAAATGACTGTTGCTGAAATGTGATAGAAAATATCAGAAATAATTGACTTCACAGGGTATTTGCAACCAAGCTTGGTTCTCCATTTACACATTACAGTTTTGACCAACATCACTGGATAACAACTGTAGTGCAAACTTTGGATTTTTCCCTTCCTTTAACTCAAGTGTGTCCATTCTAGCACCTTGATCACTACCTGGTGACATCAGTTAACCCAGAACAGATAAACCTGTACCCTTCTATTTGGCTAGCTATCCTTGAAATATTCAGTCATTTGGAAGAGAGATAATTTGTCTCTTGTTACTGTACAGTTGTTGCATTTAAACACTGTAAAAGAACAAATGTGTACTGTTATGTTCAGAGAACTGGTTGGAAATAATTTAATTTGGTTTTGTTTTCTTGCAACAGTTTTGGGTTTGCCAAGCAGTGTTCATGAAATGTGTTCCGATATTCCTGACTTGGACTATCTCATGAAAGAAATTAATGATCTCGCAGAATCTGGTGCTCGTTACACTGAGATGCCACATGTTATTGAAATTACACTTCCTATGCTGTGTAACTACCTGCCACGGTGGTGGGAACATGGATGTGAGAATATTACCGATGAGGACACAGTATGCTGCACTAGTGTGACCTCTGAGCACCTTAATGCCCTTCTGGGAAATATTCTGAAAATCATAGTTAACAACTTGGGCATTGATGAAGCATCCTGGATGAAAAGACTTGCAGGTACATGTTAAACCAATAACTGGGAAAGCATGCTATATATTTAGAAGGATTCATATATTTAACTTACTGCAGTTTGCAGAAATTGTGTATATTTATTATTCATTCATGGGATTTGGGCATCACTGGCTAGGCCAATATGTTTTTACACATCCTTAATTGACTAGAGGGCAGATAGGAGTCAACCACATTGCTGTGGGTCTGGAGTCACATGAAGGCTAGACGAGGTAAGGATGGCTGCTTCCTTCCCTAAAGGACATTAGTGAACCAGATGGGCTTTTCCTGACAACCAACAATGGATTCATGGTCATCATTAGACCTTTAATTCCAGACTTCTTTTTAAGTGGATTCAAATTCCGCCATGATGGGATTCAAACCTGGATCCCTAGCACATTACTTGGGTCTCCAGATTAACAGTTCTGTGATGATACCACTAGCCCATCATAGTTCAGTTAATTTCTAATGATTTTCCATAATTTCAAATCAAAACTGCCCGAGTATGTCCTGCTGACAGTCAAGAAGATTCAGTCTGGTCAATTACTACTCCATTCACTCTTGATCATCAGTAAAGTGATCGAAAATGTCATCAATAGCATTTTCAAACATAACTTACACTACATTAACTGGTTCAGTGATGCGCAGTTTCAGTTTCTCCAGAGCCACTCAGCCCCTGACTTCATTTAAGAATTGATACAGTGTGGACAAAAATCTAGACTCGAGGTGAGGTGACCTTATTGTCAAGGCAGCATTTGATTAAGTGTGGCATCAAGGAGACTTAACAAAATTGAAGTCACTGGAAATGAGAAAAACCTTATGGCTAGACTGATATCTAGCACAAAGGAAGAAGGTTGTAGTGGTTGGACGTCAACCATCCCATTTCCAGGATATTGCTGTAGGAATTCCTTTGGGTATTTTCCCATCGATCTTCAGTACCTTTTCATGGATTTTCATGGATTTTCCATGAAAAGGTCAAATGTGAGGAAGTTCTCTAATTTTACAGTTGTCAGTACCATTTGCAAATCCTCAGACCTCCCTCTGCAACAAAATTAGGCAAGGTTCGGGTTGGATTGACCAGTACCAAGTACACAGATGGCAAGCAAAAGCCATCTCTAATAATTGAGAATCTAACCATTGCCCTTTGACAGTCAATAGCAATACTACATTTGAATCATCCATCAACATCATGACGGATACTATTGTCTAGAAGCATAGCAGGAACAACTATATCAATTTTGTGGCTGTAAAAGCAGGTCAGAAAGTGAGAATTTTGTATGAGCACTTCCAGGCTTCCCAAAACCTATCCGCCAATTGGAAATGTGATGGGAAACACTCCACTTACCTGGATAACTGCAACCTGAGAGTACTCAAAGCTTGATACTACCCTGGACAACGCACTCAGACATCATTTTAAACATTTGCTCCCCCCCACCAACCACCGATTCACAGTGGCAATAGTGTGTAATCATTTACAAGATGCATTGCTGCAACTTGCCAAGCCTCCTTTGTTTTAAAATTGCAACCTTTATTAGCTGGAAGGTTAAGGGGCAGCAGAAGTGAGAGAGCGTCATCACCTGCAAGTCCCTGCCAAGGTACGCACCATCCTGCCGTAGAACCAAGTTCATTGTTCCTTCACTGTCCTGGGTCAAAACCTTTGAACTCACTTCCTGACACTTTGGGTGTACCAATACCACATGGACTGCAGCAGTTCACCCTCACCACCTCACGGGAAATTAAGGATGGGCAATAATTACTGGTCTTGCTGATGATGCCAACGTCCACTTTCTTTTAAGAAAAAAAGGAATTGTTCATTCCATTACTTCGTATTTTTCTATCTAAATAATTTCCCCTGTTTTGCACCAAACTTAAATGGTTCAAAATCCACAAGGTCAATATGTCAAGTAAGCCTGAAACTGTATTAATGTGGATTTTTGCTGCATCTTTATTCAACAATTATACGTATGTATGTGTATATTAAATTTTTGAAATGAATTTGTATGGAAAAAAGCCTGAAGAGCAAATTTTAAAGTTTACGCCATTTAACATACTATAAACTGATTCCTTTCTTCATATTTTGTTTCACTCCATCCAGTCTTTGCACAACCAATTATCAGCAAAGCCAAACCAGAGTTGCTGAAATCCCATTTTATCCCAACGATGGAAAAGTTAAAGAAGAGATCATCAAAGGTGGTAGCTGAAGAGGATCAACTGCGTATGGAGGGCAAGGGTGACATTGTGGAGAGCGAATTACTAATTCGAGATGAATTTTCTGTCCTCTGTCGAGATTTATATGCATTGTATCCTCTGCTGATTCGCTATGTGGACAATAATAGGTGAATTTATTGTTTCATTTCAAACATGTTGGATTAAATTTAACCCCCACAGGAAGGGTGGGAGGGAGTAAAGATTGTAAAGTCCAGAGACCATTCAGTGACTGTTTAAACAAATGAGTTGCTCATGCAACTAACTTGCTTCCCTGAAACAATCCAATTTTAATGTATCCTTTTACCTTAAATTTTATTTAGAATGTTCATATCTGTTAGCTGGATTCCCTAGACTTCAAGAAACCCAGGAATTGAAGGAAGACGAGAAAGTTTGATCCATCAGGGAATTTCCTTGACAATATCTTTTATAAGTTAGCAGGAACACTGCTGCTCCTCACTGGCCCACCAACTTTAACTGCATCTTTTTCAACAATCAGGCACTCCCAATTATTCATAATCTTTTGCCCACGAGGTCTTATCCTGTCCTTCCTCTTCCACTTTTTGGCTAATGCCCAGCTGCCCCACCACATCACCGGTATGTAATCACAGCTATCCAATGTCTTTTGCTGCCCCATATTTTTGTTAAAGCACCTCTCTGCTATTGATCCATTTATATCTTCACTGCTGTCCCCCTTCCCCTGAGTATGAGTTCATCCTTGATCCACCCTTTTTTTGTCTCCACCGATGGCCTCTTGCAGAAAGCCTGCACATGTGACAGCCAGTCAGCCTCTCGATCTGGTTGGCTGACAGACAGCTGGAAAACATCATCAAAACACTTAACAGAGGTCCTACCTTTGTATTTGAGGGGCCGTTTGGGAAATCTGTACTTCACACACCATACATAAATAATGGACTCTAAAAGACCTATACTCCACTATAACCTCTTCAAAACTATTATGTTTGAAGAACATGACCGCAGTCACCCATCCTATGGCAAACCACTGTGGCGTGCATCTGTTTGCAGCATTAGCAAGCATTATAGAGACAACACTGAATCCTGCTTAATGCTATGACCAGATCGAGAGATGCAATATTATTGTATGAAAAAGAACCACATTTTTATTAAGCATGTTTAAATCGCTGAATATCAGAGCATTGAAAATCAAAGCTAAAGCAGAAAAGTATTTTTAATGAAATTGGCTGCAAAGAAGTTGCTTGATAATCATTGGTCATCAGGTTCAAACTAATTCATATTTACCTAGTCATAACTTACAGTTCGTTACTTAGAAATTAGTTCATTTTGCAGGTTATTGCAGAGAGCATTTGTGTTAATTGGTTTTGAAACAGTGCGTTAATATTATTTAATATGCTTTCCAGCTCAGTTTGATAAGAACTTTCATTACATCTAGTTTACTGTAATTTTTTGGGTCATGTTAGCAAAGCACATTTTTCCTTTTCAGAAAAATATCTGACCTCCTTTGTATTGTTACTTTTGGTTTTGTATATATTCACAGGGCACAGTGGTTAACAGAACCAAACTCTGAAGCTGAAGAGCTCTTCAGAATGGTGGGAGACATCTTCATATTGTGGTCAAAGTCGCATGTAGGTTATGTAATATTCATCAAATCAAAATTATGAGACCCTACCCAATGCTAGATTTCTTTATTAACTTATCTCTTTTATCAGTTTTTCACTTACAATTTAATTATGGAATACAAATGGTGTTTAGCATGTACAGTGAAGAAATGTCTCTGAGAAAGTAATATTTTCAAAATTATCCCAGATCCTCAGCATGAAGTGCTTAAAGCCCACTGTCAAACTCTTTTTGTAATTTTCAGCTTCTCTTCTTCGAACTGTTATTCCAACACAGTACTTCAATATGATGATTTCTATGCATATCCCAGAACATGGTTTTCCCAAGTACTCATTTGTGCAGACCATGAAAGAGTCGCTGTTGGCAGTTCCATTTAAATAAACAGTGTCTGGTGTTACCTGAAGTAAAAGGAATAGCAGAAAACATTTTGAAGCTAGGTTGAGAAATACAAATAGAAATTGGTGTACTATATTTTCCAATAATGCGGTTTCTAAGACAACTAATTGCATTTTCCATTAGGCTGGATTTGTTGCACACACTACTGCAGGGAGCGCGTTCACAGACGCCTTTCCTGTGATGTCACTGCTCGTGATGCCACAGTTTACCAGTTGTTTCAGTAATCTAGGGATGGCCCAAACTACTACACCCTGATTGTTCAGCGAGTCAGTACACCTCACAGAGATATTGTCAAGAAAATTTACATCTAGTGATTTTTTAAAAAAGACACGTGCTTTTGGCTCCCCACTCCACATGGCATTGCTGAGACTGCCGCTCTCATCTCAAGGAGTAGAGTACCTATGGACAAAATGAGTGATAATTTCCAATTCCTGGACAGAGTGGGCACCTTCAAATTCAGGCCTACGTCAATAACATAAACAGTGCAGAGCTCCTGTCCCAAGATGTAACATTTCTAAAATAGATCTGTTAGGCCAATGTAGGAGCAAATTGTTGCTGAAATCTGTGCTAAAAACAAAACATGCTGGAGATCACAGCAGGTCAGGCAGCATGAATGGAGATATAGCAACCTATCCTTTCTGGAGCTGTCTGACTGCCATTTTACAGTTTATTTCCATTTAAATACTTTTTCAAGACTTCAGATTATTAATGTCATAGATTCCTGATTATTGTGGTCAGGTTAATGAGTCTCTAATTGACAAGTTTGGATGTTTTCCATCTTGAATGTGGGAGCCACATTTAACTGTTTCTTAATGTTGAAACCATCCCTATTCATTAAGCCTTTGACATGACCACCAATGCTTTATCGATGTTTTTCCATCAAAGTTTTCAGGTTGTTGTGTGATTTTTGACTGACTGAGGGATTCTTGGAACTTAGAAATAACTAGGGACACACCAGGATTTAACACTGCACAAACAAACAATATGGATCATTTATTAAACAATGCTGTTGCTTCATACAGCTTCATCCACTGCCTTTATTCTGTATGGAAACTTTGAGTGAACACTATATACAAATTGCTATCTCAAAATAGTACAGCACTATGGTCGCAATCCACCTATCCTTAGAACTTATAGATTGTTACTCTGTACAGCTACACAAAAAATCTGCTTTACTACCACACTACTTCAGTATGATAATTTGAATGCATAGCCCAGTAGACGATTTTCCCAAGTGTTCGTTTGTCCAGACCACGAAGCATCCAATTTGTGTTTGCAATTAGTATGTTGTGAATTACAAAGCCTCCAAGAAAAAGTAATATTTACCATCTTCTGTTCATCCTCATTTTCAATCGCATTTGGATTCTTTATGGTTTTCAAAGTAGTTACTGTATTTCAGAGCAAAGTGCAAACAATAAACAAAAACAGAAATTGCTGGAAAAGCTCAGCAGGTCTGACAGCATCTGTGAAGAGAAATCAGAGTTAATGTTTCAGGTCTGTGACCTTTCCTCTTAATCCAGTATCCTGCAATTTCTGTTTTTGTCTCTGATTTACAGCATCCACAATTCTTTCACTTTTTAAAGAGCAAACTGACTCTCATTCAGCTACATAAATTTAATTGACTTCTGGTCGAAAAATAGAAGACTAAGACAGCATGTTGATCTGATGAGATAATTAGAGGCCATGGTCACAACACTTCTTTTTTTCCTGAGTATGCAAGGTTGGGTGCAGCTTTTAGATTGGAGCAGTCACAGTGTGCTGGGAAGACAGAGACAGATAATTAGACAGAATTTGTATACGTTTTATCAGCCAAATGGAAGTGCAGTTTTATAGCTGAACATTTATGTTTCCTAACAAATTAGTACTACTATTGGTATGTTGTAATTGCAGAATCCTTGCATGAAACCCCTATAAATTATCAGAGCTTGGATAACTGAAACTAATTGCTAGCTGTTGGAGGTCAGTTGTGTAAACTGCTTCTGCTCCTTAAATGATTTATTTTTTACTTTCAGAATTTCAAACGAGAAGAGCAGAACTTCGTGGTGCAAAATGAAATCAACAACATGTCATTTCTCACTGCAGACAGCAAAAGCAAGATGTCTAAGGTAAGGCATCATGTTAAGCTGTAGGATTTTCGGCTAAACAAGTGAAGCAGTGATTTGTAGAAATGCTTTGGAGATACAGTTTAATCTGTTATATTTCACCACCATGTTGAAGTGCAGTACAGTTTAATGCAAGTGACTAGGCGTAGCTGAGTGCAAAGGTGTTCATTTGATAAATTTTTAAATAAAATCCATCCACTTACTTTTGATGTTGAGAAATGTCAGTCACCTAGAGGCTAATGATTATACTGTACCTTTTTTCTTGCAGGCGTTAAAATAATATGATTTACTTTAAGGTCGCATTCAATCTTTTATTCAGATCAGTACAGTACACTAAACCACATCATCCTGTAAAATCTTCAATTTTGTTTTCTAGGTGTTAAGCTCAATGCAGTAAAATTAACTTTTCAGATGGTAGCAGTTGATGGAAATTCCAAACTGAGATGTTGAAATGCACACCAATGTTATAGTCATAAGACTGCTCTCAAATATCAAACATAGCTTTTATATGTAGCAATAATAACTACACTGAACTAAGTGAAAGATTCAAAACACAATCTGCATTTTTTTTATATAATTCTCCTTCCCAGTCTCTCATTTTTCATTGCTCCATCTTTTATTTTAGTTTTAGCCTTGAATTTTTTTTAACCATAAGCTATTCTAAACATTTAACCAGCTACCAAATCCTCCTGGCCGCCACTTCCCATTTTAGAGAAGAAACCAAGTTTCCTTTTTCACAATTTGCCGACAGTCAGTTTTGAGGACTGTTTATTTCAACAAGTTAAGTTATTTGACAAATTATTTTAGTCATAATTGTATTGTCCCATAGAACTCATTTTTATGTATCAAAACAGAAAGGAATTCTGAAGTTCCAAGTCAGGTAAGGATATTTGTAGTGCTGGAGTAATAACAATTATAATCACATTCTAAATCTTGCTGAATTTTGAACATGGGACGTGAGAAAGTCTAATGTGAGTCGAAGAATATGAATGATAAGTATGAAGTCAAATAATCACAGCACAGCAGGAGATTTCAGCTCTACATGTCCACACAGACTCTCTGCAAGAGCAACTCAGCTAATCCAAACCCCTCATCCTTTTCACTTATTCCAACAAGCTTTTTCTCTTCAGATAATCGTAGTCCAACAACAATACCACTGCACCCCTTCTCTCCACTCCCAGTCATGCAATTATCAGTGCAGTTTGAGAAATATGTCAACAGTTTTCGGAAATGTTACCCTTTTCTCCTCCTAAGCCTTGGTTCCTGCTATGATTAATAGCATCTGCCCCAAATTATGCTGCTGTTTTAAGATGATGCAAAATTCATCAATGATGCACTCATCGCTGCTGTGCAAATAATCCACGAGTGTGAGGTTCAGAATCTTACTGGGATTGCTATATTAATGGAACACTTCAAATCGATTACTGAACTCTTTTACCCTTGGACAGTGTACTGTAACTTCCTACTGAAGAATTAAATATCTGACAATTCAACTGCAACTCAATTATGAGAGATTAATTTGTGTTGAATTTGAAATCTGGGGTATTATTTTTGTTTACGTGTTGGGTATTTATGGAATTCAGTTCAAAAACTGGTATATCTTACAAGGTCTCAAGGCCAAAGGTGTTTTTCTAAATTTCCAGCTGAAGCTGCTAGTTAGATTTGTGTTGTGTATTTCATGTATTCTATATAGGTTTGATATGTTGCCGTATTTTACAACACCAATGCTGTGGTTTGGAAACAAGTAAATTCACTAATAATCTGCTAATTTCGTATCTTTTTTCTGGCATATTCATATCTGCGGTCGTGTCTGCCTGAATAGGCTGGAGAGGATGGACAGGTCAGAGGGCATGATGATATAAATATGCATCCGCTGTGCAGCTAGCTTCGCACTGCTGATGGCATTCCCCCAGATTTCCTGCTAAGGCCCTCTGATTAGCCATGCTGTTTTAGTTTCTATCACCAGGCTCATGGAATTGGAAAGTGTTTTATTGATTTAAATAATATATCATTATATTTGTAACATTTAGACAGATCAAAGGCTGCTGGCATTTGTTGGTAAAATTTGCTCTGGGAAGCCAAAAATTGTTGTTCAGAAGCCACTGTCTAATTAAGCAAATTTCAGACTGGTGACAGAATAGACTAAGTGTGACTTGCTATACAATGTTAGGCTTAGCTGTTAAATTAAGACAGCCATCAGCCACTGGCAAGCAAATTTAAAAACAGCTCTATTAAGTCTTGAACAGGCCTCAGCATCAATATATTTACTCGATTGGAGGGGATATTAAACCTGTAATGATCTGCGAAAGCCACTGCAAGTGTTGATAAATGCTTTGGTTGTCAGCCCTAGCATGTTGCTTTCAATCGTTAGCAAAATTAGAATTGTTTTATGTCAGTTTTTGTTTTAAAATGTGTTCACCTTATAATGTCTGAGTTAGAAATTAATAACAAAAATAATTATTTGTAAATATACAAGTAACAAAATATAAAGTCTCTCATTCAGTAATCAAAGAACCAGGGAGTGAAGGGGTGCTCTCAAGAACCAAAAGTTTCACTTTTAGTTTAAAATAAAAATGCTGGAAATACTCAGAAGCCAGGCAGTATCTATGAAAAAACGGAGTTAATGTTTCAACTTCATTATCTTTCAACAGAACTTTTGAATTTATAGATAATTAAACAACGTAAACTGTTCAATATATTTGCAGTGTTTGTTAACATGTTTACAAGCAAACTTGAAATTTATTTGGACTGAGTAACACAAGGATAGCTGATTTTGTTTTATTCATGGGACGTGCGCGTCACTGGCTAGGCCAACAATAATTGCCCATCCCTAATTGCCCAAGGGACAGTTAAGAGTCAGCCACATTGCTGTGGATCTAGAGTCACATGTAGGCCAGACCAGGTAAGGACAGCACAATCCTGCCCTAATGGCCATTAGTGAACTAGATGGGTTTTTTCCAATGATTGACATTGGTTTCATGGTAATCATTAGACCCTTAATTCCACATTTTTAATTGAATCCAGAATCTCCAAAGGAAGGTGATGACCTAATGGTTTTATCACTGAACTATTAATCTAGAGACCCAGGTAATGTTCTGGGGAGCTGAGATTGAGTCCTGTGTGGCAGTTAGTGGAATTTAAATTCAATAAAAATCAGGAATTAAATGTCTAATGATGACCATGAATATATGGTTGATTGTCAGAAAAACCCATCTGGTTCACTAATGTCCTTCAGGGAAGGAAACTGCCATCCTTACCTGGTCTGGCCTACAGATGACTCCAGACCCACAGCAATGTGGCTGACTCTTAACTGTCCTCTGGGCAAATAGGGATGGGCAATAAATGCTGGTCTAGCTAGCGATGCCCACATCCTGAATAAATAACAAAAAAGAATGACATTATAAAACTCCGGGATCATTTCAGGTATAAGCTCCTGACAGGGAACTATTTTACAAACCCAAGGACCAATCCCATAATCACATTATTGAATAAGCCAAGTAATATTTTAACCCAGAATAATTGCTTAAACACCCAGTTTATGTCATGTAGGCCACTATTTGGTCAATGTCAAAAAAAGGCAGGTATAACTCTCATATTATGATGTCCTTACAGAATGGGCATAAATTACTCTGTGATCTACCAGCATTCAGCACTTTTCATTGAGCTTCATATTTCTACTCCCATTTCTTTGTTTTACTCATCCGTGAGATATGGGTTTCGCTGGCTCGGTCAACATTTACTGTTTATCCATCATTGCATTTAGAAAGGTCGTGTAGAGCTGCCACCTTGAATTTGGTATAGGAACACCAGCAGTCATGCAGGATGATCCAGGAATTTGATCCAGCAACACTGAATTATCGGTAATATATTTCCAAGTCAGGATGATGAGTGGCTCAGGTGGTGGTCTCTCATCAAAGCAATTCCAAGTAACTACGTTAGTTCAACAGCAGCTCTTTCTATGTGCAGAAGAACATTGAGGTGCAGAAATGTTTTTTTTTTAAAAAAAGCGTGGCCCAATTCTTTGTAAACCTGTTCCAACAATGATCAAGCTTTTTAACAACCAACTCTCACTATAGTAAGTTTTTTTCTGCATGTAGACCAACGAATCAGAGGCTATTTATATGATGTTAAGCATCAATTTATAAACTTCTATATTACTATAAAATGCATGAACATCTCCTCATATTTAGATATTTATGCCATTTGTTTTCCTGACGTTACACCAAATATGTTGATGAAATAAGGGTAACTTTAACAGTAAAGAAAATAAACTTGGATTATCAGGGGGACAGCTAATTTACGGTTATTCATACAGCACCACTGACAAAGAATTTCACCCCCGAAGTGGGTTTTAATGATCAATAACATATTGTATAGCTATTCATTGCATTTCACCTAAAAACCAATAGGCCTATGGTTGCTGTCTTTGCATGTTGAACACATTGATCATGTTTTCAGGACATTTTCAAAACCTGCTCCAAAAATTATGTGAGACTTTAACTGCTTGTTGACATTTCAGATTGATACAGACCATTGTGTGTCACTCCATTCACAGTGATTCTTGTAAGCAGATTTTGCCCCATATGTTGCACAAGGATTTGTCTTCTGGAAAGTAGGCATATTGCATTAAGTTTAGACTGCGTTATACAGGTATGAACATAGCATCAGAGTGTTCTTTACAACCCAAGGTTCTTTATATATGTAGTATGAAGAATGGAAGTGGGAAAGATACATTGTTTCAACTCACGGCACCAAGGAGTGGAAATTGCCCTGTTTTCAGGAGTAGACTTGACTTGACACCACGAAATTCTGAAAATTGATAATTGTTCTTTTCGCCTCAGCTGCCTACTCCGTCTGAGTTGCTGGTGAGGAGATTGGGGTTATGGGACTAAAGCAGGCTGATCGAGTTAAGAGATGGATCAGTCACAACCTCATTGACTAGTGATGGAACAGACACAAAGACCTGAATGGCCGCCTTCTGTTCCTGATCTCACTCGTGAGCATTTTGAAAGTAATTTAACATCCAAAAGCAGGTAGATTAGGGTAGGGTGAGATATACAATATTATACAAGTCCCGAACCTGACCCTGACCCAACCATTTTTGGGTTTAACGGGTTTTGGATCAAAGGGTGGCAGTCAATCCATGCCAGGGTGTGGGGGAGTTCACTTAAATGTTGTAATGAGGCTAGGAGCCTCACATTGTCAGTTTAATACTAACCAACTGGAGTTCTATACCTCAGGAAACTCTAGTTCATAAACTGTGTCTGCTAGTTCTGGACTCCCTCACAAGAGGAAACATCTTCTCAGTATCCAAGATCTTTCATGGTTCAGTATGATCACCTGTTGTTCCACTGAACTGAAGCCTATTCAACTCCTCTTTATAAAGCAAAATTTTCACTCCAGAAATCAGTTGAGTGAACCTTCTCTAAACAGCTTAAAATGCAGTTATATCCTTCCTTCTGTTAGGAGACAAAAACTGTATGCCGTATTCCAGACACGGGTTCACAAGGTCCCTGCACAAGTGTAACAATACTTCCCTACTTGCATACTCCATTCCACTTGCAAAAAATTGCAATGGTTCCATTTACCTTCCTAATTACCTGCTTCACCTGCATACTAATATACTGAATTTTTGTGATTCATTTATTCTTGATGGTAAATGCCTGTTGTAGCATTCTGCCTGTTGTTACATGAGCAAGTGTGAAAATTAAAAGGATCATTAACCCTTGAGTGTGTTTTCCTTCCAATGAACAGCATGGGTTTTCTGCTTTAGAGTCTAATTTCACTCAAAGAATAAAAAAGGCAATGCTTGGAGAAATTCAGCATCCACTTTGCTCAGCCCTAGCAGAATTCTTAAGCCACAAAATCAGTTGCAAGCTTCTCAGTACAACAGGGCACAATTATTTATTCTTTAACCTGGCATTGTTCTAGTTTTTCCTCAGTGAAGCTAATCATTTCCTTTTAGCTTGATCTAAATACATCAATTTGGTTGGTTAAGTGTCACAATCCTCTACCAAATATCTTAATCCCACGCTGGTCCCAAAGACCTTTTTTACCCTGTGATTTCACATTGGTAGAAGTGTCTTTTGAATGTGATTTTAAAAATTCCAAATGTATGAAGGCTTGGACTGCATCTAAGCTCATTGTAGTGCATGTAGAAAGTAGACTGTTTTATTTCTCTAACTATAGAAATTGGATGGTGATAGTGAATTATTTTCAAGAGCATTCAAGAGACAGCATCCATGATAAAGCAGCCCTCTTGATTGGCACCCAATCCACCACCTTTAGTATTCGCTCACTTCTGTACTAATATGCAGTGGCAGCAGTGTTTACAATTTACAAGATACACAGTCAAAGTTCACCAGGACTCCTTCAACAGCCCCTTCCAAATCTGTGATCTAAATGCCTTAAAAGGACTAGGACAGCAGAAGCTTGCAAACACCACCTACAAGTTCTCCTTTAAGCCATGTACCATCTTGAGTTGGAACTATATCATTGTTCTTCGACTGCTGCTGGTCAAAATCCTGGAACTCCCTTAGTAGCAGCCCTGCGGTGACCTATACCCCAAGGATTGCAAGAAGGCACGTCACAGCCCTCTTCTGGGCAGTTAAGGAAGCATGGTAAATGCTGGCACAGCTTGTGACATCCACATCCCGTGAATGAATATATCAAAAGATCAACACTAGCTTCAGGATTTTATAACTTTGCTACTAGCCATTAATGACCTATCAAAAAGCAGAATTGGGTAGACTACTGTCTGACACTTCATGTAAGTCATGCCAATTAGACTGCAATGACATTGTTCATATCCTACAAAGTAAAATAAATGGGCGAATGTTGTGAAAATGCCAGATATGAAATTTAATACATTAATGCATTTACAGACCACTATTGTGTGGGATGCTTTGACTCTAAATTAGGTATACTTAAGAGAGAAATAGCTCAATGAAAAGGCCAAACTTTTAGTACTTTTAAATCTATTTAAGATCTAAGTTAATTGAATATACTGGCTTCTATATTACTATTTTAAATTATGTTTAATCCTTGTGATTAAATTTTACAAATTAGGGATTACACCATAGCATGCTGTATTGATATTCCTGGCAATGAACATACTTTCTGAATGCCATTTGTCAGAACAGTAGGCTGCAATAATGATGTAAAAAGGCACAAAAAATATTGAGTTAGGAATCCATAATTAGTACTCAAAGTAGGACTAAGTGCATTTAACTACAGAGAAAAAAACAAGATTTTAAAAATCCCTATTACTGTAGTTATCATACAGTTAACAGCCTTCACGTGCCTAGATCGCACAAAATGAGTAATAGGAATTTGACAGCAATTCAAGCTTGACTTGTCCTTTAAGTAATTAATTATTTGATTTTCTAATACCTTCTTGGAGTATTAACTTTTTTTTGAATAAAACACTGCAAATTCTCTGTATAAACAGTAACGTCCTCAATTTGGTTTAAAACCAAAATGCAGGACATAATGTAAACAATGTTAAGGTTTTTTCCAACTGAAGAGTGCAAGCCTGAACTGTTCATTGCTCCTTAATGACAAATTCTTAAAATTTCATGACATTGGGGATTGCTGCTTGTTTAATTTCTGTTTCCAAAGAAATTAATTAAATATTATTGTCACAGTTGCACATTTAATCATCTAAGGTGCTTCAGGAATTATGTATACAATACGAAGTAATGCAGTTGACTCCCAGTTTAGCTACCGTGGTTTGACTGAATAAAGTTATGCCTGTTGCTAGAGTAAATGTTTTAGATGTTGTAGAGTTTGATCTAACATATACATAAAGATATTTGAAGAGTGCTACCTGGCCTTTACAGTTAAGTTCGTTTTCAAAGAGTCAGCACTACTCTACCTTTAAATCTACAATATAACACACAAAAGACTTGTGGATCACTAAACCAAACTTAATCAATTCAGTACTATCAATTTTTACAGATACATTTATCAAGAAAACGTGAACTAAGCAAACTTTAACTGAATTACATGCTTGAACTTTCAGCTCTCAATTTAGCTGTATTATATGTAATTACTTTCAATTGCAATTCTAAAGTACAAAGGGTGAAATTGATGTGTGGCTGTTGCAACACAACAGCTCTAATGAACCAGCAGCCTGCTTTTTTTCTGTTACATGAAATATATGGCACAGAGAAAGGCCATGTGGCCTGACAAATCCATGGGCAGTGCAGGTGCCCTTGAAAAGATAAGGGTCTGAAAACAGGGTCTCAAACAAGATGCCAATTTCTAATCTCCTGTTCTGCACTGCCATTAGACACTAATTCATCCCCATCGTTCATCAACCAAAATATTTGGTTTTCAAACCACGTAACAACTTTCATACTATCATTGTTCTTTTCCAAATTTTGATGGATGTGCAGACATACTCTTATTTAGCCAAAACCTGAATCTTCATAGCAACAGTTTCAATAACTATGTAATTGTTGCGCAACCACTGTTTTATCCTAATTGCGTCAATATTTAGAAATATTTTTGAAATATAAAACCACAGTTCAATTATACTATAAAACACAGTGATAAAAATGCAAGTCGTTAGCATCCAAAAGGAGAATTTGGGTAGCTCACCACCTGACCATTTTCTTTGTTTTCTGTTTCACCTTCATATTGCCAGCATTTGTGTTTCCATGACATGATAATTACAGAGCATTTGGGGAGTTGTAATAGAGGGTAGAACATGTAACATCCTAGTGGTACTGCAGTGCAACCACCCAATATTTTAACCTGGGTCTCAGGACGGGTGCATTTGGTCAGGTAGCATTATTCAGATCCCCATTATTTTAATTCCAAGATTTGTATATAGGGACAGTCAAGCTGGGAAACCTGGTATCAAGACAATTCAGGGCTGGTTGAAGCTGAGCGAAATAAACTCTGGTACATTTTAATTGGTTTATTTGCAGGGCAGAGAGAGGCTGGAGTGTTTCCACTATGCCCAACAAAAAAAGCTTTACCCCATGCCCTGCCTCTCGGTGTCTTCCCGTTTCGTGGTTAAATGACCTGTCACTAACAGGTCAATGCCACCAGGTCCAGGCAGGCAACTCTCCTGGAAAAGTAGCAATTAGGCCCAGGCACCTAAAGTTGTCAACATGCCTGTACACTTCTGGCATATTTTGTACCCTTTGTGCTGTATTATGCTCCAAGATAAAATTAGCCCAACTGATGTGAGAATTAAAAAGCAGTAATGATCTGAACCAGCACAGTGTGGGATTGTAGATCAATAAGATCATTTTCTGCAGAGGGAAAGCTAGTTTTTAAAAAAATGGTACTTTGAAATAACTGTACTTTTTTTAACTGCTCCTCCATTTTGAAGTATACAAGATGAGTCAGACCAGTCCATGTCATTCAGCAGCTTTATTGGGGTTTTTTCCTTCTGGATTTTATACATCAACTTCAGCCCTAACCCACACACCTTTTGGGTAGCAAGGTGAGTTGGAAACATCTGCAGAAATTACGCCTAGGCGATTTGAATTCATTAAGGCTATCAGCATCAAAACATAAGACTTTGGTTAGCCCGCTTTTAGAGTATTGCTTTCAGTTCCATTACAGGAAGGATGTGGAGGCTTTGGAGAGGGTGCAGAAGAGGTTTTACCAGGATTCTGCCTAGATTAGAGGGTATGAGCTATAAGGAGAGGCTAGAAAAACTCTGGTTGTTTTCTCTTGAGCAGTACAGGCTGAGGGGAGACATGATAGAAGACTATAAAATTTATGAGATGCATAGATAAGGTTAACGATCAGAATCTTGTTCCCAGAGTTGAAATGTCTAATACTAGGGGGCATGCTTTTAAGATTAGAGGAGAACATTTCAAAGGAGACGTGAGGGGCAAGTTTTTACACGGTGAGTGATAGGAGTCTGGAGTGCACTGCCAGGGTTGGTAGTGGAGGCAAATACAATGGGAGCATTTAAAGGACTTTTAGATAAACACATGAATATGCAAGGAATGGAGGGACATTGACCAATGGCAGACGGAAGGGATTAGTTTTGTTTGGCGTCATGTTCGGCGCAACATCATAGATCGAAGGGCCCGTTCCTGTGTTGTACACTTCTGTGTTCTAAAGTTTTTGAACTCTGGACTGTGATTGGCTAGCTGAACATATCTAGAAGTAAATTATACCCAAGTGGGAAATCTGCAGCACCTTTCCTACAGTTCCACTCATGCAGAAGTAGATCATCTCCAGGAGACCACAAAAGGTAAATTTCCTTTCTGGGACCAGGAGAAGTAAAACTCCTCCTAGACCCACAAGGAGCTATCTTTACTAAAGTAACCAGGAAATAAGCACTGGGAGGCGACTGCTTACCAGTGGAAAGTCAGTCAGGCCATAACTACATGTTGACCTATTGGTTGAAGCTGAGAGGACATGTTACAGTGGTCTTGTGTTCAGGAATGGAAGGGCAGGGAATGAGACTTCATCTTTCCTTGTGGAGCTTGAAGGAGCTCAGCTTGTTGTGGCCCCAGAAAGGAAATTTACCTCTTGTGGGCCATTCTGCAGCTGCTTCTCTTCTGATCTGAATTGAAGGTTCCCCACTGGTGTCTAAATTTATTTCTAATTCTGTTCAGTTAGCCGATTTCAGCCCAGGTTCAATAATTATGTCTTGATGCTCACGCCTTGAGGAATTAAGAGTTGTTGCTCCAATTAATTTTCACTAAACTCCACTGGAGAGTATATTTGTCAAATGAGAACTGGTTCAGGCTCAAGTATTGTACACCTATGGCTAAATAACCCATTGACACTCATTTCAGAGATTCACTTGGATGAAGGAATGGAGAGAAGTTGGTGCCTATGGGGATGTGGCACTATAACCTATACATTGAATAGATTAAGAGGAAAGCAACAGAGGAAAAACATTGTCACCTCTCCTGGCCAAAGTTGCAGGTGTTTAAAGTCTATGTTATGCCCATAATCATGAGTGAATGCATGTGTGATATTGTGTATATAAACAGGGGTTCAGATAGGAGACTGCGGCTGACTTCAGGCTGTTTTGGAACCTACCATTTTTCTTCAGGTTTGTAAATAATCTAGTGACAAATTTATTGTTGATCAAAAGCTGAATTTATTTGTTATTTGAATTCTTATCTCAAGCCCTGTATAAATATCTGTTATATGGGCATTATTGTTATATTTGTAGTGTATATGACGGACATTTCCCAATTATTCAGATAAAAATGTTACACCCAGATGAAAGCATCACCAATAGCTGTGATTCCCAGAACATTTTTAATTCCAAATAAGCCTATAAAATATATTGATTATCTTACCAGATGATGGTTATTTATTATACTTAAATTTCAGTTACGCTCAAATATTGAAGGATATCAACACTCATGAAAGGGTAACCAGCATTGGTGTAATGTCCTGTATATTTCTTTTCAAGTGCAACACCTGTGGGAGGTGTTTCATAAGTATATAGTTGTGTGCACAGACAGTTCTTTTTGATAACATACTTTTGCACCTGCAACTTTGGATTTGTACCTAATCTGTTAGCCAATTAATGATGCTGTATATGATTTGAATATGATTTTGTAAACCATTTTCACTGTTAACTTCAGTCTGGAGGGTCAGACCAGGAAAGAACAAAAAAGCAGAAAAGAGGGGACCGTTACTCCGTTCAGACATCACTGATTGTAGCAACCCTTAAAAAAATGCTTCCTATTGGCTTGAACATGTGTTCACCTGCTGATCAAGAGTTGATTAACATAGCCAAAACAAGATATGCCCTGGTAAGTGCAGAATTTTCAGTATATATTTATATGTATGAAATTCTTGATGATATTTCCATTTGCTTTTGTTTAGAAAGAAGTCATGAAATAGTTGCTGGTAGGGTAGAACCTATATATTGCTGCAAAAAGAATCAGGCTTCCGAAGCTTGACTGCACCTTATTTCCATGTAGTGTAAATTGTTGCCCCTTCTGAAATGTGGTGTTCTTGCACCTATTCTGATGAGTGCAAGATTAAAAAATCTAACAATATGTCTTTTGTTCTCAGTTAAGTAATAATTGTCGATCCATCATTTTCAATGGTCTGACTGTGTTGTGAATCAATTAAATGTTAGTTAACTACTAGATTGTACAGGTAGAACTGTAAAATACAAGATACCAAATGCTAATGCAATACGCTAAGTTGGGCATACAGAAAAGATTTTCTTGCTTTTGGTCATTGTACCATAAACAAACAAATATATGCATTGAAACATATAATTAAACATGAGCACTTAGGAAATATTAGAAAAGTTTGAGCAAAAACACTATGGACAATGTCAAGTTTTGTCTTTCAACTGTTCACTATTTATAGCAAGACTGTAAAATAATTCCTTAAATATGTCAAGCTTTTTCTTAAACAACAGGATTTTTTAAGATGAAGAGATAAAAATATTGAACTATTTAAAGTATCAAATGGAATCACTAGGAAAGCTGTGTTATGTGGACGTTAGGGGAAAAGGAATGGATCAGACTCTGTTATGATACCTTCTGCAGTTGACTTATCACCATCCTGGAAGAATGGTTACTGGAGGAAGGTACTAGCATTCACCTTGTGAACAACATAGTCAGTATCTTCGAAGGAGAGGCAATTTAGTCTGTTCAGTGGAAGTGTTGAAAGGTTTATTGCATCATCTAACAGATACGGTAGTAATAGTGATGGCAATAAATCCTCGGAAGTATTTTCTCTAATAAATTCATCAATAGCACGCATAATTACAGAGCCATATTTAAATAAGTCAGTTATGGTACTGCAGAGATGTGACCTTGCCACTAGCCAACATTCCCTGAGTGAGCAAGATTTGTAAATTTTTTTTTTTTTTTGTATGTTATAAAACAAATGCTAAAGTGCTTAATATATATTGTATTGAATTTTAAAATTCAAATGGAGGGAAAAATTCTAGATTTTAAAATTGGGATCAGATTAAAAACTACAGCTTTATATGGGTGAATATCCAATACAAAACACATTCAGCTTCTTGGAAAGAAGTCAGAAAGGAAACTTACTTTTTTCATAGGTTTTTCAAGCAGAAGTATTGTTTTTATGCCAATCAAAAGTTTACTGCTTTGCTGTGGCACTGATCTACTCTGTCTACTTTCTTACAATCCTGACAGAAAGATACAGATGAAGAAGTAAGAGAGTTTCTTCAGGGAAATCTCCACTTGCAAGGAAAGGTACAATAATATAATTTCAAAATGAGAGAAATGATCATTCACCTTTATCACTATCTTTAATTTATTTCATAATTCACTTTCACAATCTTCAAATAGTTGTAATAGCTGTAATGGTTATATCATCTCACTGAGAACAGATTTCTTGTAATTGTACTGGGGCCGTTGGACTGCATCGCATTCATAGGCACATAGAGAGAAATATAGGGGCAAGCCTGCTGCACCATTTGTAAGAATGTTGCTGATCTGGTTGTGGTGTCAACTTGCCTGTCTGATCCCCACAACCCTTGACTCCTCTATCAAAAATCTAGCTAACTCAGCCATGCTAAACTCAATAACTTAGCTTCGACTGCTTTCTGGGGAAGTGAATTCGATTGACTAGCAATCCTCGAAGAGAAAAAGATTCCCTTCCCCTCCATCATAAAAGCAACCTCTTATTCTTTATCTGTGTCCTTTCAACTTGCGCAGAAGAAGAGACTTCCTCCTAGGACGCAATGAGTCGAGTCCCATTGGAATCTTATCAGTTTCAATAAGATCATCTCTCCTTGTAAGCTCCAATGGATATTAGCAGAACCTGTTCAACCTTTCTTCACAATATAAAGCTGAAAGCAAGATAAAGCTGGACAAAATTGAGTGGACAATTGCCAGCTACAACAGAATGCACCCAGTTTCTTATCCCATTAGTTAATTTGAGAGAGCATTTAATGACCAAGTCCTTATAACTGGCTCCATTGTGTTACAAAATAAAATGAAAGAATATGAAGCTATTGTTCCTCTTTCAGAGAGGAACCATCTCTCTGTCAAAGCCATTTGCAGGCCAAGATTTAGAAGTTGGATTTCTTTGGAGAATCTGGGGCCGCTGAAAGCGGGAGAGGATAGAGGAGCAATATGTAGTACAAAATAGAATGCGGTTGTGAAGATCAGACAAGTTGCATTCTGATATCCGGAAAATAGCATGATAAACTTTGGAATAATTTTGTAGAATTGTAATGCCCGAAAGCCAGACCTCCAACCTGACTCCAATTCATGTACTTAGGATGCAGGATGGGTAACCAAACAGCTTGCAAGAGGCCAGGTTTCATTTAAGTTCTATAATTAGCCTGTGATCCTCTGAATTAACAATCATTTTCCAATTAACCCTGGCCAACCAGGTTTGCCAGGTCTTGATCCTGTGGAGAGGTGTGGACCGCTGGGTCCAGGTGATGTGCTTTTCCACTTGCAGGCTGGGTCCAGTTTACCCACCACCTGCCCCTGCCATTGGCACTACCACAAGTTTCCAAGCTCTCTCTTTCCTCACACTCTCCCTCAACATCGACTCTTCCAGTTTCCCCACTTCGCTACCTGCACTGCCCTCAAACTTCTTCTCCACCACCATTGTGCCCCAGCCTCCCTGCAACTTGCTCTGCTTTTCTCTCCAGCTGCCAGTGGCCCCTAATTCCCCAAAGAAATCCAACTTCAAAACCTTGGCCTGCAAATGGCTTTGACAGAGGGAAGGTTGCTCTTCTTGAAAACAGAACAAGGCTTCAGATCCCTCCAACCTTTTGACTTCATGATGCTTGGTACCAAGAGCCAACCTACCTAACATTAAAGCACGGGATCAGAAGTGGATCCATTCTTCTGAGTTTCCTGACCTCTAGACAGTAGACTCTCACCCCTACCCAACCCTGAGCTTTGAGTCTAGATGTGTCAAAGGTGTGATTAAACATTTTAGATAAAGGCATAGGCTGGACATATTGTAGAGCTGGAAATGGGCAGTTTTGGTGTGGCTGCTGCTGAGCCCTCACTGATACCTGCATTAGTCCGTAAAGTGGTTCATTTATACGCGAGTGTGGAAAATGCTCGCTTGAGATACCCTGCCTTTACATTGAGTAATACAAAGCAAGCAATTGTTTAGGATAAACTGAAATGAGAATTATATTATTTATAAAAAAACTGATGTTGCTTATTTTAATTATTTGCAAATCATCATGTTTGTGTTAGTTTCACTTGTTCACTGTTACCATTGTTCACTGTTACCATTGTTCACTGTTACC
>JAHRHZ010000092.1:4639199-4675073 GCA_024137785.1 Ginglymostoma cirratum | reverse complement strand
CCATTGTTCACTGTTACCATTGTTCACTGTTACCATTGTTCACTGTTGCAACTCATCATTATTATAACTGAGGCATTTTGAAAGGAATGTAAAGGTTAGTATATGGGCAAGAAATGTTGCTTAACATAAAAGAAAAGTATTTGCATTTATATAGTGCATTTGAGGATCACCAAATGTCCCAAAATGCTGTACAGCCAATGGAGTATTACTACACTATTTGGAGTGTGGTGACCGTTGAAATATAGGAAATGTGACAGCTAGTTTTTACTCACCAAGTTCCTATGAACAGGTATGCGATGATGAAGAGACAATCTGTTTCTGTAATATTGACCGAGATAAATATTATCAAGGGCACTGAGGATAACTCCCCTGTTCTTCTTCAAAATAGTGTCATAAGATCTTATGTTGTCCTGAAAGGGCAGATAGCATCTCTGTTTGATGCCTAGTCCAAAAGAAAGCACCTCTGATAGTGCAGCTCTCACTAAGTGCTGCACTGGAATGTCAGCCTGGATTCTGTACGAATTGAACCCACAAACTTCTAATTCAGAGATGAGAATGCTATCAGGTGAATGATAACTGTCAATGTCGTGTTAGAACATGCTTTGCAAGAATGTTTTAGCTTCAATCATTACTATTTGAAAGGCCCAGTTTGAAAGCAGAAGGAACCACAAAACCACAGTCTAAATTCCCACCCCATCTCGGGAACCAGGAGCTGGGATTTTGGGTCAGAAAGCTGCTTCTTGGTTGGGGGTGGGTAACTAACTAAAGGTTTTCAGATGTATAAGCTATTAACTGGCATGGAGACAGGTTTTCTGTACAATTGCGAGCAGCGGGCAAACAGGCTGTCAAAGCTGGATAGCCTGTCAGAGGCCTTCTCGCTTCAGAGAAGCACCAGGCTAGAGCACATGATATGTAACAGAGATAAGATGCCTCGACGTGAAGGTGGCTTTTCGGCCACTTTCTAACGGCTTTTATTTAAAAATAATGTAAAGGCAACTAGGCCACCAGTGTGAGAAAGTTGTGGGATGCAGGATCTCCCTAGAGTGGACTTCAGCTATACTTCCATCCAGTAAAGCAGAGGGGGCCTTGTTGGCTTGCTAGCAGCTCAGCTACCCCTACTTGCCATTGTCAGTTGCTTTATGATGCATGTCAAATTGGGAAACTCAAAGCTGACTGGCAAATCCGAATTAGCCATCTAGACCTGCATTTAACAAAACCCTTAATGAGTTTAATTGCTTTCCCACCTCATAAGGGTGAGTGACCTTTCTGAGTCCCAAGCTTGATTCCCAAAGATTGCTGGGAATTGATTGTGCCAATTAACTCCCCAGTTAAACCCCCAGTATATTCAGATCTCCACATCCCTGTCCTATCCAATGGTTCTGTTCCTAACTTTTTTTCTTGCATTTGTTCAAGGGATGTGGGTGTTGCTTGCTGGGCCATCAGTTATTTCCCATGTCTAATTGCCTTGGCAAAAGTGATGGACCGCTGCTATCCTTATGGTGTCGGGACACCCATAGTGTTGTTACTGAGGAAGTTTCAGGATTTTGACCAGAGCAACAGTCTTGTCCTTCAAGGTTGTAAGGTCACAGATTTAGAAGGTATTGTCAAAAGAGGGATGGGGGTGAACCTGAAAATTGAACCTTAAACGTTTGTCAATAATTTTGAGATGATCTGTTCTACTGCCCTGTGCCAGATGTGATAGCATAGTGATAGTGTCACTGGCCCATAATCCAGAGAGCCAAGCAATGTTCTGGAGCTGTGGGTTCAAATCCCACCCATGGTAACTGGTAGGATTTAGATTCAATGAATAATTCTGGGATTAAAAGCTAGTCTCATTGACATATTGTTGTTGATTTGTCATAAAAACTCACCTGGTTCACTGATTTCCTTGCCTTGTCTGGCCTACATGTGACTCCAGATCCATAGCTGTGGGTGACCCGTAATTGCCCTCTGAAATGGCCTTGCAAGACACTCAATTCACAGGTGACTAAGGGTAGGCGACAAAATGCTGTTGAGGCTCACCCTCACTTCCCTTAGCGCACTAAGCTAAGCCCCTGCCTTGGATTCAAACTCCCTTTTGGGTTTCTCTCTGATCTCCCTCGTGCACTGTTTAAGATTATCTTGTCACTGATTGCCACTTCCTTTCCTGAAACATGATTCCCACCAAGCATATGACCATCCAACATACTTTCCTGTTCTATCAACAGCACCCTCCTGAGAAAATACACCCCTTTCCACCTATCATGATGTCTCCTTTAGCTCAGTCTCATTGGTTCTCTGATTAAGATTCTGTGAAGCACTTCGAGATGTTTTACCACATTAAAGGCTGTATATAAATGCAAGGTTGTTTTCTTCATATGATCTTGTACTGCACATTTTTATAGTATTTTGCAGTGAACAGTAATAGGGCCTCATACTAGGCCAAATTGTAAAACGATTGCACTGAATTGATAACATTCATTTTATGAATGTGTTTTATAGTGTGAAAATTCTTCAGCTATGCGATGGCAGATGGCATTGTACAAGGACATGGCTGGCAAGGCTGAAGACAGCAATAACCCTGACAAGATTGTGAAAAGAGTGCAAGAAGTCTCTGCTGTCCTGTTTCACTTGGAGCAGGTACAGACAACTGTTACTTTATGTACAAATATGCATTCTATTTCTTTCAAGGTAAGGCCAGAAATTTGTTGCTCATCTCTAATTGCCCTTGAAATGAGGAACTTACGAGGCCATTTCAGTGGGGATGGGGGAGGGCAGGTAGGGGTGTGTGTGTGTGTGTGTGTGTGTTTTCAGGGAGATTTACAAATTGACACTCCAGAGGCAGGTATCCCATCAACAAGTCACCCTTTATTTACTCATGAATAGTCCTTGACTTTAGTACTATCTCATCCAGCGTTAGCTCTCAGCGTGGCAGTATCTCTAAAACTCCCCTTTTTATCTGTCAGCCAGGGCTCCCTGATTGAACTAGATTAACAGCCCAATCAGGGAACTTGTATTCTGTGTGGTCCAGCTGGCTGACCTTGTTGCAGTCACTACACCTACCTTGGCCATCAAGTCCTGGAGTTTCTATCCCAGGGGGACATTACCACTGTACCACAAGGCTCCTTAGAGTATTAGTGAACCAGAGCAGTTTTCACATTAATAAATTATAATTAATATGGTCACCATTACTGAAACTACCTTTATATTCTGTATTCATTTGATTTTTAATTGCTGTGGTGGGATAGCCTCCAGTAACATTGCCACTAGCCCACTGTATTCCCCTAAGTTTTCTTTGAATGACTGCAATTTAATGAAAGAGTCAAGTAAAAACAGAAATATCACATCTGAGATAACATACTATGAAAGAACAGCAAGAATCCTAATTTGTGTAATTTTACATGTATTATTAAACTCATCATATTGTAGCACTTCCATAAAATGATATAACACACGTACGGATTATATTCTCCTGAGTTCCCAACCAGGGTCTAGTTGTTTTAGGGCAGTACTGATCTAGCCTCAGATGAGACCCGCAATCTCTGATCTTCCCAATGTCCAAGCCCCTCTGCCAGCCTGTTCTCTTGATGGACTTGAGTAAACATCAGTACCTTTGGACAGCATCTTGATTTTTTGAGACTTAGTCTGAGGTCCTCCTAATGGTAGAGGTTCTTCTGCTCAGAGTCAAGTTTTCTTGCATGGATTACATTCTTCTCAGTTCACTATGTATGCATACACAAGTAGAACACCAAATGTAATGGATGAAAGTCCTACCCTCATGGGGACCTTCCAGGCTCCAGCATCCAGATGCCATTTTTGAAAGCACTTCACACTCTGCAACCCAAGAGCATCACTCAACCTTTGCTCATCACCCCTATCCATCCCTGATGACGTCAGAGACCATGCAGAAATTGGTGCCTCATTTCACTGATGTCTCTGTAGAGATTTTTTGAAAGCTGCCCAGGAAAGAAGGGAAGTTCTCTTCTCAAGGATTGGCAAAGGAGGCCACCCCAATGAATGAAAGCAAACTGGATGGAGGTGACTGTGAGGTCAGTGCCCATGAGTGGCCCAAAAGGAACTGGCTCCAATGCTGTAAGAAGACGAACAATCTACTGCAATCTGCCAGGGTCCACACCACTGCCTACTCAATGATGCACGCTCCTATGAGTGTGAGTTGAGTGCCATGTGCAAACAATGTATCACTACATTACAGTACTTGTAAAACATTGGTACTGCCTCTCGCACATCTGCCAGCATTCACACTTATAAAGTAAAAGGAGCTACAACTCTTACTAGGCCGTGAACCATCAGCTCACTGACCTTTCTTCAGAACTAGGAGACCATATATTAGAAGACTGTAGATACTCAATGACGCCTGCCCCATACAGCTGGCGTGTCTTGTTCTTCTGCCAGTTCAGTAGCCTTTTCTTTGAAGGGGGTCAGAAGCCTTAGATCAGCATTATAAGGAGGACAAAAGGTTATTAAAACTAAACGAACAAATTAACTTACAAATTATTGTCAAAAAAGTATCTTAACATTTTAGAGGTACAAAGGAAGTGATCATTATCTGATTTCTGATTGTCCACACAATCACAGAATTGTTATAGTAAGGAAGGAGGCTATTTGGCCCATTTTGTCCGCATCAGCTCTCTGAACAAGAACTATGACTCAGTGCCATTGTCCTACTTTTGCCCCATAACCCTGAATATTATTTTTGTTTAAATAGTCATCTTCTGCCCTCTTCAATGTCTGAGTTGAACCTGCCTCTGCCACAATTCCAGATGTGTCCCAGCCATTATACTTCTTTCACACAATGAGTTGTTTTCGTGTCACATTGCTTCTTTTCAAATTACCTTATATCTGTGCCCTCTCATTCTAGATCCTTTTACAAGCAGACTTCCCTGTGTACTCTGTATAGACATCTCCTGATTTTGAAAACTTTCCTCAAATCTGTTCTTAGCCTTCACCTCTGAGGGAAACGGTCCCACCTTCTCCAATCCTGCCTCATAACTGATGTTTCTTATCCCTGAAACTGTTCTCATACACCTTTTTCTGCAATCTCTCTAATGGTGTTCACATTGTTTCCAAAGTTTACTATCCAGAATAATACAATACTCCAGCTGAGGTCTGACTAGTATCTTCTACGAATTCAGCATAACCTCCTTGCCTGTGTACACAATGTCCTTGTTAATGAAACCTAGGAAACAATGTGCATTTTTAACTGTTTGTTCTATTTGTCCTGGCATCTATGCACACAGGCATCCAGATCTCTATGCTCTTATAAACCTTTTAGGCTAACAGCATTTATTTTATACTGCCTCTCCATGTTCTTTCTGTTGAAAATATCACTTCTCATTTCTGCACATTGAACTTCATATGTCACCTATCAGCCATTCCAACTTTTCACACAGTCTTTTAGCAGTTCTACACTGTCCTCTCAGTTCACATTATTTGCTAATGTTGTTTCATCTGAAAACTTTCCATATAAAGATCTAGATCATGTGTATATATATCAGGAAATGTTTCTATATCCATGTTGTTACTGTCCCATTTATTTCATGAGCAGTAACTTTTCCCACAAGTCTGTTGTGTAGGTACTGTAGGAAATACTTTTTCAAGGTCTGTGTACTCCACACCGATAGCATTACCCTCAGCAACGTTCTGTTACCTCTTCAAAAAATTCCCAAGTTAGTTAATGTGATTTTCCCTTAAGAAATTCATGCTGGCTGTTCCTAATTAATCAGTTTTTTTTCCATATGACCCATATTTCTATCCCACATAACTATTTACAGAAGTTTCCTTGCCACTTAAGTTAAACTGTAGTTCCTGGCTTGGGCTTATCCTTTTAGTATTTTTTTTGGAAGGGGCACCATGCTTGCAATTCTCCAGTCCTCTGATAATGATACTGAAGAAACCAAAACAGTTCTGCGACAAGGCAGACAAGCCCAAAAGAACCTGATAGTCGCTAGATTTGAAGAGGAATCTATGGATCCTCAGGATGATTGAAAGATAACCGCCAGTGCCTTTGCATTTTACACTGAACTGATCCAAATGCATGAGGCAGAATCTTCACATGACCTAAACAATGTGGATTATGGTGAGAAATTTGGGAATTTCTTTTGAGAAATTGAGCGAGGTATTTCTCAACTTCATGAGGAACGAGTCGTATTTACCAGATTTTCTAAGGCAAGCTTGTCACCAGTGAGAGATTAGAGCTGTATTAATGGAGATTGTTGCTCATTATCATTCTTATTACTAACTAGTCTCATCAGACACTGGATAGAAACTAGATGCTGAGAATTATCAACATAAAGGTTAGAGTGTTACCTGGTGACTCCAGCTCACTGCTTGTTCCATCTTGAATGCCCAGCACCAATCTCCCAGAGCGCAGTCCAGGACAACAGCCGCACACACCTCATCCATGGATAGTGGCTTCTGACATGCAAGCCTCGCTGCGCCATCATCATAGCACAACTCAAGTCTATTTATGGTATACTTCTGCACTGCCACAGAAACCCTCATCATTTAAGTATTTAGGAGTCGGCTTATGATGCCAAGAGCACATAAGGCTCTAGACCAAGTGCTGGAAAGTGGAATTAAAATAGTTAAGCGCTTGTTTTGATTGGTGCAGACCTGATGGGCTGACAGGCCTTTTCCTGTGCTATTGACCTCTGATTCTATCACATCTCATTCTTTATAACTCCAGAGAACACAGACCCAATTAACTCAGCCTGTCATCAAAGGACAACCCTCACATCCTAGGAGCAATCTGCTGAACCTTGACTGCACTGTTTCCAATGGATATGTAAGCTTCCTTAATTATGGAGATCAGAATCATAGAGTATTCCAGGTGCAGTCTTACATAAAGCCCTATACAACTAAAGGACAATGTTCCCGATTCTCTTTTTAGTTTTGGTGGTCAAGTGGTACAACTTGTCTAATTTACTTGTGAAAGCTGAGTAGCATGGACAAATTGGGCTGAAGGGCCTGTTTCCATGCTATAGACATCTTTGACTCTATCTGGCAGTTCTTCGCTTACTTATAAGATCTTATGAAGGGAGTGGCTAATTCATGAAGGTAGTAGAAGTAAGGGCTTGTTGAACTGAATTGAATAAAAATTTAGCTTGTTGTATTTCTTCATATAATACAAGTTACCTTCTCCAGTACGTTACACCATTGCATTTACCTTCCAGTGATGAAAGTCTTATCATCACCAATTCTTTCTCTAAGTCCAGGAGCTCCTTCAGCAATTTAATCTCGCTAGAATCCTGTCTATAAAGTAAGAATATTCAGACAGAACTTAAATATCAATTAATTGAAATATTATGTGTAGGTTTCAAATGTAGCCCACTAAGTCCCACTGGTTCTACATCTAATGTGGTAGAAACTGCATTAAAAGGCTACCACATTCAGCTAGTGGATATGTATTTTATATAATTTGTCATTTCACTGAATATTGGAATTTCTTATGTTGGTTAGATAGAACATCCTTTCAAGTCCAAGAAGATGGTTTGGTACAAGCTCTTGTCCAAGCAGCGCAGAAGAGCTGTGGTAGCATGTTTCAGAATGACTCCACTGTATAACTTACCAAGGTAAACTATCATTCATGGCAGTACAAAATCAGAAAAAACAGCACTTTCCCCTCTAGGCATCATGCCATGCTGTTTTAAATTGCTGCTATTAAATTTTCTTTTACTCATTGACAATGAAGGTGTGCTAAATCTAGCCAAATATTTTGGGCTTTTTAGTCTTTCAAGCAGGCAACGTATAATGTGTTCCTAGTATCAGTAAGTTAAGTTATGGAAGATGATGATAAATATTGATTGATAATCTATTTGGCGCTGATACTTTTGTAATACAACTGAGCTGAGCAGAAATTGATACCAAAACACAACAACATACTCTGAAGATTTGGAAACTTATCAAGTTTACAATGCTCTCCTCTCCATGATTTAACCATACATATTTTTCCAAAATTCATTTTAGCAGTTGAATAAACCTAGATATGCTAATATTTTCTTTAAACAATTTTTCATTTGAGTGAACATTGCATTTATAAATTAAATTTGTATTGTGAACAGCTCTTTAGCGATATTACGAGAGAAGAGTGCCTTTACCTGATTTATAATTATTCACAAAAATCCCAAAGAACTATAGATCCTGGAAATAAAAAACAAAGATAGAAATTGCTGGAAAAACTCAGTTCTAAAGAAGGGTCACTGGAACCGAAATGTTAATTCTACTTTCTCTTCATAGGTGCTGCCAGACTGTCTGAGCTCTTCCAGAAATTTCTATTCCTTTTTATACTTATTCATATTTGTCATTACTGTAGGCTACAAATGGTCATAATATAAACACAGCATCAAAATCACATTCTTTATGATGACGTAAGTATTTCGTATAAAATACATTTTAGGTGGTCTGAAATAATTCAGAACCATCTAGTATTTTATTGACAATTTCATGCTGTGTTATTAAGATGTTTGGGCTTCAAGTGACTACCAGGTGTTAGAGACAATTTGGATGATACAGAAGCGTACTGACTACCCTGAAATGTACACTCCCACTCATTAGAAAATATGAAAGTAAGTGGTTACATTTATACAGTGTCTTTTGTGACTCCAGAACAACCTAAAAATGACCTAAATGTAGGAAATAGCAGCAGAAGTAGGCCATTTGGGCTATCAAGTCTGCTCTACCATTCGAGCAGATCATGATTGATCTTCTATCTCAATGCTATTTTCCTAGACTATCCCCATATCCCTCAATGTCTTTAATATATAGAAAGCCATCAATCCGTTTCTTGAATATACTCAATGACTGAGCCTTCACTGCCCCCTAGAGTAGAGATGTCAAAATTAATACTGCATTAATGAAAATTCTGTCAGCTGCTGTGACAGGATTTGAACTTGAGTGCCCACAGTTTTAGCCTGGATCTCTAGATTATCAATAAACTAAGACCATACTACTGTTGCTCCCTAAATGCTTTAGCTTGATGAGAGCTGGCACAAAGAAATTTCACCTTCTCCCCTTCGCCTTCGTAAACTGCTCCTCTCTGGCTAGCAGTTCACCTTTGCCAAAGCAGGGGAATGGAACTTCAGCCCCTTTGAATTTATCACATGATCAGTAATCACTACATTTGCAGTTGCAGCTGATCCGTGCGCTGCTTTAAATTATATTTAACCCATTTTAGCTTGTTTTTGCTTTTAAGTTCCAATGCCTGTTCTTTATTCATTCATGGGATGAGGGTGTCGCTGGTCAGGCAGCAGTTATTGTCCATCCCTAATTGCCCAGGTTAAGAGTCAGCCACATTGCTGTGGGTCTGGAGTCACATGTAGGCCAGACCAGGTAAGGATGGCAGTTTCCTTCCCTAAAGGACATTAGTGAACCAGATGGGTTTTCCCCCCGACAATTGGCAATGGATTTATGCCATCATTAGACCCTTAATTCCAGATATTCAAATTCCACCATCTGCCATGGCTGGATTTGAACCCAGGTCCCCGGAACATTATCTGGGTCTCTGGATTAACAGTCTAGTGATAATACCACTAGGCGATCGCCTCCCCAGCTAAATGAGCCTTAGCGAAGACATTGGAATAGAAAAGATTTTCTGTGATTGTCACAGACTAATTAAAAGATATTGACGAGAAACCACCTTTCAAAATTTTGCCAAGTGAAACCCATTGCTAGCTGATTTAACAAACAAAAATTGCTCTAAGTATAATCGAAAGCAGAAACTTGAGTAGCTTGAACATTCACTCTATTGGCATAAAAGACAAAAAAGCAAAACAAAACCAAAATTAAAGGCACCTAGCTAGCAGTAGGAAACGTACAGTGTTATATGTTTAATCTCTTTTAGTTTTGTTTGTTGATGAACTTTTTAACATTTTAATTCGGTAGTTTAGAGAAAGTGCAGTGATTGTTTTTGAGTGCCTAATGTTCAAGGTTGTTTCCTACCAACTCCTCAGCAACTGCGCACTCTGCTATAAAAGAAAATGAAAATGTAATGTTAGAAATGTTGCATTGCAGATGTGTGTTCATAGTATGCGCACCAAAATGGAGGATTGTTCTCTGCAGCTGAATGAAGAGGCCCAAACATTGGGTCTCCAATTCACTTTTGTTGTGCTGGCAAGTTGGAATCAGCAGGACTCCATTTCCAGGTCACAATTTTGTAGTGGTCTATATACTTGAGCATGAAGAAACAGAGGTTTCTGGTTAACAAAGCTGTTAGTAGGTATATATTTTTGCCAATATTTTCAGCAGCCTGATAAAATTATATCATTTTCTGAATAAAACAGTTTTGCAACCTAGTTTGTAAAATACATAGCTGCACAAAGCAACTTTTAATAGCAGCTAACAACTTTAAAATGCTATGTAAGTCATTGACTGTATGCTGATCAGAGAACTTGCTCTTTTGCCAAAAAGCATGTATAGTAAACTTACAACAAATGAGATATTTCAACCTTCAGGTTAGCCTTGCTACAGGAATTTGAGCTTAGGAACAATGCACAAACAAGGAGAAAAAAGTCAGTTACATAACTTCTGTTGTTTGTCTGGTCAGTGTATAAAGAAAGAGTTAAAATAATTAACTAAGCACCTTTTTCTCTTAATGTCCGGTTGTGATGTATGTTGGTGTCTTGGCAACTTTTACAACAATTATGTTCAGAAAGATTTGAATGTAGAAAATTTATCCTCTTCTCTCAGACACAAAATTAGCTATTACTTCATGAACGCCTATCGAAAACTGTGGCTTCGCAGAGCATGTGAGAAATCGGACTTTGCAAGTCTAGTGTACCTACTGATGGTAACGTTGATTTTTGCGTGACCACCATTGACACTAAATCTTAGAGTTAGCAAATACAAATAGTTGTACAATTTCAACAGTACCCGATTGGTCAGAGCAACAAGTTGAGGTCTGAAATTATCCATCGTTTCTGAGTTATAACGTAAACAGTAAACGCAAGCTAATCCGTATTCCATTGAGACAGAATTAGTGACTGGGTCATTTGAGGAATTTGGAGGATTGACCAAAGCTTATCGGGTGAAGTTTCACCAAACAGGAAAAGGAGGTTTAGCTAAATTTGGAAGTAGTGATTTAAAAAAAACTAAAGAGCTAAAAAAAATTCTAAAAGGAATCGAATCAGTTACTGTGAACTTTAGATCTGTATCCTGTTGTCAGATTAGTATGTTTTTATCAATAGTAACATATTCCAGCCTTGAAATTGTGCATTGAATATTGACAAGCTTCAGTGCCACTTTATCAAAATAACTTCATTTGAATGCATAGTAATATTCACATAGTGTAATTTCAAGGTCAATTCTATAAATGTGGCAATTTGCCCACATAATAATAAAACAAAACCAGACTTTTAAAATTGTGTGCATAACCTACTTAATGTTTATATAATTGGTGCCTCCTAGCAGGTATAGTCATCTGTTGTGAATAAACACTGATATATAAACACAAGTAGGTTACCATAATAACATTTTGGTCTTCATTTACCAGTTCCCATGTTTTCTGACCTATCAGGTAAGCAAAATTGTACAAGTGCATCTCTAACAGTTGTGTGATAAGATAGTGTAACCAATAGAGTCATCTCTTTATTCCCAAACCCTCCTAATTTCACTCTTGCCCTTCCTCAGGCACCGCGCATCTAACCTCTTCATCGAAAGTTATAGAAATACCTGGATTGACACAGAGGAGCATTCGTTTGAAGATAAACTAATAGATGATCTGGCTGTAAGTACTGGTTTCTGTGAGCGGGCATGCAGCCGTGCTGTACCAGTACGTACAACCCTGTTTCTGTACCATATGCTATCGCTTGTATTTTTGCGTCAAGTCTATGGCACAGTTATGCCGTGTCTCCTGTCAATCTTGTGTTGCATGACTGGAAACTGGAAATAGCTGAGTCCATGGAATGAAGTTTTTCATATGAAAGAGCTTTGACAAAGACTGCATTTCAGCTGGGAATTCTTTCACAGCAAAGCCCATAAGTAATTATTTTATCTCCTTGGCTTTTCTTTTCATGCTTGGTGTTCTGCCAGCAGAGTCTATATGACATCTGAAAGACCTGTTACACCAGAACTAGAACGATATACACCAGATCCAGTGAATCTGGGTTAATACCAAAAGAGATCAACGAATTAGTGTGAACTGAATATGATGGATTGATTCCAGCTGAATAGAAGCAATGATTTGGCTAATGATTTGGATAAATTGCAAAGGATATTTGTTTACACAAGTCAGTAATTGGTACATAGTAAATCAGTTGGTGTCTTTCAATCTGCATATGCTCCACATTCTATGATTCTAAATGTAGACCTAATTCGTCCTAAACAAAGTTATCTTTAATTTACAGAAGACATGTTCATTTCTCCTTAGATAATAGTCACATTTTGGAACGTTATGTAGCTTTTGTATCTGCACAATTAAGCATTTTGTGTCTAAATATATAATTCTGCATAATTCTGTAGTTATGTATTGTCTTCAGCTTTGCTAAATGGTTCATGCTAACCACATGACCTTGTATGGACCAAAGGATAATCATTGAATCATCTCAAAATTAATTCTGCAAGGTGACCATTTTTATTTCTTTTCAGTTGTTTTTAGACTCTTCTGAATGTAGCTAGCTAAATTTCTGTTTATTTTTGGTGCGTTTGCTGTCCAATAATATTTTGACACATATGGCCAAGTCCTGAGTCTCAAATTCCTGGATTGACACTGAGAACAATCTTTTGAAGATAAGCAGCTAGCTTTAAGAGGGGTTTTCTATGTGCTGCCCTGTAATTATGCATTCCAGTATGTGTACCCTGCCTTATGTGATGCAATTCCTTACTCTTTCCTCCAAAATGTCAGACTTCACATCATGCTGCATACTTGATTTGTTCAGCACCTCTGATTTACGTGAGCCAGCTCTTCCCTCTTTTATGAGCAAGACCATATGTTAAGGTCCTGGGCTCTTCGTGTCTGCTCTTCTTAACCAGAGTTGCTTATCCCTTGCAAAATAGCAGCATAAGAGCAACAAGACAAAAAGAGAGACACATACAAATCATATTGTTCACAAACAATGTCCCAGAGAATCAACTCCTAATAATTAGTCCACTGTATTGTAATACCATTTTGCGTCATAATCCATTTGCCACATTATGTAAGCCAAAATATTAGACTATTTTCAGTGTCATATCCCACTTATAAATGCCATGTTGTTGGTTTATGTCCTCGGTATTTTTGATGAATAACACCACCGGTACAATCCAGAGTGTACCTTTGGAACCCTTGATCAGTACACCAGGCACTTGAAAGTCTTCCAAATGCCTCAAGAAACGCTCACTTTCCAGGTGTCATACTCTGAAAGGGCATTAGAGACCCTGAATTTCTGTTAGTCCATGGTAATGCCTGGCAAAGTACTGCAGTGTATTGCAGTTACCTTCCACAGATGGCTGACTAGAAGTCTCCTCCTCTTCTCACAACCTGCTATTAACATATGTTGGAAGCATTTACACCTTGACCTACTTGGCTGTGTTATGAACGCACATTTCTTAACTATCAAACCCTAGAATGGGACTTGCACAGGAGCTTCTGGCTCAGAGGTAGGACCACTACCAGTAGTGCCGCAGGTCTGCCACAGGATTCTGTTTGGCTCCAGAGGTGGGATCCATATATGCTCTTATCAAACTAAGACTTTTTCAAGCCAACAAGACATTATTTTACAGTAATATGTAGTATTTACAACCCAGGAGGAGGATTTACATTCTGCACATGCCTCTTCTATCCTTTTTCCTTATGTTTACGAAGCCCATACTGTGGGGAGGTTTTGGAATCAATGAACCCAATGTCATTTGTTCCTTGAAAGTATACTGCACTTTCCACGGTCATATATCAAATCACTTCCCTGCTGTCTCTCAAATACTTTTTGTTCTAAAAGCAATGTTTAATTTCCAACTGAATGTTGGATGTCCAGTTATCTCCGCAGAAGGCATGGTGCCTAGCTGACACATTTGAAACTGCTATTATTAGTTATAAGTTCCTGCAAGCCATATTTTGTGGAAATGTAGATGTGACTTAGAAATTAGTTCAAGTACAGATTTTTTTGTATGAATTTCAGTGAGATAGAACCTCTGTGTTTAGTTAAACTGCAGCTGTACTGTTGGTTTCACATCACAGTGACAAGCCACTTATTGTGTAAAGGGTAGCCTGAAACTCGACTGGACACTAGTGACTTTGGACATTTTTGAGGAGAAAGACTAACACCACTTTACACCCGAATCCGAGTCAAAAGGAGTGAAAATGGAGTTTAAAAGAAGCAAGGCAGGTTTGTAATGAATCCACAGCTGGTGTTCTCTCTGAAGTTCACAGGATAGTTGTCACTTTTAGATCATAGAATCCCTACGGTGTGGAAACAGGCCCTTTGGCCGAACAAGTCCACACTGACCCTCAGAGCATCCCACCCAGACCCATTCCTCTATAACCCACCTAATCCTGAAATCTATGGGCAATTTAGCATGGCCAATCCACCTAGCCTGTGCACCTTTAGACTGTGGGAGGAAACTGGAGCACCCAGAGGAAACCCACACAGACGCAGGGAAAATGTGCAAATTCCGCACAGACAGTCACCCAAGTGTGGAATTGAACCCGGGTCCCTGGTGCTGTGAGGCAGTATTGTTAGCCACTGAGCCACTGTCCGCCCCTGGATAGATATTAAGATTTTCGTGAAACTTTCAAAATTAATGGAAAAAGAAGTTGGCTGTCAATTCAGTGTGAGCCTGCTTTATGCTACTGCCATTAGTCGACTATTTTCACCATCATTTCCATTTTACTTACACTAATGCTGACGTTATAGTGTATGAGAGCAGCCTTATGCCAACACAAAACCTTTGACAAAGAAATACCATTTCTTTACTCATAGGGAAATGGGGCTTCATTTTCCATATTTTTGGCTAGTTCCCTTTTTCTCTATGTCTGAGAAGTTGGTATGAGAAAGCATCTTTCTTTACTCCTCCAGACCTTCAACTTCCTGTTATTCCAAATGAACTTGACTAGCCCTGGTCACCTGCTTGATAACAATCATCAGCAGTATTGATTGTAGTTGCTAATAAATCCAGAATCAAACAGTTGGTTTGGAGCACAACTGTAACAGCATTTATTTGTATGATGCCTTTGTAATGTTCTAAGTTCAAACAAATGAACAATTAAGGTCTTCAAAAATTGTACATACACAACTGCTGGTGTACTGAATTATACCACCTAAATTATACCATCTTCCACCTTACAACTTTGAACACTTAGCAGAGGAAACAACGTATGATACCATACCAGTAAGTGTTGTTTCATCTCAGCAATACCAGGATGGGAAGTATCAATTGGCGGAGTATTCACACTGTTAACATGGGAAAGCTGTTATGCTGCTGCTACCATTTAGTTCTGGATTACCAGGAATTTCTCTCACTCTTACCACCTGCCAAATCAGGAGGATTTGTAAATTGATAGTAAACCTGTTTGGCCATGTTATGACACACCTTCCGTGGCCATGAAGTACTGAGTTATAAGTTGAACATGGAGGCTCTGGGCCAGAGGTAGAATCACTACTTAGAATGCTGCTAAATTTCCCTGACTTCCAGAAGGAAACAAAATAGGTAGGTTTCTTGTTAATTTGGCTTATCTTTACTTGAATCATATCGCAAAATAGTGGCATCTCATTGCTATTATGTAGTAGGCATAAATTTGAAAGAGTCATCTGTTGACTAGAGGTGTGATTTGATAATGGACAGAATTTAATGCTGTCTCTTGTGATAGGTTTGGTTCTGGGGATGTTTAATCAGGTGGGAGGGTAGCAGGTAGAGATCCCCACCACCACCACCACCAACCATCCAGCCAAACCTTGGACTGAGAACAATTATCCTGCCCTTGCTGCTACCACCACCTCCTTTCCACACTTCCCCTGCAGTTTCTATCTCACCACCATTCGCCTCTGGCCTGGAATCAGTAATGATCCCAGACTTTGGGTTAGTGTAGTACCAAGGACAGCTACTGCCATCCTGAAGGCACTGCTGTTCAATAGATCTGTGGCCTCGATTTGTTGGTATTTTGATGTGAGGAATGCTTGCTGCTGTGTAGTTAAGTTCCTAATTGGTATCCAATACAGCCAGCCAGCAGGCAAGTCCCCCCAAAATGACCCACCACCAATAACCTCCATTAAATGCAACCCATAAAGTGTCTGTGACGTAGAAGGAGACCACTTGACCGAACAAGTCCATGTTATCTCTCGAGCACATTCTAAACAGCCTCAGTTCTCCACACTTCACCCATAGCCCTGCAATTTTATTTCCTTCACGTGTTTATCCGATTGCCATTAAATCATTGCTCATCTTTGCTTCCAGCATACTACAAGACAATGAGTTCCAGGTCATTACTACTTAGTGCATAAATCCTTCACAGTCCTCCCTACATCTCTTATCCAAACTTTAAATCTGTGTACCCCAGTCGTTGCACCATCAAATTAAGGGCCCAGCTATGTCTATCTTATCTAAGCCTGTCATATATATATTTCTATCAAATCTCCCCATATCCTCCATATGCTCCACGGAGATCACTCCCAGGGTCTCCAACCCAACCTTCTAACCGAAATTGCTTATCCTTAAAGCATTGTGGTAAATTTCCACTCCACCCTTTCATGGAGCTTCACATCCAGCAAATGCTGAACAGAGATGTACACAGTACTCTAGTTGTACCCTACTCAGCTTTATACTTATTCAGTATAACTTCCTTGCCTTTGTACTCAGTACCTCTATTTATGAATTTCAAGATCCCACATATTTAGGTAACTGCTCTGTCAGTATATCATGTTAACTTAAAAACTCTATACTCAAACCTCCAATTCCTTCTTTCCTGGCATACTCTTAGGAATTGTGACAGTAAATATACATTTGTTTTTTTTTCTATCCCTTCTGCCAAAATACCAATTGTGAAACCTCTCTACATTAATTTCCATCTGTCACTTGTCTAGCCATTCTATTAGCCTAACAATGTTCACTTGCAAACATTGTCATTCCCGTTGTCTTCCACACCTCAAGGTTTGGTATAACTAGTAAATTTTGAAACTTTATATTCTAATATCCAAGTCATTTTTCAAAAAAAAAAAATGCCTAGTACTGAACCTTGGAAACCCCACTGACTTCAAACCTCAAATCCTAGTATCTGCCATAAAGTTTAACCATACGCATTAATGTTCCTCTCTCTCTTTTTTGCACTTTCTTTCTTACTTACATGTCTTCCATTAATCTCATTTCATATTTACTTCCTGATTCACATCTTTAATATCATAGTTTAATATAAATGAGGGTAATAACTTGTCTATGCCAACACAAGATCAGGTGTTGATATTATACAGTACATGATCAAAATGTTTTGATACCTTTCCTAAATATTAGACACAATGTTGAGATTTATCTTTGTGTAGGTGCAAAGTAACTAATAGTTGTAGAAATTCTGTGCTATTTCAACATCCTAGAATTTTATTCCAACATGCAACAATCCATTTGAAGCAATGCAAATTGTGTTACATAACCAAACTAGTACTGCTTCATTATTACATTGCCTGGAGCTCTGCACAAGCAAGCTTGAGTGCACAATCTGTGTGCTGGTGTTGACCTAGTATGTGTTTCCTGTTCGCTTCAGTGCAGTCAGACTCTGTTGTAATTAAATTAATTCATCATTTCTCTAATTTTCATTGTTTGTCTTCTTATTGTAAAACTGATAAGAGAAATAATAATCTATTTGATGCTTTTGTAGCCAATTTGATTATTCAGGCTGCCTTATAGTTGCTTTCCTTGTATACCAGAGAGTCTGCAATGGGGTGTTTTTGTACTATTGTCTTGCTATCTATCAACAGTGATACTAATGCAGATAAAGAATATTGAGTTGTTCTCATACAAGGTGGTTTGTGTCAAAAGAAAGGCACTGAGCCAACATAATCCAAGTAGACTAAGATATGCAGTATGGCTAGGTATCAACAAAATAAGCCAAAATAAATATAAGTAGTTCTGGGAAATACATACAGAAGTGTTAATGTAGATCATACATTTGTAGCAAGTTCATTTTGTACATGAAGATTATTTTGGAATGAAGTATGCATTGTAAAGTCAAAAGCTGAATTTTCTGTAAGAAAAGACATAATGTTAAATGGGAATTTCAGAGAATAACAACAGATCAATAATGTGTTTCCTCACATGACCTCTAGTTCTTTTGCAACTTATTTTAGATCTGTCCACCCTGCTACTAAGCTTTCTGCCATCAGGCAACACAAAAAAAAAATCTCCTTATGTACTCTGTCAAGCCTGTTCCAGAGTTGAACACCTCTGTCAAATCTTCTAACTTTTCAGCCCTGAGGAGAACAATCTCTACTTCTCTAGTCTCTCATCATAACAGAAATCTTCCATCCTTGGTGCTGTTTTAGTAAGTCTCTCCTGCAACTGACCAACAATTGAAATCTTCCTAAAGTGTGGTGCACAGAAGTCCAGTGAAGTCTGACAAGTAATTTATGAAGGCTTGGCATAATCTGTTTGCTTTTATACTTTATTACTCTAAGTAAATCCAAGAATCACATCTGCTTTTAACAGCCTTCAATGATGTCAGAAATTAGGGAACATTGAAGAAAAGGTCCAGTTATTACTTGCAATAATCCTATGTTGTTGCTACTGACAAAAAAAATCCTGCAACAGCTGAAAAATACTCATACCTCGAAGTTGTAGATTGAATTAGGCTTTAAGCTGAGATGCCATTTTCTTGACCTGTTGAAAGTTAAACATTCCTCCCAATTTATACACACCTGACCTCAAAATGATTGAGGTGAATTTTACACTTCCCCACATGGTTGGTAACCTAATGAGTGCATCATTTACCCATAGCAGATTCTACCTGATTTTTCATTCTGACTATTTCAGCGGACTGTAAATTAGATGGACTCTATGATGGTTGATTTGCTGATTTCCATCCTGGCAGTGAAAGTAACAATCTATCCCATTGTCTGTATGATTATCAGAGATCCACTGAAATGGTTTACCAAATTCCAACCTTATTCACTATTTATCAACAGGCAATATTTTAGGATACCAATAGGCATTGCTTTTTCCCATTTGACTTTATGAAATAACATAGGTCAGGAACAGGGACCTACCTGTTGTATATTGTCCACGGAAATAATTTTGGCAGAAAAGGACCCAGAAATACAACAGGTGAGGCTTCACTGAAGAAGAGTGGAACACCAGTGATGTGGTGAAAATGAAAGAGGCTCAAAATGAGGGACTTGATTTTGTTTTTAAATAGTCAAAGTGCTTGGGGGAGATTTCATAAAATCCCCTGCAAGGTGTTGCTTTCCAATGTGAGTCTCACACTGTTAAAACTAATAATGAAATGAAACAAATAATGCATTAACCATGCTGCATGGTGCATGTGCACAGAATCACTAATGCAAGATATGTGTTGGCCTATACAGAAACAAATCAGTGTTTGTTACTTGTGCAAATGGTTGTGATTTGTGTGAGATTGAACATGCAAGTTGTGTTAGTAAATAGAGATTTTAAAAAATTAAGTTCTTCAAACACTGATGAAACAAGTGGTGAAAAGTATTATTAAAGCGTGGGGCTTTAATGCAAGATTGGTTTGCACAGTGTTGCAAACATAAATGTGCATGTAGCAACACATTGGAGCCCAGTAAAGTTTGTTCAGGTCTTTATTAAAGTTACACTGTTCATTGTGGTTGATGTATGAATAGAAATCATCTGAAGAGGAAGAGGAGGAGGAAGAAACAGAAGAGACAAAACCTGATCCACTCCATCAGTTGATTTTACACTTTAGCCGTACTGCTCTGACTGAGAAAAGGTAGGGATTTACACAATACTGTGTGCAATTTAGCACTAAAACTTAATTGCAGCTTTTGTAAAAATGTTACATTGAGGATGTTTATGAATGAGGATGAATTAATACTCTGCCTTCTCACTTCAAAGTTGAAAGACTAAAGAAAGGGAAAACACTGTCTTATTTAAGAGTCCTATATGGGTAAACATCTGATTGCTATCTCGTTCTAGGGGGTGGGTCCACAACAAAGCTATGCCTTTAAAATTGCAGCCTCCCTCAAAACAAGCAGGAGAACTTTTGGGGAGGGATATCATAATCTCATAATGATGCATTCAGGATTTGTATTAAGACATGATATTGGGCTAGTATTTCAGGAGATTTATTTGGCCTCTAACTGATCTGGAGCTTTTGCGGCATTTTTGAAATCAGAGTCCATTTTTAAACACTGCCATCACCATTGTGATAATGTAGTAACCCCAAAAATAATTGGCATAGTTTTAAATGCAAAAATTTAGGGGCTCACGTGACACAGTTATAGTTTCCTACTTCTGAGCTAGGAGACCCAGGTGCAAGTCCCACCTGCTCCAGAGGTGTGTAATAACATCTCTGAATAAGTTGCTAAAATATCTTGAATGCAAAAATTAGAATTGCAGGTTGGTGATGTACAGAAGATTCTCAGATTTTTTATCGATATGAGAAACATTATACTTTATCAATATTGAATTACATAAATATGCAACATAGAAACAGGTCATTCAAATTAAATAATCTATACTGAGGGTTATCACTCCGTATAAGTTTCTTGTCATTCCATCTACTGATTGTAAACCTTTCAGAATACCTTCCTATTTCCTTTGTTCTCATATACTAGTCTATTTTTCTCTGAACTCATCTATTTGTCTGAACGATTCCCTGAGTAAAGGAATTTTTGTATATTTCTCTTTGAAGGTATTCCTGTTCTACATCATATATTTCTGGTCAGAACTTTGGAATCTTTTTCGGGTGGAAACGATCTCTCCACATCTATCTTGTCCGATCCATTGCTAAATTTAAAGATTCAATTTTTGGTTGGTGTGGTTCACTGGAAATCAAGCCCCACTATTCCTAGAGTTGTAACAAAAGTTAAAGTTTTTAAAAGAACTGCTCAAAATCCCCTTAATTCCTATTTCAGATTCAGGTTGATTGAAAGCAAGAACCAGAGTCCTGTACTTAATAAGAGTCACTCCTTATTGCAGGCCATTAGATTCTAGCCATAGGTAAACATTTAAATTAAATTAGGTAAACTGTACAAAGTAAAATTCTAAACCCATATAAACTCCCCCTTACACACAATTCAGATTAACATGGAAAAAAACAAATGGACAGTGGGAAAACAATTCCACAGTCTTTGTCCATAGAATTTATTGGGTTGGTCTTTGCTGACCTGAAGGGTTCTCCTTAACCTTCCTTTTCCTGAAAGCTTCCACTGGTTTGCAAGAGGCACAGGGTGGCTGTTTCACTTATGAAGGGTCTCTGATCTATCCAATTCAAAATCATAACTTTCAGCATCTGCTGAAGGAAAGTGGCTTACTACAGACATATGGGTTTCTGTTCTGGCCTGACTGGCTTTTCTCTGTCTTGTTCATCGTCTAAGCTATTCAGCTACGTTACAATCAATCACTTTGTTGGCAGGCAGAGGGCTGTTCTCATTAATTGTGAATTAGGAACCTATTATCAATCAGTTTCACTTGTAAATGATCCTTCAGCTCCAGTTCATCTGCATATTTCTAGAATCCAAAGCTACCCAAAAGGGTTCACAATAGGTTTCAAGTTCCTTGCATTCAAACCATGCAGCTACCCTTGTAAATCCCTGGGTTTAAAACCATTCTTCGTCATATCTTTGAAAAGCGCAAAAAATAAAGACACAGTCTTTCCCAGATCTACTGTTAAGTTTCTCTTTTCTGAAAGGAAGAGAAAATAATCTACTCAATCTTTTCTAATTTAAAAACAGCACCCTTACCTGATAGTATTGTGAGATTTTGAGTTCATGAGCCACAGTTAAAGAACACTGGCAGTTAGCCATTCAGAAGTAATTTTATTATCGTTTGTTAAGAAGCCTCAGTTCAGATTTAAAGCATTGGCTAAATAGACAGAAAAAGTATTAACTTTTAACAGTTGAGACCAGTTCATTGATATCAGAGGATGAACGGAGTGTTGTCACAGAGTGATGGTGATTGCAGCAGCTTGTAATCATTGTGATCAATCATTATGACCTTTTAAACCTACCTTATTCTGGTCCCTGACTACTCAGAATTGTTTGAACTAGTCCAGAGAGTGAGAGATAGAGAGCAAAAACTACAGTGCAGAGCCAGCTAATTCATTAAAGTTCTGTACTATACTGAAAAATTACGACTTATTAAGGATCCTTAATTCTTACAGTCTCAAAGTGCTCACATGGTCAGATATATTAAAATTCTCTTAAAACGATAGTGAGGTTGAAGTTTTTCCATGATTTAGCAACCGAAAATGGTTACTATTACATGTCAGATTATATCTTATAATTCAATATTTTCAACCAGTCCACATAAAGTAAGAGTGTTGACAAGAGTTTTCAACTCCTCTGTGGCCACAGGAACTATGACAGAGGACTGGATGACAGCCAGTGTGGTACCATTATTCAAGCAGGGAGGAAAGGATAAACCAGGAAACTACAGGTCAATCAGTCTAACCTCAGTAGTGGGAAAACTATCAGAAAAAATTCTGAGGGATTAGAAGCAGTTCTGAGAGGCAGGATTAATCTGCATTTGGGAGGCAGGGATTTATCAAGATTGGTTAACATGAGTTTTGTTAAGGGGAGGTCATGTCTGACCAACATGATTGAATTTTCCAAAGAGGTGACCAGGTATGTGCAAGAGCACAATGTTTTTTATGTAGCCTACTTGGACTTTAGCAAAGCTTTTGATAAGATCCCACTTAATTGCAGCTTTTGTTAAAATGTTGCTTTGAGTGTAGCAAAAGTAAGAGCCAGGGGATCCCAGGAAATTTGGATATTTGAATCCAGAATTGGCTGGGTGGCAGGAAGCAGAGTATAATCATAGTGGTAGTAGGAACTGTCGATGCTGGAGAATCTGAGATAAAACGTTGTGGAGCTGGATGAACACAGCAGTGCTGTGTTCATCCAGCTCCACAACGTTTTATCTATAATCATAGAGGGGTGTTTTTATGACTTGAAACCTGTACCCAGTGGGGTACTTTGCTCTTTGTCATATATGTAAATGATTTAGGCTTGAATGTATGAAGGTCGATTAGTAAATTTGTGGAAATGAAAATTGGTGGGGTGGTAAATAGTGATGAGGATAGCCTTACATTACAGCTAGGTATAGGTGGACTGGTCACCTAGGCTGAAGTTGCAAATGGAATTCAATCCAGATAAATGTGAGTTGATACGCTAGGGCAGGATAAACAAGGCAAGGGAATACGTGATGAACTGTAGGACCCTGGGCGGCACCCAGGATCAGAGTGACCTAGGTGTGCATGTCCACCAGTCTCTTAAGGTAGTGGAACAGGTAGATAAAGGAGTTAAGAGGTGTAGAGGACACTTGCCTTTAATAACCGAGGAATGGAGTTAAAGAGCAGGGATGTTATGCTGGAACTGTATAAATAGTCGGTTAGACCACAGCTAGCATATTGTATGAGGTTCTGGGATCCACGTTACAGGATCAGAGAAGGTGCAAAGGAGATTTACCAGGATGTTTCCTGGGCTGGAGAGTTTTAGTCATTTCAAGAGATTGGATAGACTCTGTGTATTTTCCTTAGAACAGAGCAAACTGAAGGGGGACATGATTGGGATGCATAAAGTTATGAGGAGTATACATACATTGGCCGAGAAGGAACTTCTATCCTTGGTGGCAGGCATCAGTGGTGGGAAGAGGGGTGAGGGGTGCGGTGCACATATTTCCAATAAGGGACAGAACATTTAGAGGAGATGTAAGGAAAAGGTTTTCACCCAGAGGGTGGTGGGTATCTGGAACTTACTGCCTGTAAGGGTGGTAGATGCAGAAATCCACATAACATTTATGTGTCTTGTAGAAACACACAGTTGCACGGATAACCCCACATCTAAAATACCTAATTCTTCAATAATGTCTTGGAGCTGTTAATTAAGCTGTGAATTTGCACAACCCCACCAATAATGACAGATTGTGGAAGTGGTCAAGTAGCAATAATGCTACAATGATAGCGTTTAGAGTATGCCAACAAATATCAATTGAAATTTATAGAGCAGATTTTTATCATTCTTGCTGAGAAGTTTTTTTTAAAGGAAAGGGCAGGGTATTTAAATAATTGTATAGCTTGAAAGTTCTACATATGTTACCCATTGTTCATAGGCATTTATGTTTCCACCATAATGTCATGGAACATGCATAGTAAATTGAGATCTTTCTAAAGCACAAATTGGATTTGTTGTCTGTGCACTAAGTGGCCCATCCATCTCCTGTTCATGCCTATGCTTTTTACATGATCCCCCTTATCCCTTCTGGGGATAATTGGGTCAGATCATCCAGGTTCCATCCGCTATTTTTAAAAGCTCTGGATCCCATGCAGTTCTGCAAAAAATCCAGCCGTTAGTTGGTTTACTTAACTAAATTTCCTGTCACCTGGGAAGGAAGCATATTCTTTTTTTAAGGAATATTGCAAAAAAAGAGTTCCAGCGCAGCAAGAGATTATGAAAAAAAATTGAAAGTGCATTAAAACTTAAATGTGATTTGGCACGGTTTGCTGTATTCTGAAATAAAGCTGTATAATCAAACAACAAACATTGTTTTATGGGAGTGATAGTATTGTGAAGGTGGAGTATATATTTTGTGCTGTTTCAAAATAAAGAAAATAAGCCTTCGCTGTATGCTTAGATTCATGACAATGAGTGAGCTAACTCATAAAATTACGCCTTTTAGAATGTCGGGTTTCAATTGCATTTTCGTTCAGATTTCAGTATGTTAAAAACAATTTTTTTGAATTGTACAGCAAACTAGAAATGGACCATCTCTACATGTCATATGCTGATATCATGGCAAAGGTCAGTTCAAAGTCATTTATTCTAATAGATATTTACAGTCCTTTCAACAGACACCAATAATAACATGGTCTTTTTTTTTAAACATGAAATACACTTCCAAAACTGCTGCATTGTGCACACCTTGACATCACTCACTTTTTACATTTGAAAATCCAAAGGTAGCCAATTTTCATTTTTAAGCAGTTGCTGTTTATCACACTCTGTTTTGCTACTGTTTCTCTAAACGAAAATTCCTGGGGAATCCAGAAGTTAAAATTTCAAGCTCGTGACTCCCTGATGACTCAGTCAGTCTGAAATCCCTACAGTGTCTGCTCTGCATTCAATAAAGTTATAGTCCGTGTCCCGAGCCATTTCTAATCACTGACTCCTTCTGAAATTTTGAAGGTCGCAGTCAGTAGCATATTTGTGAAGAGTTATTCATGCCTGTAATCTGCACCGGTTGCACCCATCCCAATCCGGCAACACAACGTGCAGCCAGGGCACTGGGGGAACCTGGAGACCTTTTTCAAATGCAAATAAGTTGTGGATGCCCGGGATGTTCAGCTCCAGTGGTAATAATAAAACAGTTACAGTGAGATAATCAATTCCACCTAGCATTGATTACTTTACAAGTTCCAGGATGTTGGAGAAACACAAGCTAGCTCTCCTTTAAGTATGAATTTCCCTTAATGTGCCTCCTATAATAAGTACAGAAGATCTAGCCATTGCTGCCTCTTCATCCGCCTCGTCCAAAGAGATTTAAACAAGTTTACTCTGGCATCCATGTGTTTTGATTTTTGGGTAATCACATTAAGTTGTGCATATCTTTATATCAAGTTAAGGAGAAATAGATGGTAATAATCAGTTGTCATTAATTGTGAACATCCGTAACAGTTTGTTCAGTTATGTATAAGAGCACTTTGGGATATAAAAAGAGAAAATATAAAACGGAGGAAAGGCGCTCATGTGGTGCAGTCATAGTGTCTCTGCCTCTGACCCAGGAGGCCTTGAGAGTTCAGGCCATGCTGTGCAAACATAAAATCTGTAACACTGAGGGTGGAAGAAACTGTAAGACAGTCAGTAAATTGTATCCGAAAAAGAGGTGTCTTTGTTTTCTGAGTCACCAACTAGCTTGGCTCAAGATTGATACAGTACAGTATTGAGGGAATGTCCAAGGTGCTATTCTTTATTAAAGCAAGGCTACATATGCTTGTTTAGAAGATTAAAGATCCTGTGATGCTATTTTGGCGAAGAGCAGAGGATTTCAGGTACACATTGAAGCACAGAAAGCTGGAGGTTTTAAGATTGATTCCAAATCTGCAATGTTGGCAAATCTCAACCACAACACTGATCAAGTAACTATCATTAGTCTACATTGTCATGAGAAAAATTGATCAGTCAGCCCTTCAGATCATTACCCAGTGCCTTTGCTGGATAGCATAGGCCTCGACTGCTTTTGCATGGCTGTTTGCGCCATCAAGGCTCTGACACAAATAATGGCCATAAGGATGTTTTTGCATAATCATAAGTCACAGTTAAAGAGTGGCTGTACAAAGAAAAGTATTTAAGTTAATGCGCTCATCCTCACTTGTAATTTCATTGTTCATTGTGTTCATATCAGAATGCTGAGTTCCTGTAGCAACTTCCAAAAAGAAACAAAGTGCTTCCATACTGCGGGTATGAAACCGTGGCGCAGGTCATCCAATGGGAAGATAGTTGTACTGAAATGTAGACAGGAGTTGTGTGTCAGGACTATGTAGAAGTCCCAAGGTGGTTGACTCTATGGAAATTGATACTTCCCCTGAATAATTACCTGATGTGTGGAAAATTCTGGAAATGTCCCCAACTCTTGAATTAGAGTCAGAGACTTCAACGAATTCCAACTGACTGACTGACTTGAATAGATGACCAGGGAAAGTTAGAAGAATTGAGACCCGCGCAAACTCCTGGCTAATTATAAAACTGAACCATCTAACTCACCACTGGCACCCAAAATAAGCCCCCTTCCCTCCAATCTGAAACACGTACTCTCAAACTTGCGATTCCAGGCTCCTGCAAATTGACAGCACCCCCCCAACCCGGTCTCTACAACAACCTTCCCCTCATCCTGACCAGACCAACCCTGATGGCCTCAATTCTCCAACTTATCCCTGCTTCACACACTATTCGTGCTAAGTCTTGACTCACTTACCTGCCACCCTACCCCTACTCACCTGGCACCCTGTCCCCTCACTCAGCTGGTATTCTATCTATACATCAGTTACTCTGAACACCACACACTTGCCAACTTTAATCCTCCAACCATCCGTCATGCTGCTGCTACTCCACCGTCTGGCACCCTACCCCCTCACCCATCAGTGAAAAAAGTCCCTCAGCCAGCTGGCACCCCACATACCTTCCAATTTACCCTTCTGTAAATAGCTGTCCGTGTTTAGGGTTTTGAAATTGTATAATACAGCAGTTACTACTGCCAACAGTTTCAGTATTAATCCATCCCATTGCTGCCTGTATGGATGCCTGGACTGTGCAACTCCTAGCCAAAAGTTCAGCCAGAAATCTCCTTCACAGGTAAGCAGATATCTTTTAGTACGACCTGGGTTAGAAATAGGGTTTCACACCCTATCAATAGATCGTAAGATTTGAACCTATATGAATTGGTTTAAGTGAAACATGGAACTATAGCAAACGTGCATATTTTGTGTTAGTTTGGTAGCCCAATTCCTATTGTTGTTCCTTCTCATGGTAAAATTAAGAAGTTACTCATTACTAGTCCTATTCTTTATTTCAGAGTTGTCATATTAAAGAGGAAGGCGGTGAGGAAGAAGATGAAGAAGCTGTAGAACTAACCTTTGAAGTAAGTCAGTGACGAGCTATCTAAAATTTTAAGACCGTGTTAAGTTCTAAAATTCAGTCCCTGCCCATCAAAGAAAGTAACCAGACAAATAAATAAATTCTGACTGAAAATTGTACATTCCAGGCAGCTGCCATGTAGGTGCATTTCCACTATAAAATGTCATGCATCACTAGTGTGCATAACACTGGCCATCCTTTATTTATGATGCATGATTAACTGATTTTTCTATTTCTAATTCCATTAACTTCTTTCATAAAGCCTTCTTTTGAATATCTCCAATAGTAGCTCTTCCATATTCTGTAGGCCTCCAGTGTTCTTAAGTACTTCTCTGAAAACCATAGCAAAATGCTTATTAAGCATCTCTCTCTCATCTTATTTCTGAAAATGGTAAGTCATGTTCATTCATCATTCCTATGTTAGCCATCCTGCATTGGCTCCAGTCTAGCAAAGTATTGATTTTAAAATTCTGATTCTTGTTTTCAAATCCTTCCTCATCTCTGAATCCTACTGCAGTCTTATAGCCTACCAAGATCTTTGTTCTCAAATGCCATCCTCTTGTGAATCTCTGATCTGGATGGCCTTGCCATCTACTGGAATTCCCTCCCTAAATTTCTCTGTCTTTCTAACACACACTCTGGTCTATTAATATAGAATCTTTAAAACTTATCTCACGCCAAATTTTTGGTCACCTGCCCTAATACCACCTCATGTGGCTTGGTGTTATAGCTTGTTTGATTTTCCTGTGAAGCTTCTTGGGACATTTTACCATGTACAAGTTGCACTGTGTGTACAAGCTGTCATTGTGTAAAGCAAAGAACAAAAACAAAGTTGGTGGAAAAGCTCAGCAGGTCTGGTAGAATCTGTGAAAGAAAAAACAGAGTTGGCGTTTCAGGTCCAGTGACCCCTCCTCAGAACTGATGGTGGCTGGGAAAACGACAGTCTATATGGTTCATAAGCAGTAAGAGTTCAGAAATATCCCCAGCAGCTCTCACCATCTTCTGTTGTAATTTCAACAGATCAAAACAAATCTCATTTAAGGGCTAGGACTTCTGTCGGACTTCCGCTGAGGCTGTAGCAGCCAAACTTCAGAACCTCCAAGAAATGTAACAAACTTTAAGCCATGCTTGCAGTGGGTAATAGAGTTGCATCATTGACTTGTTTTGTCAACCAAGCAGATGAACCAACTGCAAAAGAGTGACTATTAAGTTCAGAAAATTCATGCTATTGTACAATCCTCTTAGGAAAAGGAGATGGAGAAGCAAAGACTCCTGTACCAGCAATCCAGATTGCACAGCCGGGGAGCTGCTGAGATGGTGCTGCAAATGATCAGTGCATGCAAAGGTACAGATTTTAAAATATGTGTATTTTAAAAACATGAATTTTTCAGTTTCACTAATGTAACCTCTAACCTGTAACAGTTCACTCGATGTAGTCTACTATACTTGCTCCTCTACGCTGGGGACATGAAACACAGACTGGACAACCACTTTGTGGAACACCAACATTATGTCTGCAAAAATGACCCTGAGCTTCCTTTTGCCTGCCACTTCAACACACAACTGTGTTCCCTCACCAGCATCCCTATCTCGGACTTGCTGCAGTGCTCCAGCAAAGTTCTGCACAAGCCGGAAGAGTAGCATCTCATTTTCTGCTTTGGGTTCCCGAAGCCTTCAGGACTCTATCGAGTTCAACAAGTTTAGCGCCTAAGCACCTGTTCCCATATCTTTACCCCAACACCAGGCCTTGTCATCCCAAGGGCTGCTACCACAACCAATGCATTGTCAGCTGCTGATGGTCCCATTACCAGTTATTGATTCTCCCAGGCTGACCTATACCCATTCCTTTGTCTACACATGTTGTTCTCTCTGTCTCTCAGATCCGTCTCCACCTATCATTTATTCCATCCACCCACCCTATCTTTGTATATACCACCCTTTTCCTAGCTGCAATCTGTTCTGAGGAAGGGTCACTGGACCCAAAATGTTAACTCTGCTTTCTCTACGCGGATGCAGCTAAACTGGTTGGGTTGCCAGCAGTTTCTATCTTTGTTTTTGTTTCTGATTTCTAGCATCTGAAGTTCTTTGGTTTTTTAATCTAACCTGCAGCAGTGGCCAAAGACCCAGAATAAGGTGCCATCTCCTTTGTATCGGTGTCGCTCCAACCTAGCAATGAACTTTTTTGTATCATGAAGTACATGCTGTACAAACTTTAAACTACATCTTGTTCATCCTGTCTTTGTATTTCTACCTCATGAGAGGTAGAAGGAATTCAGACCCAGTGAGCTAGGAATTGCAGTGATTGAGTAGCTGCTTTAAGGTGGGGCCAGGAGAAGCACTCTTCCTCTTCCCGGTTTCACAGTCAGAGCTACATAGCTGAGCTGTTTTTTTTGTTCCAGAAAATCATGTGTTAGTTTCTCGAAGGACAGCAAACTATGGTGTTAGCTGCCTCACAAAAGTTTAATCGTTATGGGCGGGCATATACAAGAATCTAACCTGTTTAAGAGTGCAGATCAAAATGCACCTCCTCCATTTTCCTTTGTCACATATGGAAAGTGAGATGCTTACCATCACAGTAGGCCCATTATCATTTTGAGAAACTAGGAGGGGACTGCACTGAACAATTTCTAAAGCAGTGTCTGTTAAGTTGTTTCTTCTTCACTCCATGCAAATCCAAGAAACAAAATAGTATGATAGTGCAAGCACTGCTCTAATTATTTAAGATGTGGAGCTGCCGGAGTTGGACTGGATGGACAGTCAGAAGTCACATGACACCAGTTTATAGTCTGACAGGTTTATTTGAAACAAAAGCTTTCGGAGCACTGCTGCTTCATAAGATGAAGTGGAGGGAAGCACACAGGAATATATAGGCGGAGAGATAATGGTAAGGTAATTCCAAGTAATTAAGAGTGTCTGGAATTATCTTGCCGTTATCTCTACCCCTATATATTCTGTATTTGTATGCTTCCCTCCACTTCACCTGACAAAGGAGCAGTACTCAAAAGGCTTGTGATTTCAAATAAACCTGTTGAACTGTAACCTGGTGTCATGTGACTTCTGACTGATTATTTAACTCCGTAGTAACTTTACCAAAAGGCAAATAGTGTATTAGTAAAACTTCAAACAGGGTTATACTACCCTTGTAAGACAGCGATCTTGTTAGATTTAGTTCAATGATATTCTTCAAAATTCAGCAGATGCCTGTTTTGCCAAATTTTTCTTCTTTCTCATTTTTCAGGTGAGCCAGGTGTAATGGTTTCCTCAACCCTGAAACTTGGTATTTCCATTCTGAATGGCGGTAACTGTGAGGTTCAGCAGGTAAATAAATACTGAATACCAATTTAATTTTATTTATTTAGCATCCGCATTGACACACAGTGCGGAAGTAGCCTTGTCCATGGTTGGATGAAGTCTTTCAGGTCACTTTGTTTAGTCAGTAGACTGTGTGTGACAGTGAGAGTTATTGTTTGGACTATCCATTGCTGCAATCTGAATGGTCTTGACAATCCCACTGATGTTAGGTGGCTGCACATATGCCTTAGCAAGTCCAGCCACAGGTTAAAACACTGTCACTGTAGGTGGTATAAACCAGGTGAATGAACATTACCATCTGCAATGAGATGGCGTTTTCACCTGCCAGTCTTTCTGCCACTGGTCCTCAGCTGTTACTCCTCAGTGTTATGGGTTTAATTGCATGATTGGGGTGAAGGAACGTGACCTGCTGGTGAATTGAGGCAATTATTAAATAAGGCAGGCTTGGGTTGGAGTAGGTCTTCGCCAGTAGCTGGAATATTATTCATCCTCCTAACACAGGAATGTGGGCAGTATTGCCCAGGACTAGGAGCAAGGGGAGGTGAATTGGTCAAAGAGTGTTTGGGCTGGTGCACATTGCTGCCATTGCTGGAACACCGTATTCAGCAGTTCAGTGCACTAATATTGTCTTATTCAGTGTTTTTATACTGAATGTCATCTGTGCATTATCATAATGCATTATATTTTTGCAGTATGAGAGAAATAGTTATGAAGGTGATTGATATGAGAAAAAGTTGCCAATTGCTGCTGTACAATTGTTAAATTACAAAAAGTAACCGTAACCATATATGATTGTTCACTGAATTGTTAGTAATGGTATTTTGTTCAAGAAATGCATCACTGCCCAAAGGCTGAAATGCAGAATGACTTGAATCAGAAATTTTATATAGAGGCTAAGTAATCAGGGTAAAAATGTTGAAGTATTATATTCTTTGTCTAGAAAATGCTAGACTACCTGAAAGAGAAAAAGGACATTGGTTTCTTCCAAAGCGTACAAGTTCTCATGCAAACCTGCAGGTAAGCGATTTTCACTATGATATTGCAAGATATATTGTTGTGAGTTTACACTTTTAACCCAGCTACAATAAAATTCAGTAAGCAAGGTTGTCAGTTTGGTTACATTTCCAGTGCACCCAGTCCTCATTATCTGTAGTTTCGCCAACAGTGACTTGTAACATCAGCCCCGGGCCCTACTTTTGTTTCCTTATCAACTTGTCTGGTCTGATTGTCTGGCCCTTCCAGTTGGTTAGGGCAGTTACATGGTAGTAGTATCTGCATTTCTTATCTGTGGGAAGTCCGTGCACCTATCCCCGCAGTTAACCAGGATTTGTATAGATCATGGTCAAACTAATGCTGTGTCATTAGGTTCACACAGGGTTGACAGTTATACCATCAAACGATAAGACTTCTGCTTAGGCGATGATATGTCTCTCCATTAAATATTAGAAGCAGTACAGTACCAGAGATGGAAATTAATTAGGAGAGGTTTGAGATATTGAGATTATTTCCATTGGAATAGAAAGAGGTTTAAGGGAGAGTTAGCATTGCTTTATAAAACTGTGACAAAAACAGACGTTGCTGGAGAAGCTCAGCAGGTCTGGCAACATCTATGGTGAGAAAGCAGAGTTAATATTTTAATTCCACTGACCTTTCTTCAGAACTGACAGTAGCTGGGAAAAGGTGATATTTTTGCTGATGAGAGAACCTGACCAGCATCCCAATTCACCTCACTGTCTAAACAGTAACACATCTTCCAGGTGAAGCAGTGATCTGTGTGAACTTCATTCAATCTAGTCTACATTGTACTTGCTCACAGTGTGGTCCTCCCTACCCTGGGGAGACGAAACACAGACAAGTGACCGCTTTGTGGAACACCTATGTTCGATCTGTAAAAAATGACCCCGAACATTCAGTTGTCTGCCGCTTCAACCCATGTTCCTTGGCCAAGCTTGATCCGGTGAGGCTCAGCACAAGGTGGAAGAATAGCATCTTATCTGTTTGAGGACCTCCAGCCTTCAAGACTCAATATCGATAATTTTAGGGCCTGAACACCTCTTTCCATGTCACTTACTTGCCCTATGCCTTGTCATGACACAGGCTGCTTTTAGCACAGCCAACCTATTTTCACCTATTCATGGCCTCCATTATCAGCTTTTCTCCTTCCCTGGCCCACGCTGTGTCTTGTGCTCTCTGTCTCTCGCATGTGTCCCGGGGCTTTAGTCTGAGCCTCTTGAGCACCCTATTATCACCATGCCACCTCTCTTCTCCTTGTTGCCCAGCCCCTGCTAGAATCCAGGCAGATAGTCAAAATGTATGTGTTCCTAGGCAGAATCTTGCATGTGAAATGCAGAGAATAATTTAATCAAGATCCTCTAAATTTAGATTTTGCTCTTCCTCTGCACTCCACCCACTCATTCTATAACTGTGGTGTTAGGTAGTGAGCAGTTTGCCAGCAGTGATTTTGAAGCCCCGCTAATGAATGCTATTATTGTTAAGCAATAAGAGGCTGGCTATGTTGGTGCAGTGGAAAAATAATAAGCTTTGCAGTTCTGTCATCCGTCATCGTGATGATTGCAGACTTCAGCAGTAACGGGCATCTGTTCACTTCTCCTTGTGCAAATGACTTTTGACATTTCCAGCGACAGCTGCTACATTGTGAACATCATTAACATTTGCTGCTTACCTCGACATACACAGTGTAATGTGCATAGATATATCAAAACATCTAGACTAGCTTTTGAAATGTTAGCGTTAAAAAATAAGAACTTGTATGGAATTAGACATAATGCATTTATAGTTTTACAAAAGCAAAGGCATTTACAGCACAGAATGCCATTCACATAACATCAGTTCCTTTTGGAGAGTGCTAACTGATTTATTGAAGTGCACAGGACCCCTTAAATTTATTCTCTGTTATGCACGTGCAGTTACTCAGAGGCCAACTTGTGTGTGACCTGTGAGAGAACTGAGTACAGCACATCTGTGAAGCTTAAAAGGAACATTACCTCTGTATTAGTTCTTTGCATTCAAAGACTTAACTCCACTACCCTGGTGTCTCTCACCATAGCCCTGTATCTTTCCCTGCTTCAGCAATTTATTTTTAACTATTTTTATATAGCTTACTTACCCTGCATTAAGGTTTATGCAGCTTACTTACACTGCAATAAAAAATACTGCAACGTCAGAGATCAAAGAGCAGAAACTTCAATGTAATGAAGTCTTCCAAGTTTTATTTCGCCATTCTTTTAAACATCAATATGTTGAAATGATATGTAAGATGTGTTAACTTTAATTTCTGTGCCTCATCAATTCTGGAAATTATGTGTTAACAGCGTGCTCGACCTCAATGCTTTTGAAAGACAGAATAAGGCTGAAGGTCTAGGCATGGTCACAGAAGATGGAACCAGTAAGTAGCTTTGTGCTGCAGCTCACAACAAATAGTTGAATAAAAGCAAGTTTGAAATCAGGAAGTAACAAGATAATGTTTGTGAAACTATAATTACAACATTCTCATTGAAGATTTGTAAAAGCATTACTGTAGTGGAGCATCTAATATTCACATTAGAGACCTACACCCAACATCTTAAAATATTTTTAATTTTTTCACTTGCTTTATTGAGTTTTGTTTAGTTTTTTCCCTCTAACTTTGTAGATCAGTTAATCAGTCTATTCTAGTTTATAATTGGTTCAGTTGATTTTATTTAATTAGTATTTATTGAATGATTGCAATTGTGTTTCTGTTTCTATTTTTTACTCATTTTGCGTCCTTTTTTTCTTTTTCACTTTTCTCTGGTCCACAGTCATCAAACGTGAAAGTGGTAAATAATTGTTTAGGGGTGTTTATTTCTTGTTTTTCTTTTCTCACGTGATCTTTGTGCAGGTCAAAACCAACAAAACAGCGCCTGATTCCGTGGCCGCTTGCCACAACTGTATACAGTGCAGATCCAGCCTAGTGGTATTAGTGGAATTTGAAGAGCTTTGAGCTTCGCATTAATTTGCTGCTTCTGAACCTGATGTGAAGTGATCCACTAGGAACAGACCCTTAAAGATAAAATCAACTTAAGTCAATTCACAGCACGGTGCCCGTGGTGCACAATTCCTAAGAGGCAGTCAATTTATACTAGTACAAAATTATTTTTCCAAAGTTTGTAGCAAAACGGGTGACTTCTTACGGTAAAACAATTTGAATCCATTGAAGCTAAATTCACTGGCCCCTTTTAATAAATTGTCTCACTTGTGGATAAGACAAATTGTTCTCCAGCTAAATGTTCCTGATTCTCCATATGGACCCTAGGGGAATGCTATTACTCTACCCACAATGGGTAGGAGCCGGTTAAGATGACTAAAATTAACAAGCCATGTGACAAGTCTCCAGGCTGTCTCTTTCTGCCACCTCCTTCCCCCAACACTGCCAGAACTAAATATCCCTGTTTGCCTCCGACACTTCCGCCATCTACAGTCAGACCCCACCACCAAAGACATCTTTCCCTCCCCACCCTTATCTGCCTTCCGGAGGGACCACTCCCTCCGCGACTCCCTTGTCCGCGCCACACTCCCCTCCAGCCCCACCACACCCGGCACTTTTCCTTGTAACCGCAGGAAGTGCTACACCTGCCCCCACACCTCCTCCCTCACCCCAATCCCAGGCCCCAAGAAGACATTCCACATCAGGCAGAGGTTCACCTGAACATCTGCCAATGTGGTATACTGCATCCGCTGTACCCATTGTGGCTTCCTCTACATCGGGGAAACCAAGCGGAGGCTTGGGGACCGCTTTGCAGAACACCTGCGCTCAGTTCGCAACAAACAACTGCACCTCCCAGTCGCGAACCATTTCAACTCCCCC
>JAHRHZ010000092.1:4619000-4634199 GCA_024137785.1 Ginglymostoma cirratum | reverse complement strand
CCTGCTGTGTTCATCCAGCCCCACACATTGTTATCTCGGATTCTCCAGCATCTGCAGTTCCTATTATCATTATACATTGTCAATACATCAATATACATTGTCAGCTTAGTTAATTTTGGTTAGAATTGCATGGGAACTGGCAACAAGCAAGAGAGCGGAAGGGGCACCACATACCTGCTGTGCTTTTGGGAATACTGTGCCTCAGTTAAAATGTCATCCAATGAGGTGCATGCTGTAATTACACTGTCAAATCATTCTACCTAGTGTTCTTAAACATATAGCAGTGAGAGAGGTTGAGATTTCATGGTACTGGCAGGATGGGTGAAGGTGCACATAAAACAGAATGGGTGGCTAGCCCCACCCACCTTCCTGAGACCCCTGAGCAGTCCCCATAGCACAGTGGCTGAGAAAGATGTCAACCAACCTGCCCACTTTGAGTCTTACTAAAACCGTTAAATGGCCAGATAAAGGCCTCTTCTTGCTGTTTCCACAACAATTAATGGAGCAGGGGAACGTGGAACAAAGGAGACCACCTTGCTCTTTCATGTCTTCAGGCAGGTGGAAAGAGGGGCTGTCTCCTTTCCAGGGAGGTGCTTCATCATGTGGCCATTAAGCATTGCTCATAGACCCGGTAGAAGTCACTATTCTGCAGCTGATCAATTAGTTTCTTGAAGTGCAAGTGATGATTTAACTTCAAACTCAAACATAAAAATATTAAACTCAGTTGAAACTTGATAGCATACAGTGTAATTGTATTGTTATTACCAGGACAATTCAGAAAATAGTAGGCATTACTTTCAAAGATACTGTAACTTTCAATTGGCACAACAGAACTAAGTTCCTAAATATATATCGGATCACATCCTACTCCTGTTATTTGGAGGACTGAGTGGAGCACAGCTCATTTAGTATTCAGTTTCTGTCATCACCACATCAAGTTTTTTTTAAATAAATTACTCATGGGATGTTGGCATTGCTGGCCAGGTCACATTTATTTCCCATCCCTAATTGCCTTTCTTTAACATCCTCCTTCAACCACTGCAGTCCTTGAGGTGTAGGTGTCTCCATGGTGCAGTTGGGAAGTGAGTTCTAGCATTTTGACCTAGCGATGGTGAAGAAACAGAAATATAATTCTAAGACAGGATGATGTGTGTCTTGGAGGGGAACTTGCAGCAGATGGTGTTCCCATGCCCTTGTCCTTTTAGGTGGTAATGTTGTGAGTTAGGAAGGTGCTATCAAAGAAGCCTTGATGAATTGTTACAATGCACTGTGGAGTCATACAACACAGAAACAGACACTCTGATCCACGACAACCATATTCCCAAACTAAACTAGTCTCACCTCCTTGTCTTTTTCCCATATCACTCCAAACCTTTCCTATTCACGGACTTATCCAAATGCCTTTTAAACATTGTAATTGTACCTGCATCCACCACTTACTCTGGGAGTTCATTCCACACACAAATATGTTATGGGTAAAAAAAAAAAAGTTGCCCCTAATGTCCCTTTTAAAACTTTCTCCTCTCACCTTAAAAATATGCCCCCTAGTTTTAATCTTCTCCTGCCCTAGGGAAAAGACCTATGCTATTCACCTTGTCTCTGCCCCTACTGATTTTATAAACCTCCTATAAGGTCACCCCTCAACCACCTATGCTCTAGTGCAAATAAGTCTCAACTCATCCAGCCTTTCCTTATAACTCAAACCTTCCATTCCAGGCAACATCCTGGTAAAGCTCTTCTGAACCTTTTCCAATTTGATAATATCTTTCCTATAGCAGGGCAACCAGAACTGCACACAGTACTCCAGAAGAGGCCTCACCAACATCCTGTACAACCTCCACATGATATCACAACTCCTATACTCAGAGGTCTGAGCAATGAAGGCAACTGTGCTAAACACCTTCTTAACCACCCTGTCTATCTGTGACACAAATTTCAAAGAATTATAAACCTTTAGCTGTCTCTGTTCTACAGCACTACCTAGGGCCATACCGTTAATTGTATAAGTCCTACCCTTGTTTGTTTTACCAACATGCAATATATCACTATTATTCAAATTAAATTACATCTGCCACTCCTTAGCTCATTGATCCAATTGATCAAGATCTCTTTGTAATCTTAGATAACCCTCTTCACTGTCCACTTTACTACCAATTTTAATAGCATCTGCAAACATACTAAGCATGCTTTCTATATTCTCCTTTGAATTGTTTACATAAATGACAAACAAAAGTGGACCCAGTACTGATCTCTATGGAACACCACAGGTCACAGGCCTCCATCCGTAAAACAACCCTCCACCATTTCTTGTGTGTATTTAAGACTGAGATAGACAGACTCTTGCTCAATAGAGTAATCAAGGGTTGTGGAGAAAGGGCAGGAAAGTCGATGTGAGGAGTGGTCAGATCAGCCATGATCCTATTGAATGGTGAAGCAGGCTTGAGGGGCTCAACAGTCCACTTCTGTTCCTAATTCTTGTAGACTTAAGAGTTAGACATAGTTTTTAAGACAAAAGTGATCAAAGGTGTGGGGAGAAAGAGTGAATAGAGTACCGAGTTAGACGATCAGCCATGATCATACAGAATTGCAGAGCAGGTTTGAAAGACCAAATGCCTACACCTGCTCTTATTTACTATGTTTTTGTACATCCTTAAAGATCGACTACCCTGTCTGTACGTTATTCTAAATATGCATTACTTTTTGAGCCCTTAATCTGTTTTATCTCAATTTCAGTAACTTGTGTCATCTAATCTGAATTCCCATCCTGAATGGGAATCTCACTTATCTCGTCTACATTTAGGAACCAGTAAGCCTTTATTAAGCACTCTTCATGTGTGTAAAATTGGAATACTAAAGTTGCTGGAAATCTGAAATACAAAAACACGTAAAAACTAGGAAAACTCAGCGTGACAGTAACAGACAGTTTGTCTAGTGACAAACTAACTTGTCATTTCATGTGAAGATATTCTTTCATCCAATCTGTCATCAACCTGAAACATTAACTGTTTCTCTCCACAATTGCTGTCTGACCAGCATTGTTGTTATTGAACTGTTTGTGTGTTTTGGAACTGGGTCTGTCGGGTCTGTCTTCCGTAGACAATGTTATGTTAGAAGAAGTTGGAGTAAAAGGAGTGAGGTAAGGCAAGTACAAATTTAGCAGGTGTAGTAATCATTCCCCAATTAAAGAATATCCTGTATCCCAGTTCTTTCAGATTGAGAACTGTTTATAGGCTTTTTAAAATTAGCTCCTCAGATATAATGCTGCACACTTCCAATGCATGTTACATTCCGTTTACAGCAAAATTACAAAATATTTTTAGGTACAATTAATTGAAGAATAGCTTATTCTGTCACAAGGAAAGTAAGACTTGAGTAGGCTGAACTATGAACCTTGTATGAAATACCTGATGTCAATAGACATGAGCATGGTTGCAGAGGTTGTCTCCATCCTTGGTGGAAAAGGGAAGTTTAATGACTTTGGTTGTTGGTCTAAATGGGTTGCTAATCAATTTTCGCATATTGCTTGAGTGTATGTTCTACCTTGTAAAATGAAGTCTACTAGGCAAGAGATGGGAAATCTGTTGACTTAACAAGTGCAGTTGTGCTGTAATTGCACTGGAGATGGAATAAGTTCTATTTCATATGAAAATTTTGCCCAGATTTCCTTTTGACATAGCCTTGTTGAATTGATTTTCTTAACATTTACCAATGTTGCTAATGTACAAAAGAGCAGAGCTAGAGAGAGTTAAACAGCCAGTGTTCATTTTACAGTTTCATCAACAACAAAGGGCCATCTTTCCTTTACGTCTCATCTCATCTTATGACAGGAAACTATTAGGGATTGGACAGGAAAAATGAAATTGCTGGGAAAAGAGGATAAGAGAGTCTTATTTTTTCTGTGATGCTTGGATTAATAAAGTGCCTTTGATCTTATAAAACATTGCAAAGTGTTTCTGTAGAGTAAGGGAATTGGTAGTCAAAGACACACATTGGGAGAAGTGTCAGTTGAGCACTTAGAGATGTAGTCAACAAAAGAGCTTTTGAGATTTCCATTAGGATGTGGAGAGAGCTAACCAGATGGATTACAGCATACAACTGAGGCGGCCACCAGTCATGGGGCCAGAAAGGGTATTCAGGTCTGGAGAGAGGATGTTGTGAGTTGAATGAAGAGTCAGTAAAGGTTATAGGAGTAGTGTGGAGTGAAGCACTGACAATTTTGAAATCAATGCACTTGCAGGGATCCAGTCAGGTGATGACATAGCAACATGGTTGAAATGGCATTCTCAGCCTCATGATGTCATGAACCACAGCAATAAACATAAAGCCATGAGAGTGAAACGCAATTTCTAAATAGGCAAATCATGAGGATATAATTTTCATGCATATTTCTGCACCTCTCATATAAATGTATATATGCACATTTTAGTCCTAATTTGTTTCTAAACAAATTACTAATATACTGATTGTATTTGAGGTTGAATACTGTTAACATTTGAAGAGTTGTGTCATATAACAAGTGCATAGATTTGTGGTTGAAATTTTGACTTAATATACCTTTTTCCCCCATCCCGAAAAGTATCACAGAACTTACATTTGTGAACCTTACTGCACCAATACTTGCTGTGTGACTTTGGTTCTTTATCTTAATATCTGAAAGAGATATTCAGATGGACACAGTCTAGTTAGACAGGGCAGATATTTGTAGATTATTAAACTATTCAAATTGCAAAACAGGAAAACTGTGCACCCACCAATGAAGTGTGTGCATTATCAGTTCCACCTCAGCTATAGCCAGGAATGGTGCAGCCATACGAAAGCCGAAGCAGACAGAATGACCTTACCCATGTTAGTTTAACCACTTGAAATTTATGTTTCCAGCTGATCAGTTCTAAGCGAAGGAAGTTAAGTTATGAATTGGAGATAAAACTCAGCAAAAAGCATAGAATTGATTTTAAGCTGCAGTTTATGTCCTCTCAGTTTTCTTCCCTATCCTTCTGGAGGCTGTGATCTGGTCCATTCCACAGATGTTTGCTGATTCCAATTGCCTAGACCAGGTTGTGAGTGTTAGCATTGGTTGTAGCACGGAATTGTTACAGTGCACAAGGAGACCAAATGGTCTGCACCACGAACAAGCCTGATGTCTCTTTCATCCAAAATCTTGAATGGAATCTTGCTGGATTAAATGAATAGCAGTCAGAAGCAGAAACGTCAACTGATTTATCACCTTTTTGGTGTTGCCCCCACCCAACCTTCCTTACCTGACGTTAACAAGGCAAAATACCTTGCCTCCACATCTATTATGATGAGATCAACAAGTTCAGCACAAACCAGGGATCAGTGACAGATTCCTAGAAATTGGGCTGCTTACTCCTGTCTTTCAGGAGATGCATGGCAGTCGGAGTCTTCAGGTTAGCAGGCAAGAAGCGTAGTGTCTATTTCTGACTATGAATACATCAGTTGCCTCATTAGGTTGAGGATAGACAAGAGGTGTCCTTTAGCCATGCCTAAACCTGATGTTAGTCACTTATATAGTATATAAAAGTTAAGAGACATATTGCCTGCTTGAGGTCACTAGGAGGAGAAGGAAAAGAGGCGAAGGGAACTCGGGGTCGGGAGTGGCAGTGCATATTCATGGAATGCAGAGGAATACTCCTGGTCAACCAGGAAGAAGTGAACATACTCTTCTCTCAATGTGGATCCAGAATGACCAGGAGTACTCCCCTCAACTGTACATTAAGGTACCTAGTGCACCTGACTTAAGGTTAGTTCACCCCTTCCTCCTTTCCAACTGTGTGCTACTGGCTCAGCATCCCTAATCTCCGGTGTCCTTCAACCCCTGGTTCTGAAAACCAGACTTCACAGCCCAACATCCTTCCTTCCTTCCAATCCCAAACCCGTACATCTATCCCCTCACCCCAGCCTTGAAAATCCTTCCCTATTTCATCCTTCCCCAACGCTACTGATGATTTAGAATGTCCTTTTCTCCCAATGCTTGTAATTTCCACCGCTACTCCACCAATCACCCAGTTGTCGCCCTTGAGCTCTACCATTTTTATGTAAGGTGAATATTCCTACAAAAGGTTAGTGCCCAAATTGGATGTTGCAGAATTTTCTGTTATCTCATACAGTGTGCTAACTCACGAAGCTACTGTTGATAGCATCATTTAAACTGAATATGTGGTGCCGTAGAGAGGGTGAATTTGTGCAGGGTATCACCCATTCAACAAGCTTTATGTTTTTCTGGGATTTTCATGGCTTCTATTCTAAAGTCATGGTCGACAAACAGTGCCCTGGCAAGTTCATGCCCCTTATTCTGAATTATGTTTTCTCTCTATTGGATCCCTATTTACCACGAGGAACATGTCAAATTAAAGTTATTTACATTCCAATTACCCCTCCTCTCAGGTCCATAGGTAACTAAAGAGAGATTGAGAGTTGGACAAATACACATCCTCTGATTTTCATAAGTGCTGTAGGAAGGTTAGTTATTCCTTAGTTTCACCTCAACAATGTCATCACACATTCATTTCTGTGGTTTGAGACTGAAACAATTACAATTTCATCACTAACAATAGCTGACTTAAGAGGTGCTAATTTATTTTGTGCTGTTCTGAACTCTGTTTCTGCTGCATGATAATAATTTGTCTTTCTGTGTAGGCGAGAAGGTGATGTCAGACGATGAATTTACTCAAGATCTTTTCAGGTTCCTACAGTTGCTCTGTGAAGGACATAACAATGGTATATAATAATTGTGCTTCTATATTATAATTACCATTTTCAGAAAATAATTTAATATACAAAATATTAAGTATAAATCAGTAAAAATAAATGCTTCATTACTATGAGCTTGAGGCAACTGAGAAAAGTCTGACATAAGTGGGAGAGTTTTAGCTGGGTGCAGGGTGTTGAAAGACCCATGGCTGCTAACACAGCTGTCTGTGGGAGCCTGATGGTTTTGTTTACCTCTGACCAGTTGTCTTTGCTTCTGAAATGCAAGCATATGCAGGTCAATGAAGAATGGATGGCTTACATGGGGAGCATTTGGCAGGGTTGAGAATATGTGCCTTGTACAATAGTCCTACCACTCCTAACGCAGTAAAGCCTAATTTAAAACTTGTTTTCATACATCTAGTCCCTACCATTGGACTAAGAGGCCTAAGTTCCAGCCCCACCTGCCCTGGAAGTGTGTTGTAACATGTCTGAAGAGGTTGATTAAATAAGCTAAAGTTTAATTTCTAGGGCTTTTTCTTCCCCAACACATTTTAGTGAGTGAAGAGCGCATATGTGTATCCTACTCAAAATCCTATTAAAATTCCAGTGTATTTCTGGATGTATTAGCGTATATTAACAAGGCTGATGCCTGAGCCATTTAAGAACTTTAGCTGTCTGTAAAAACAGTGAGGTTGTTGTAGGAAGAAAGTTAGAACAGTTACGCAAATACACGTGCATATACAATGTCATTGTTCTTCAAACTAAATACATTGAATAAAAAGGACTAAATGCAAATTATTTTGGGCAACTTACCCACAACCTCATCCCGCCTAATTTATCCAATCAATTCATTAACAATGAAGAGCAGCAGCATAAAGTCATTGAGCAAATAAGAATATTTGCAATTTGCAGTCTGCAGTCATAGAAGAATGCTAAATTATTACACAACATGGAAAGAATAAACCTGATAAATGTTACAGATGCAAGGAACCCACGCTGTTACTTCAAGGTAAGTCAGGCCAGTATGACATGAAATCATTGAAAGGTAAATTTGAACAGAATACTTTACATCCCTGAACATTTAGACAATCCATTGGTAAAAACAAAGAGATTAGTGGAGTTCGGTATGCAACTGACTAAACTGAGTGAGTTTGAGGACCAAAAGAATATAGTTGATGGCTTGACGTTAACATTTCTAATGCCACTATATAGTATCTTAGACTTCTTCTGTGTGTGGCATTTAAATGTTCTATACACTATCACCAAAACTGTGTATTTGTTAGGGCACAGAGGTCTTTGATGTTGTTGATAATTCCCATGTCTTGGGAATATCCTATTAGCCAGAGCAGACATCGACATGGAACTGATGCTGAAATTAAATTTCAAATGTGCCAGTGCAGTCTTTGACCATCAGAAGAACAGAGTGCTTAATGACAAGGATCACAAACCAGACATCAAGCTCACTCTACTGGGAAGCAGTGTAAGCATCAGAGATTGGGCAAAGTATACCGCCACTTCAGATCCCTTGAGAAGGACCACCAGCAATGTCCCTGCAATCATGCAAATCCATTGGCAGGATAGGTGCTCAAGTATCAGTGTTCTCTCTCAGGCCAACATCCCTGGTATCGCGACTCTGGTTACGATCCAGGAGAGCAGAGGAAATACTTCAAGGATGTCCTCAAAGCCTTCCTGAATAACTGCAATATCGTCACCAATTTGTGAGACTCTGAAGCCCAAAACCTCCCAATTTGCCAAAGAAGCATCGCAAACCAACTACCATTTTGAGCGTCTCCGGCAGGCCCAGGTGGAGGCTAACTACAAATAGCAGAAGGAGCATCCGAAAATGTGAGCAACTCGCCCATCTAGCTCAGCAAAGTCCACTTGCCCCAACAGAATTTGCAGATCCAGCACTGGACTGCTTAATGACCTCAGGACTAACAATGCCAGAACAGAAGAAAATTATCCTCAATCCTGAGGGACCACCAAAGAAGATACGCTGTTATAGTATATAGGGCAAGAACAATAATTCTATCCAGATGTAATTGTGTTCCTGTGTCAAACTTCTACAAATGTGATTTACAGTTAGTTGCTAGGTCTTAATGTTTAAAAAATGTAGTTAATTCTGATGCAGCAAGCGTTTATGGATTATATATATTTACCGTTTATCCATGCATGAATAAGAACATCCATAAGGTTTGAATTAAGAGATCAACTATCCTTTTAAATTCTTACTTGCTATTTTATATCATATTTTAGTTCCTGTTACAATTCTGTATGTTCTACTTATAATGCTTTGACTAGAAAGTGGTGAATATTCCTCTCACTGCTCTAAAGCCCAAGCAAAATTCCAAGTGCCATCACAAATCTAAGAAGCTGAAATAAATGCTACTCTTAAGGAAGAGCTATGCTAACACTGAAAATGCATTTTCATTTCAGATTTCCAGAATTACCTTCGAACTCAAACAGGTAATACCACAACTATCAACATTATAATCTGCACTGTCGACTACCTGCTTCGTCTACAGGTACTAATTTTTTAAAAAAAAGATTTGATGCTTGATGTGTCTAATAAAACTGTAACAGTCCTTTCAATCTCACTCGACTAAATGTAGCATATATATCTCATCTAATGTGCATATCTAACAACACTGTGAACATGCATAGTTACAACTGTGTAAAGAATAAACTCAAAAAAGGAAGAGGTATTAGTTTCGGTATTGATGGTAGAGAGAACCAATTAGTGCAAATGTATTCCTTCACTTTAAGGAAGATCTTCCTCCAGTTCGCAAATAAGAAAATGTAATTCATATTTATGATGTTGAGCTGTTTCGAATTCTTATGATTCTATTCTGATCCTGTTGTTCCTGATTGGCCTAGGAATCCATCAGCGATTTCTATTGGTACTACTCTGGGAAGGATGTTGTTGATGAGCCTGGAAAAAGGAACTTCTCCAAGGCCATGGCAGTAGCTAAACAAGTGTTTAACAGCCTTACTGAATATATTCAGGTAATGAAATGTTGGCCATTATCGTACTACAATCTCTGTTAGAAGTTAAACTTGACATTCAGTGCTCTGTAAAATCGCAGTGTCTTCTCATAATGAAGTCTCTCAACCTTGCAGTCATCCTTGTAAAGTCTTTTTATATCATCGCTATTGCCTCCAGATGATATCCAGGTACTCAAATTTGGGCACAATATTTTAATAGTGCCTTAGACGGTGATCTATATAAGTTCGACTTTAAATTTTCACTTTTGTATTCTATGTCACTAATGATATAACCCTGACTGCATCTCCCTCCCTGGCAATTATCTGATTTGAACCAGACTGTTTGCAACCTCACTGTCAGATTTGACCCCAATATGAGGTTTCAACCACCTGTGTGTTCCCTCCATCAAGATCACCCATTTCCCTTTTAATGCATTGTCCAGTTCCATTCTCCCCTGTGAAATTCATATCCATACCGTTTTAACGCTGAATTTGACAGTTCAAATGGTCTTCTGCATGTAGTCCCATCTATCTTCCGTCTGTAAACATGAGATCCCCAAATTATGCTGCTGGTATCCACTAGGCTGAAGTAAAGAAGGCAGTGAAAATAGAACATAGAACATTACAGCGCAGTACAGGCCCTTCGGCCCTCGATGTTGCGCCGACCTGTGAAACCAATCTGAAGCCCATCTAACCGACACTATTCCATTATCATCCATATGTTTATCCAGTGACCATTTAAATGCTCTTAAAGTTGGCGAGTCTACTACTGTTGCAGGCAGGGCATTCCACGCCCTTACTACTCTGAGTAAAGAACCTACCTCTGACATCTGTCCTATATCTATCACCCTTCAATTTAAAGCTATGTCCCCTCGTGCTAGCCATCACCATCCGAGGAAAAAGGCTCTCACTGTCCACCCTATCTAATCCTCTGATCACCTTGCATGTCTCGATTAAGTCACCTCTTAACCACCTTCTCTCTAACGAAAACAGCCTGAAGTCCCTCAGGCTTTCCTCATAAGACCTTCCCTCCATACCAGGCAACATCCTGGTAAATCTCCTCTGCACCCTTTCAAATGCTTCCACATCCTTCCTATAATGGGGCGACCAGAACTGTACGCAATACTCCAAGTGCGGCCGCATCAGAGTTTCGTACAGCTGCAACATGACCTCGCTGCTCCGAAACTCAATCCCTCTACCAATAAAACCTAACACACCTGTACGCCTTCTTAACAACCCTATCAACCTGGGTGGCATCTTTCAGGGATCTATGCACATGGACACCGGGATCTCTCTGCTCATCCACACTGCCAAGAATCTTACCATTAGCCCTGTCCTCTGTATTCCTGTTAGTCCTTCCAAAGTGAATCACCTCACACTTTTCCGCATTAAACTCCATTTGTCACCCCTCAGCCCAGCTCTGCAGCTTATCTATGTCCCTCTGTAACCTGCAACATCCTTCCGCACCATCCACAACTCCACCGACTTTAGTGTCATCCGCAAATTTACTAACCCATCCTTCTACGCCCTCATCCAGGTCATTTATAAAAATGACAAACAGCAGTGGCCCCAAAACAAATCCTTGCAGTACACCACTAGTAACTGAACTCCAGGATGAACACTTCCCATCAACCACCACTCCCCTCTGACTTCTTCCAGCTAGCCAATTTCTGATCCAAACCGCTAAATCACCCTCGATCCCATGCCTCCGTATTTTTTGCAATAGCCTACCAATGGGAACCTTATCAAACGCTTTACTGAAATCCATATACACCACATCAACCGCTTTACCCTCATCCACCTGTTTGGCCACCTTCTCAAAGAACTCAATAAGGTTTGTGAGGCATGACCTACCCTTCGCAAAACCATGTTGACTATCCCTAATCAAATTATTCCTTTCTAGATGATTATAAATCCTCTCTCTTACAATCCTTTCCAACACGGTTGTCTGTACTCCCCTTCTTGAACAAGGGAACAACATTTGCTATCCTCCAATCTTCTGGCACTATTCCTATAGACAATGACGACATAAAGATCAAAGTCAAAGGCTCTGCAATCTCCTCCCGAGCTTCCCAGAGAATCCTAGGATAGATCCCATCTGGCCCAGGGGACTTATCTATTCTCACACTTTCCAGAATTGCTAATACCTCCTCCTTATGAACCTCAATCCCGTCTAGTCTAATAGCTTGTATCTCAGTATTCTCCTCGACAACATTGTCTTTTTCCTTTGTGAATACTGACGAAAAGTATTCACTTAGCGCCTCTCCTATCTCTTCGGACTCCACGCACAACTTCCCACTACTGTCCTTGACTGGCCCTAAGCTTACTCTAGTCATTCTTTTATTCCTGACATACCTATAGAAAGCTTTAGGGTTTTCCTTGATCCTATCTGCCAAAGACTTCTCATGTCCCCTCCTGGCTCTTCTTAGCTCTCTCTTTAGGTCCTTCCTGGCTAACTTGTAACTCTCAAGCGCCCTAACTGAGCCTTCACGCCTCATCTTTACATAAGCCTCCTTCTTCCTCTTGACAAGAGATTCAACTTCTTTAGTAAACCACAGTTCCCTCGCTCGACCACTTCCTCCCTGCCTGACAGGTACATACTTATCAAGGACACGCAGTAGCTGTTCCTTGAACAAGCTCCACATTTCAATTGTGCTCAGCCCCTGCAGTTTCCTTCCCCATCCTATGCATCCTAAATCTTGCCTAATCGCCTCATAATTGCCTTTCCCCCAGCTATAACTCTTGCCCTGCGGTATATACCTATCCCTTTCCATCGCTAAAGTAAATGTAACCGAATTGTGGTCACTATCACCAAAGTGCTCATCTACCTCCAAATCTAACACCTGGCCTGGTTCGTTACCCAGTACCAAATCCAATGTTGCCTCGCCTCTTGTTGGCCTGTCTACATACTGTGTCAGGAAACCCTCCTGCACATATTGGACAAAAACTGACCCATCTAAAGTACTTGAACTATAGCGTTTCCAGTCAATATTTGGAAAGTTAAAGTCCCCCATAACAACTACCCTGTTACTTTCGGTCCTATCCAGAATCATCTTTGCAATCCTTTCCTCTACATCTCTGGAACTTTTCGGAGGCGTATAGAAAACTCCCAACAGGGTGACCCCTCCTTTCCTGTTTCTAACCTCAGCCCATATTACCTCAGTAGACGAGTCCTCATCAAACGTCCTTTCTACCACCGTAATACTGTCCTTGACTAACAATACCACACCTCCCCCTCTTTTACCACCTTCCCTGATCTTACTGAAACATCTAAACCCCGAAACCTGCAACAACCATTCCTGTCCCTGCTCTATCCATGTCTCCGAAATGGCCACAACTTCGAAGTCCCAGGTACCAACCCATGCTGCAAGTTCACCCACCTTATTCCGGATGCTCCTGGCGTTGAAGTAGACACACTTCAAACCACCTTCCTGACTGCCACACTCCTGCGACCTTGAAACCTTATTCATGACCTCACTACTCTCAACCTCCTGTACACTGGAGCTACAATTCAGGTTCCCATCCCCCTGCTGAATTAGTTTAAACCCGCCTGAAGAGCATTAACAAATATCCCTCCCAGGATATTGGTACCCCTCTGGTTCACGTGTAGATCAGCTAATTTGTAGAGGTCCCACCCACCCCAGAATGAGCCCCAATTATCCAGGTATCGGAATCCCTCCCTCCTGCACCATCCCTGTAGCCATGTGTTCAACTGTTCTCTCTCTCCCTATTCCTCACCTCGCTAGCACGTGGCACGGGTAACAAACCAGAGATAACAACTCTGTTTGTTCTAGCTCTGAGTTTCCACCCTAGCTCCTTGAATTTCTGCCTTACATCCCCATCCCTTTTCCTACCTATGTCGTTGGTGCCTATGTGGACCACGACTTGGGGCTGCTCCCCCTTCCCCTCAAGGATCCCAAAAACACAATCCGAGACATCACGGACCCTGGCACCTGGGAGGCAACACACGAACCGCAAGTCTGTCTCATTCCCACAGAATCTCCTATCTGTCCCCCTAACTATGGAGTCCCCAGTGACTAATGCTCCCCTCCTCTCCCCTCTTCCCTTCTGAGCAACAGGGACAGACTCTGTGCCAGAGACCTGTACCCCATGGCTCACCCCTGGTAAGTTGCCCTCTCCCCCACAACAGTATCCAAAACAGTATACTTGCTATTGAGGGGAACGGCCACAGGGGATCCCTGCACTGTCTGCCTGTTCCCTTTCCGTCCCCTGACTGTAACCCATCTACCTTTTTCCTGAAGTGTGACTACCTCCCTGTAACTCCTCTCAATTACCCCCTCAGCCTCCCAAATGATCCGAAGTTCATCCAACTCCAGCTCCAGTTCCCGAACGCGGTTTCCAAGGAGCTAGAGTTGGGTGCACTTCCTGCAGATGAAGTCAGTGGGGACACTAGTGGTGACCCTTACCTCCCACATTCTACAGGAGGAGCATGCAACTGCCCTAACATCCATTCCCACTGTTCTGAATTCCCAAACAGACCATTGAAAAAAAAGAAAAAAAACCTAGTAACCTTACCAAATCGGCGTTCGGAGCCTTTTTTTTTGGTTATTTATGAAGGAAAGATTTTGAAGGTTACAGTGGCATAGTGGTAATGTCAGCCACCTAGTCATGGCTGATGCTTTGGAGAGACGGTTTCAAATCCCACACAGCAACTGGTGCAATTTATATCCAATTAATAATTTTGGAATTGAAAGCTAGTTTCAGTATGGTGACCATGAGAACATTTCAATTGTCATTTTAAAGAAAAAATCATCGAATTCACTAATGTCTTTTTAAGGTAGTCCTGTTACCCAACCCCTAACCCCCAACATAACAAGCATGGGGCTGGATGAACACAGCAGGTCAAGCAGCATCATAGGAGCCGGAAAACTTGACGTTTCGGGCCTAAACCCTTCATCAGAAATGGGGGAGGGGAAGAGGGTTCTGAAATAAATAGGGAGAGAGGGGGAGGCGGATAGAGGATGGATAGAGGAGAGGATAGGTGGAGAGGAGGCAGACAAGTCGAAGAGGCGGGGATGGAGCCAGTAAAGGTGAGTGTAGGTAGGGGGGTAGGGAGGAGATAGGTCAGTCCAGGGAGGACGGACAGGTCAAGGGGGCGGGATGATGTTAGTAGATAGGAGGTGGAGATGAGCTGGGCTGGTTTTGGGATGCGGTTGGGGGAGGGGAGATTTTGAAACTTGTGAAATCCACATTGATGCCATTGGGCTGCAGGGTTCCCAGGCTGAATATGATTTGCTGTTCCTGCAGCCTTCGGGTGGCATCACTGTGGCATTGTAGGAGGCCAAGGATGGACATGTCATCTGAGGAATGGGAGGGGGAGTTGAAATGGTTCGCGACTGGGAGGTGCAGTTGTTTGTTGCGAACTGAGCGCAGGTGTTCTGCAAAGCGGTCCCCAAGCCTCCGCTTGGTTTCCCCGATGTAGAGGAAGCCACAACGGGTACAGCGGATGCAGTATACCACATTGGCAGATGTGCAGGTGAAC
>JAHRHZ010000092.1:4601185-4618600 GCA_024137785.1 Ginglymostoma cirratum | reverse complement strand
CCCCCCCCCCCTCCTCTCAGTGGTTGAGAATGCCCTCGACCGTGTCTCCCGCATTTCCCGCAACTCATCCCTCACACCCCCTCCCCGCAATAACAACCAAAACAGAATCCCCTCATCCTCACATACCACCCCACCAACCTCCGGATCCAACACATCATCCTCCGACACTTCCGCCATCTGCAATCCGACCCCACCACCAAAGACATTTTTCCCTCCCCACCCTTATCTGCTCTCCAGAGGGACCACTCTCTCTCTGTGACTCCCTTGTCCGCTCCCACACTCCCGTCCAGCCCCACCACACCCGGCACTTTTCCCTGCAACCGCAGGAAGTGCTACACCTGCCCCTACACCTCCCCCCTCAACCCCATCCCAGGCCCCAAGAAGACTTTCCACATCAAGTAGATGTTCACCTGCACATCTGCTAATGTGGTATACTGCATCCGCAGTTCCCATTGTGGCCTCCTTTACACTGGGGAAACCAAGCGGGGCTTGGGGACCGCTTTTCAGAACACTTACACTCAGTTCGCAATAAACAACTGCACCTCCCAGTCGCGAACCATTTCAACTCCCCCTCTCATTCCTCAAACGACATGTCCATCCTGGGCCTCCTGCAGTGCCCCAACGATGCCACCCGAAGGTTGCAGGAACAGCAACTCACATTCCGCTTGGGAACCCTGCAGCCCAATGGTATCAATGTGGACTTCACAAGCTTCAAAATCTCCCCTCCCCCTACCAATCCCAAAACCAGCCCAGCTCGTCCCCGCCTCCCTAACCTGTCCTCCCACCTCAAGCCCCACCCCCATCTCCTACCTCCTCGCGTCATCCTGCCCCCTTGACCTGTCCATCCTCCCTGGACTGACCTATCCCCTCCCTAACTCCCTACCTACACTCACCGTTACTGGCTCCATCCCCACCTCTTTGACTTGCCTGTCTCCTCTCCACCTATCTTCTCTTCTATCCATCTTCTATTCGCCTCCCCCTCTCTCCCTATTTATTTCAGAACACCCTTCCCCTCCCCCATTTCTGAAGTAGAGTCTAGGCCCGAAACATCAGCCTTCCTGCTCCTCTGATGCTGCTTGGCCTGCTGTGTTTATCCAGCTCTACACCTTTACACCAGCTCCTTTTGGTTTAGCACCTCAATTTTAAAATTCTCTCCTCATTTTTAAATCTTTCCATGGCATCACTTCTCCATTTCTGTAGCCTCCCCTCCTCCAACCCTGCAATCATCCAAGATCTATGAGCTCATCTTCTCTTACACAACCACATGTTTAATCAAACTGCCATTGGTATCATGCCTTCAGCTGTCTGCCTCGAATATCCTTCCAAAACGTCTCCTGTCTCGATCCATGTTTTTGCCTTTATGATGTGCCTGAAAATTTTTTTGACCAACTTTTTGTTTATCTGTCCCAATATCATTATGTGGCTTTTTGTCATATTTCATTTGATAACATTTCTAATCAAGCACTTTGGATCTTTTACTATATAAACATGTTATTATTGATACATCTTAGAATTGCAGTTATTTACAGATTTATCAATTTCTCTCTCCATTTTTTTAAAGAATTGCTTATCTAAATTCCAAAGTAACCTGCATTTAAATTTTGCCTTCTGATAAATTTCTACATCCAGTTCATAATCCCAAAATATGTAGGATATTTCATCTTTCTTAATTGATTTGATCTAGCATTTATTTTCCTAGCCTTCTCGACAACTTCATGTGTGACTTTTGATATTGTGCCTATATACCTGAGTCCAGATCCTCTTTCAATGGTCTTAATACTAACTGTCATGAGACATGACTATTTGCATCTTTCCAATCTAGACAGTATTTATTAACCACTATGCTTTTATTTTCAAACCTTCAGGCAGCATCACTGTCATACTTAAAGTCTCGCTTTAATTATGTGCCTTTATTTTAGCAACAACATGTAAAACACTGTTCGAAAATTTATGTGCACAATTATTCACTGAATTTATTTTAATAAAAAAAGGTCCATCAATTTTCCTCCTATACCCCTATTATTTCAGACACCACATGCCTTTTGTGAGCTGTTGGATGTTCATATAGAACCTCATGTTCTTATTTTAAAAATATTTGATTTGAATCTTTTTGTACAATTCATTTATTATGTTGCTGAAGTACCAAGGCAGACCAAGAGCTCTATTGGGATTTGGTTTGAATGATGTCACTACAAACTCTGTTGCAGGGTCCATGCACCGGTAACCAGCAGAGCCTGGCTCACAGTAGATTGTGGGATGCAGTTGTTGGTTTTCTTCATATCTTTGCACACATGATGATGAAGCTCGCGCAGGTAAGTGGGTTATTCCAATAACAAGAGACTTATTTCACCCTTTTTCACACCATTTATCTGAATGTCATTGTTTCATTTCATATAATATCGTTCATTATTACAAAGGGAGTGGAGCAATTCAGTATGTTAAAGCAATTTTATAAACATCCAGATGTCAGTCAAGCTGCAACCCAAATTGTCAAGATGAGGTTCTCTTCTGTAAAAGTAGATTAGGATCCTATAGTACAAAGTCAGTTTCAACAATATTTCTAACCTAAATCAGATATTCATGGCTTCTTTCTTAATTCAAGTACGTAATTAAAATAATTTGACATATTGGCGTGTTAATTGGAAGAAACAATTGCAATAAATTTTGATTATCATAGGTTACTATTTGCCATCTTGCTTGGAGTTGATGCTCCGCAGTATGATCAAAAATCCTTTTGTATTTATTTCTTTACTTAGTACTCCGTCCTTAATTAGAAAAACGCTTTAATTACCTAGAATTTGCTCTACAAAGAATCTTGAACTAACATCATCAGTGTCTGTTTATGAATCTAACACTACCATTGTTGTAAAAGCACAATATTGCAGATGCTGGAACTCTGAAATTAAATGAGAGAATGCTGGAGAAACTTATGTCTGGCAGCATGTGTGGAGAGAGAAACAGTTAACATTTTGAGTCCAATATGACTCTTCTTGAGAACTGCAATTGTTACAGCTGGGTTAGTTTTATTAGTAATATGCTGTGACAATTTCTTACAAGATTGTTGAGTGAATGCTAAACTATAAATTATAAAGTTACATAGGATATCATCATTACTTGTCAAAGAATGTCTGAATAAATACTGCAGCAGTAATGTTGTCAGAAGCATTTCTTAGAGAGTACCTAAGTGCCAATTACAGAAATATTTACAGTTCACTTGAAAACATGAAGGATTTGTTTCTCTAGCATTAGTATGTTTGGATGAAAGATTGTTTACCTTTAAAGGAAAACTGTAGGGAAGATGAATTAATTTAATCCGTTTCCCACTGAGTGTCTAAATATCATTTTTATTCTGATGAATAACAGATGCCTGATAATCGAGGATCCAGAAATAGCGTAAGAATTTTGTGTACCGCAGCTGCCATCTCATGCAAGTTGTTTGCCATATATGCTGTCATTTTAATTTTTCATTCGGGCACATACCTCTGTAGTTTCCTGTTTCAGTGGTGCATCAGGCTTTTGCTTTCTATCAGAATTTTCAAGCCACTGTTAAATTTAAGCAGTTTATTTAAACTGGATTTGAGTGGCCTCTATCACAAAACACAAGGGACAGAAGATGCACGTCAAGCATCCATTTCAAAAATTGGGACTTTGCTCTTAACAGTGTACTGTATTAGAATGTTTCTTTAACGTGATTTTCTAGCCTGAATGGAAAGCTGCAAAGTTCAGTTTTCTTACTTCAACATGGGCAGTACAGTGGCACTGCTGCCTTGCAGTGCCAGGGACCCAGGTTCCATTCCAGCCTTGGGTGAGTCTCTGTGTGGAGTTTGCACATTCTCCCCATGTTTGTGTGGATTTCCTCCGGGTGCTCCAGATTCCTCTCTCAGTCCAAGGATATGCAGGTTAGGTGGATTGGCCATGCTAAATTGCCCATAGGCTAGATGGATTAGCCATGGGAAATGCAGGGATAGGGTAAGGGATGAGTCTGGGTGGAATGCTGTTCAGAGTCGGTGTGGACTCGTTGGGCCAAATGGCCTGTTTCCACACAGCAGGGATTCTGTGATTCTATGAACACCACTCTTCCTCACTGGAAACAACCAAAGACTTCCTGGTCAACACAATACTGCAAAACAAAAATTCACAAATTACATGATTTCACACAATCTGGATTAAAATACTGCCAAATATGTCTCACAAACAGATTAGGGCTGTAAAATAAATCATTTGACATTCTTTTTAAGACGTATTTATTCCTTTTGCTTTTAACAAGGTTTCATTGACAGCAAAATTTTAATCTGTCTTTGTATCGGAGTATCCCTTTTAGCAGATTGCTTAATATAGATAAACAAGTATGAAATGGATGTGGGAATGGTGTAGTTTCTGTTCTCCTGAAAGTTTCACTCATGTACATAGTAATGAAATTTTGCAGTTTGTTAGATCATTTATGTTATGCCTAATTTTGCTCACTCACTTGCTATACATTTATTATCTTCTGCCAGGAGTGTAAAACGGTCTCGATCGCCTGTACTATTGACATTATTCTATGATTAGCCAGCAGGGAAAACATTTGTGATGTTGACATTTTTGCATTTCACCAATATTATTGTAGACAAATATGAATATGGGCCAATCCTAGAACTTAACCTCACAACCATCTTGTTATGGAGCAAGCACCATAACTTTTAGGCTATCAAGCTGATACGTTAACTGCACAATTGCTTTTCTCTCTAACACACAAGAGGAGTGACTATTTACATTATTCCATATCTTTCACTTGCTCCAATATATAATTTTGCTTCCAGGTAATGCATTTGCCAATCTTTCCATTAACGATCGCATTAACATGTCTGCATAATTTAAGAAGAACTTATTATCAGGTTTTCCATTTTATAGGAAGAGTATTAATTACATTTTAAGGCTTTCTTTTTGTGATTTTTTTTTTCAAATATTATTACAGTTTGTGAGACAGGATTATGTCCAGAATAATTTTAAATCAAATTATGATGGCAAATGAACAAACAACCTAGTGTGATGCTATAAAATTGCAGTCTGTTGTGTTTGTCCATAACCAAAGTCCTAAATTTATTAGACCCCTTATTGGTTCCATAAGCACTTTGCTAGTGGTTATACAGCTAAAGCCAATCTTTCACATGATCAGAAAGTCTCCATTTGTGAGTTGCAAGTTTTTTCAAAAATCAAAGAATTTTATTTCCTGTCACTTAAAAAGATTGTTTATTTTGAGAGTTAACAATGCCTTTGATTCTTCATTTGTTGTACCTTTTATTTTCATTTGTGTGAAGCATCAATTAGGGTATACAAAATGGATTAAGGTCGAAGATGAAATATAAGAAACTTTCTATGTAATTTTTAGCATCAAAAGGATAAATTTGACATTCCACAAACAAAACTTAGTCTCTCAGGGCTAGAGAGGTTGCTCATAAGTATTCAGTTGTGACAGAGTAATCACAAGGAACCCAATTACACCTCATTTTACAAGATGTAACTTTTCTAAGGATTTTCACAGCAATCACTTTAAAAAGTGGGAGTTCACATCAAATTAATGATTTCAAATTGATTTTCATCTGTGAGGAGCCAGGCTACAACAGTATTTCCTGCAGAGAAGCGGTGAACCCCTTGACATACGTAGTTCTAAAAGAGCCATGAGCTTCGTTTGTTTGCCATACAAAACAAATTTTAAAATGTACCACTTACAATCTACCAAATTAAAGATTCTACAAAGATTAAAGATTCTTAAAGATTCTACAAAGATACCTATTATCATTGAGATTATACCTTATACGGACTTCTCTATTTCACGTGTCCTTTTTTTTATATTTAGACAGATTGTTGAAAGAGGCGTTTCCCCCAACACCATTACTACTTGGCAGTGTCATGTATAGATATTCTCATTTTATTCACTTTACCAGGTAGAGAAGGTAGACTGGACTGGAGGAACACCATCATATTGTATCACATCTGCTCATCTTAAGTGATAATGACAGTAATGCTTCAAATGGTGGGAAAGTAACATGTAACAGGATTTGAGTGTTTTTTACAAGTTCAGACTTGCTTTCAGTATTGTATTGAAGTCTTAAGCCTTCCAAAGTGCTTACAAAGGCCTTCATGTAGGTTACATTGTCGCTTCAGAAGATTTGATGGCTTTGTTTTATGTATAAAATCTCCATGTGTTTAAGTTTTTTGAAAATTCAGACTGACTTGTAAAGAGGGTCTAGGCCATTATTATTTCACCATGAACAATATAAAAGCGAAGGTCATTGTATAACCTCAGGTTTGATGCCATTTTAATGTGTAATATTTATTATTTGTTATCATGCAAAAAAGGAACATTTTTGGATTAAAACACGGCATGAGGTACGTTTTAAACATTAGTTACTAAATCACTCGTCTTTACCAAAACCAATCTGCCCATGATTTTGTTTTTAACTACAGGATATTTTAATTTAGCATAATAGCTTCAAGAACATTTTAAGTAAAGGAAAACAAAATGTCTGACGATTTGTTATGTTAAAGAAGTTGTAAGAAATAGGAGCAGGGGTCGACCATGTGGTCTATCGAGCCTACTTCACCATTCTATATGATCATGGTTAATCTTCAGCTTCAACTCCACTTTTTCACCCTCTCCTCAATCTTTTAATTTCCTGACAGACCAAAAATTTGTCTATCCCAATCTTAAATTTATTCAGTGGTGAAGCATCCGTAACCTACAAGGACTAGAGAATTCCAAAGATCCACAAATCTTTATAGTGTTTTTTCTCGTCTCAGTCCTAAATGATCCTGAGATTGAGCACCCAAGTTCTAGATTGCCTAGCCGGGGGAAACAGCCTGTCAGTTTCTCCTCCATGATATCCTTCTGAATGTTGTATGTTTAAGTTAGATTACTTAACATTTTTCTAAACAGTCCAGAGAATTTGGGCCCCGTTTACTCACCCTGTCACAAAGGACAATCTGCTCAGCCCAAGGACCAATTTAATGAACCTCCACTGTACCACCTCCAAGGTGATCTCACTGAAGCCCTGTTCATTTGTACCAAGACTTATTTATTCCTTTACTGCTATCACCTTACAATAAAGTCCAACATGACAATTTGCCTTCTGAGTTGCTGCTGTATCTCTATGCCAGCTTTGTGTTCACTGTACAGGAATACTCAAGTCCATCTGAACAACATATTCTAAAGTTCTTCTTTCTAAAAAAAAAATTCTGATTTTCTATTCTTACAACCAAATTGAAATGTTTCACATTTCTCCATATTATGCAGCATCTTGTTGCCCACTCGCATAATTTGCCTGTATCTCTTAGCCGCCTCTCTCTGTCCTTCCTGCAGCTTACCTTTCCACCTAACTTTGTATCATCATCGAATGTAGATACTTTTCTCTCTGTCTCTTCAGCCAAGCCATTGATCTAGATTGTAAATCACTGAGCCCCCGGCCTATTCTTTGTGACGTTTCAACAGTCACACCCTACAAACTTCGAAATGACCAGCTTGTGCACGAAAAGGTAGTGCCGTAATATTTGAGTGGAAATTGAGTTTTTTCTTCCGTATGTGAGCAATACAATGAATTACTGCACATCTAAAAATATCTCAGAATTATGATTCAAGAGCTATATTTCTTAGCAGTCTTGACTGTGGTTTCTAGCCTGCTTGACTCTCCAATAAAGAAAACGTAAATGCTGTGAAATGAGATTGCCATGTCCTTTTCTTCTATTTACCTCCTGCACAAAGTTTGGAAAATTCCCAGTTTTGCTATCAATTGAAATGGTCTTGAACGTTCAAAATTAGTCTGAATGATATTAAATTCCTGCTGATAAAGTACTATAGAGGAATTGCTGTTTGAGATGCATTCTAAGCTGGATGTTGAACATAACAGCATGGGCACAGAGGAGAAGAAGCAAAAGACCACTGTTAGGGATGGATACTAATACTCAAGACACTGCAAGTAATGCAGGTGTCATTTATCTGTTTTTCAGTGAGATGCAGTGTGTACAAGAGGCTGTACTTCACCTGTCACCAAATCTCTGCATTGTGTCAGCTCATAGTATCTGGCCTTTAGCTAAAGAGCAATGGCTAGAAGCCAGTTTTACATTGTGATGACGATCGTTACCCTGTGTGCGTCCAAACACTTGACTGATGCTATGGAAGTCCGTAGCTGGGCTATGATTCACTGCCTGTTTATGAACTAATGTGACCCATTACACCACCATTTGCATTGAGAACATTCAACACTTGCCTGAAACACCAGGCGTCATTGATGACGTGTTTTCTTGCAATCAGGTACTTTTGTAAGTATCTTTCAAAGAAAGGGTGATTGTTCTTGTATCTACTGATGGTGTATGACCACTGGCAACAGAATGATGCAAGTGATTGCTCATTTCGTAGCAATATTTCAGAGTCATTCACCACCACTATCAAAGGTGGTTCCTTCGTTATTTTTGGAGAAATAAAATGAAAAATTGGTTCATTATGGCTCTTCTCCTCTCAATGATGAGCCAAAGGGCCTTTATTTCTGTAGACCTCTATGACTCTAATTAACTTACTTATCATTAAATAAGCCTGATATGTGTCAAGGAGATCATGCCACACTGTGGATAGCATACCTTCCTCTGAACCAGAAGTTCCAGGTTCGAGTCCCATTGACAGCCAAAGAGGGTGTGTTTATAACACAGCCAAACAGACTGTCAACTTACAAATCTTGTCGACAGACACCAATTACAGGCAGTAGAGTGGGAGAAATATCTAGTCAGCCACACGCTCAAAAGGAAATTGGACTCTGTACTACTATTGTTTGGGACTATAACACATGTAACAGTACGTGTTGACACAGTAACTTGAACTCCATAGAAGCTGAACATGCTTGGCAGAATGCGACACATGTTCAGCCTGGTATGTAAGAGGTTGCCCCAATCTCTGTGTTCTTCTCTTGCAGTGCACTCCCTGTCAACCTCATCAGTACTGAGTTTCCACACATTCTCACATAGCTGTTTGAATTCCAGCTTCATATCTCTGCATTACCCGTGATCCCTGGCCGTGAAGCTTGGTTGTGTCAACTATTGTGCTGCACTGTCTTTCAACTCTCCTCCCCCTACCCCGGGCAAAGATAAGTTGTTGTAACCGTCAATCACTTCACCCACCCCCAAAGAACCCATGCCCTCTAATGCTCTATTGTGCCATCATTATGTTCATTTGCCGTCATCACAATTATTGTCACCTATCCATTACAACATACTGTCTCCAATCCCCAGAATTGACTTCCCTGACTTTACCACCCCCCCCCGCCCTCCCCCACCAAGAACTGACCACAGTCCATCCCCAACTGGGACAGCCAACCGCAAATGATGTGTGAGCAAGGCCTGACTGACTCTGTGCAGCTCCCCAACTGACTTACTATATATCCCAAGCTGGTTGAGCTGGACCTGCAGGACTCACTGTGGACCACTTTCTGATTGCAGTGATATGGGACCCCTTTACCTGACAGCATCAATGGGCCCACTGACATCAAGTGGTTTGGACAGATATCAGGCACTGTCCTTAACTTATTGTGCCCAGACCCTCTGACTGAAGGCTACATTTCTTGACTTGCCCAAGGACTACTCCCTTTACACTTGGAGCTAAGACCAGACCACAATGCTGTGCTTCTCCTCCCAGATTACAAGCAGAAGTTGAAATATAGAAAGTCGTACAGTGCTGGTCTGAGGCAGTAGAACAGTTTCTTCAGGACTTGGAATCTGTAACTGCCATTGAACTGATTTGGCTGTCTTGGCTATTCAGAGAGCAGTTAAGAATCAACCACACTGGTGTGGGTTCGAGTCATTTGAAGGCCAGACCAGGTAGGGATGATAGATTTCCTTCTCTAAAGGACATAAGGATTTCTTTTAATATAATGGTTGCACAGTCACCATTAGACTAGCCTTTCATTCCAATTTTTTTCAATTCAAATTCCACAATCTGCCTTGGTGGAACTCACTTACATCCCAAGAATATTTGTGTAGTCTTTGGAATACCAGTCCAGTAAGATTAGCACTACTCTCCATATCAGTAAGTCTTGTTGATAGTTCGTATATTGCTGCCAATAGAAAGCAAAGTCAGAAGTCACACAACGGCAGGTTGTAGTCCAGCAGGTTTATTTGAAATCCCAAGCTTTCGGAGCACCTGACGAAGGAGTCGCACTCTGAAAGCTTGTAATTTCAAATAAACCTGTTGGACTATAACATGGTGTCGTGTGATTTCTTACTTTGTCCACCCCAGCCGAACACGTTATTGAAAGCACCTATGTCTTGCATAGGAAATCACAGTATGCATTACATATAAAAATTTTCTGTAAATAAAAGAAGTGAAGACAAAACATCACTATCTCTTGTCAGGCATGATAAGATAACGTCAAATTCTACACTATTGAGTCTTCTGTTAGCAAAATTAGTACTTTTGCATTATAAATCTCACCAGTACTTGGTGTTTCCTGGCTTTAGTTTTGCAAATATCTTTTTAGCCTATTCTAATATTTCTTTTCCGTAGTATGCCTGTTACTTCTCTTTTGTTCACCATTTTGAGCATATTAATGATTTATTTGAATTGAGGATACTCTTATGCAGAACTATTTAGGCAAATATGCCTGACACCTGAAAAACTCCCTCAGGCAGTTGTAGCAGTGTGACTTAATTGACAGTAATCTTCATTACTTATCATAGGACTGTAATCTTCAAATCGGATATAAGTTGAGGCAGTTAACAGAACAGAGATAGCTTTGCATTTTGATGCTCCCATGGTAGGGGCTGACAGTGCATTCTGCAGCAAATGGAATCTTGTAGAAGCTTAGTTTTATTTTCAGTTGATCGTCTGACTGATGAAGAACATTGAAGTTCCTTTTAAGATGGTTAATCGGATGAGCTTAATCAGTGAATTAACCTGTCTTTGCTCACTCTGAGCTGGTCAAACACTTTGAGCACTATTTAACTGCTTTTGTCACTTTCAGGCTCAGTAATTTCAGTGCTGTTCCAGAGGATCTTTTACTTTGGTTCCCCTGAATCTCTGTGTCTTACCTCAAACTAATTCGCAGTCATTCCTCACCTCCATCCTTGCGTATCTGCATACAATTCCAATCCCTAAACCTCAAAATAAAATTCTCATCCTTGTTTTGATAGCTTGATTCTTCACCTTCAATGTTTGGGCAACTTCTTCCAGTCCTCCCATTTTGTCACACTTCCAGCACCCATTTACCCCCTGTTCCTCTGACCTTGGCCACATCCTTGAACCATTCACCCTACTATGCTTCCAGCCACCTTGACCTAGAAATCATCCTCAAGTTTTTCCATCTCTCTCTCTCTCTCCCTTAAAATCCCAATTTCTCTCTCATTTCTCTGAAGCCCCAGTTGATGTTTTAGTGCATTCTGATCTGCTTGCAGCTGTGAGTTAGTACAGCGTTCATCCGCAGACTGAACAGAGTCGTGTGTTCCTGTGAGTGTACACTTTCTTTTTGAAAAACGAACTAAAATTAACTCTCACTTAACACAGTTCCTTTTCACTAAGAGGGCATTAACCCCACATTGCTTCCAAACATTATTCTCTCAAATTCTAACCGGGGGGAAACCCGCATAAGTTAATGTCTCAGATGTCATTCAGGCCTCAATAACAGTTTAGTCTTTGCTTTCTGTTTTTATTACTTTGAATGCTTATCCCAATGAAGGAAACTGCTTATTACCACCAAACAGTTTAACAAATTCACTACCAGAAAAGTTATTAAATAAGGCTGCTTATCATCTCATCCACTTCTCATTCGTGCCCTAAAATGTGACTAAATTTTTTTTTCTCATTCAGATGGAATGTTCATATCTTGCATTTAATTTGCTGGCAAGGTGGCATTGAAATTCTGTCTTAAATATTTTTACTTCTGTTGACAGGATTCTAGCCAGATTGAATTGTTGAAGGAGCTCCTGGACTTACAGAAAGACATGGTAGTGATGCTGCTTTCATTACTGGAAGGTAAATGCAAAGGTGCATTCAATGCATTGGAATGGGATAAGGTAACTTGTATTGTATGAAAAAGCAAAACAAGCTAAATCTTCATTCAGTTCACTTCAACAAGCCCATGTACTATCTTGAATTAACGACTCCCTTCATAACCAGATCTTTCGTATAGCTCAACACTAAAAGCAGAATTGGAGATATTGTCCTTCAGTTGTACACGGCTTTACTTGGAACTCTGTGTATTTTGGTCTCGGTATTTAAGGAAGCATGCATATCCATGGCAAACAGTACAGCGAAGGTTCACTAGATTACTCCCTGGGATATGAGGGTTGTCCTATGATGAGAGGCTGTATAAATTGGGTTTGTGTTCTCTGCAGTTATAAAGAATGAGATGTGATGTGGTCACAGGGGTCAACAGCACAGGAAAAAGCCCTTTTCCCATCGGTCTGCATCAATCAAAACAAGTACCTAACTATTCTCATCCCATTTTCCAGCATTTGGCCGACAGCCTTGTATGTCTTGAAATAGCTAGTGCACTTGCAAATACTTATTAGATGTTATGAGGGTTTCTACCTTTACCACCATTACAGACAGTGATTTCCAGATTCCCGCCACCCTGTGGAGGAGAAGAATGTTTGCTTACATCCCCTCTAGACCTCGGTGCCTTAATTTAAATCTGTTCTCCATGGTCATTGATCGTGCTCCATGGTCATTGATCATGCTCCCCCTCAGTCTCTGTGCTCCAAGAAAATCAACCCAGGTCTATCCAATCTCACTTTACAACTGAAACTCTTCAGCCCTGGCAACATCCTGGTAAATCTCCTCTGCACCCTCTCCAGTGCAATCACATCCTTTCTGTAATGTGGATTTCAGACTACACGTAATATTCTAGCTGTGGCCCAAACAACTATAAACTCTATGTCTTGAATAATAAAGGTAAATCTTTAGGTAATCTTAGGTAAATAAAGGTAATATCCCATATACCTTCGTAACTTGTCCCACTACCTTAAGGGATGGGTGCACATACACACCAGGGTCGGTCTGATCCTCGGTGCTTCCTAGGGTCATACTGTTTGTCAGCTATTCCCTTGCCTTGTTTGTCCTGCCCGAGTGCATGATCTCACACTTATCCAGTTTAAATGATCTTACTGAAACATACAGATTACAAAGGGAGATGATGCTGCCCTTTGGAAATGATGAATAAGACCTGACTCTGAAACTCTGCCAGCCTATCTCAATTCCCAGTGCCCCAGTTTTTCCAAGTGCAGGAGCAGAGTGGAGTGCATTCTGAACTTGGCTAGTTCCATAGTGGAGTAGGTGTTTCCTGCATCCTGAAATTTTCATGGTGTCAAACCAGGATCTGAAGCACTTGTAGTTCATAGCCCTCAGAAGAGTCATGAACGATAGTCTGGATGCAGGAATCTTTTGAAAGCTAACTTCCATAGGAATCCGCACTACCCATTCCCAATGGAGTCTCCTATCCTCTGTGCCACCCACTGCACTTCAATACCCATTCACCCGGTATACATGCTGCACAGAACCAATGAACCCTATACAAATACTAGCACATGATATAAGGAAAATGTTATCAATAAAGTAATAACTTACCCTGCAAGCACCTGTTTCAACAAACTAATAGAAGTCTGGGCTGTCAATAAAGGTTTAATAAGGTTTAGCTGAGAACCAAGACTACCATCAGTTGTTGAAGCCAAATGATGCAGGGAAATCATTGCTTGATTGACGGCTTTTTCTTTCCTTCTATCTATTTTGTCAATAGCTCAATGTTTATTTACACAAAATTGTGATATGTTCCACCATTACTGCTTCAAAGGTATGGTTGTTTTACAGAGTTATTGCAAAAGCAGTTCGTTTAAGAATGTTATGATCTGGAAATTTTTAAGCCTTTCCACATATGTAGGAGTTGTTACCTCAATCCATTCATAATTCATAATTGTTCAGGAGTGGCCAGAAGCTTCCCGCTTCTGTTCAGTTTCTGATTTCATCCATCCAGCCAGTCCACCTCCGGCCTGCTCTTTTTTCCCTGATGTTGCATCATCTATTGTTGCCAGCAAGAGACTCTCCCCCTGTCTTTTACAGTTGTCTACATTCTTCATTTCCGCTTCTTCACACCAGCTCATAGTCTATCAGATATCACTTACTGTGAAATTAAACTACACACCGTTCCCTCCTTTATGTAGAATTTGGCAATGCTTTTTAGTGAGTAAAACGTAATCATTATGCTCTATTTCTCATGCTGTACACAACACATTGAAAAATAAAGAGTGGGTAAAGCAGCAACAATTTTTTTCCTTCAGACTTGGACTGCATATGGGAGCACTTTATTTTTCAACACCATGACATATATTCTTATTTGTTAACTTTCAGGAAATGTTGTGAATGGCACTATTGCTAAACAAATGGTGGATATGTTGGTGGAGTCCTCTAGTAATGTTGAAATGATCCTGAAGTTTTTTGACATGTTCCTGAAACTGAAGGACATTGTGGCATCTGATGCATTCAAAGATTATGTGACTGATCCCAGAGGGCTTATCTCAAAGAAGGATTTCCATAAGGCCATGGATAGCCAGAAACAATACACCCCTTCTGAGATCCAGTTCTTACTATCATGCTCAGAAGCAGATGAGAATGAGATGATAAACTATGAAGAATTTGCAAACCGATTCCAAGAACCAGCCAAAGATATTGGTTTTAACATAGCTGTGTTACTCACAAACCTATCTGAACATGTGCCTCATGACACAAGGCTGCAAAACTTCTTGGAGTTGGCAGACAGCATCCTCACCTATTTCCAGCCTTTCTTAGGCCGCATTGAGATCATGGGTGCCAGTAAGAGAATAGAGCGTATTTACTTTGAGATTAGTGAGGCCAATAAAACTCAATGGGAGATGCCTCAAGTCAAAGAATCTAAGCGACAGTTTATATTTGATGTCGTGAACGAAGGTGGGGAATCTGAAAAGATGGAACTCTTTGTCAACTTCTGTGAGGATACCATCTTTGAAATGCAAATTGCTTCAAAGATCTCTGAAACAGATGAGGGGGAAAAGTCAGAAGATGAAGAAGAGGAAGGGGAGAACCTTGAGGTGATTGAGGCTGAAAAAATCACTTCTCCAGCTGATACCCCATCTGCCTTTGCAGCATTCCTTAGCAGTGTTGTTGACTTTTTTAAAATATTCACCTTCAAGAATATCAGAAAAAAATACCGGAAAATAAAGAAGATGACAATTAAAGAGATGGTGATGGCCCTGGTGACCTTCTTTTGGACTTTGTTCATTGGCATTTTACAATTTATCTATAGCATCTGCAGTGGTTTCTTTATGATAGTATGGAATACCTTGTTTGGAGGTGGTTTAGTTGAAGGGGCCAAACATCTGACCGTCACTGAACTCCTGGCTAGTATGCCTGATCCTACTCAGGATGAAGTTCATGCTGACCTTCCTGACATTAGTAAGACAGAAGTTGAGGAAACGACTGTGCAGTCAGAGTTTGAAGACCAAGCTAAAGAAGAGGAAACATCTGAGAAGCCTGATACAAAGAGAGAAAGTGGCCAATTAAGGATGAGCTCACCAGAATCCAGCCTGGGACTTGGTGATATTGTGGAGTCCACACCTGTCGAACCTCCAACCCCCGAGGGAACACCACCAAGTTTCAGAAAAGTGAGGGTAAGGACCTTACAATTCTTTCCAGCTTGAAATATCAAGCCAGGCCTCAGATTTAATTCCTCTTTAGCGATACCACATTTAACGGCATGCACACGTTATCTGTTATCAGTCATTTTCCTTTCCAATTTGAATTCTTTATATTCTTGGATTCTGTGCCCAAAACGGGCGGCACAGTGACCCAGTGGTTAGCACTGCTGCCTCACAGCACCAGGGATCCGGGTTCAATTCCACCCTCAGGCGACTGTCTGTGTGGAGTTTGTACGTTCTCCCCGTGTCTGCGTGGGTTTCCTCCAGGTACTCCGGTTTCCTCCCACAGTCCAAAAATGTGCCGGCTAGGTGAATTGGCCATGCTAAATTGCCCATGGTGTTCAGGGATGTGTAGATTAGGTGAGTTATGGGGGAATGGGTTTGGGTGTGTGCTCTGAGGGTCGGTGTGGACTTGTTGGGCCGTAGGGATTCTACAAAAAAAAGTGCAGTCTGACCTACAACGCAACCTCTTCTATCATGGTAGGGCGTTAGTCAGGTCCTAAGTTCACCCCAGCCAGAATGGGACTCAAACTCCATACTGTTGATACCAATCTGACCCATATTGGCTGTCCAGCTAGCCTAAGATGCAGTTTTACGTGCATAGTCTGGAGCTATGGATAGTTAAGGTAGATGCTCCAATGTTCACGCTCCAATGGTCACAGCTGACCAGGAATCTCACCCACTCTTATCATCTCCTATTGATGTATGTTGGAATGAATTACAAGTTAATATTCAACCTGTTTGGCCACATTATGAATTCACCTTGATTGCCAAGCCCTAAGGTGCAACTGAGGTCGGGGGTTTCTGTCTCAGATGCAGAGACACTACAACCATGCCGTAAGACCACCTATTTGAATTGACAATTGAATATGAAGAGAAAAATAAACCTTAAACCCAAAAGCAAGTGAGCAAAATATTGAGCCTGTACTTTGTTTCCTCCCCACGTTAGTTGACTCTTATGCCAAAAGTCAACCTAAATGGCAGGATATTGAATAAAATATGGGGTGCTACCTGGTGGAGTTTGGAAAACCGCAGTGTTCATTTTTATCTCATAATCACTTGGTGGATTAAGTCTTGACAATTTCATCTTATCTTCCTCTAACTGCTGTTGCATCAGAGGCCATTGTTAAGACTTCTGTCAAGTTTTTATTTCAATACCTAGATCTACAGTAAATGTTATTATAGCAATTGCAAAATGCTCTCTTACTTTTTAACAGCAACAGATTGAATCTCAGCTAGAAACCAAGGTAGAAGATCAACTCAAGGCTGAAGCTGAGAAAGCGGAGTGAGTCTTTTTAATATTTTTTAATCTATAGCTTTTTTTTAAGGGCAAGGATGTGGAAATGTGACTTCATGTCAGCATAATAAAAATGTTTCTCTTTCTTAACTGTTCAGCTGTTATAGGTCATTTAAAAATAATGTTGATAAATAGGATGCCAAAATAGTATTCCAGTACTCACACTCGGTAACAATTCCTGCTTTTCACCAACCATTTCACCAAGAACAAACTCTGTTTATTTCACAGAGTTCTGGTTTTGCTCAGCTGTATCAAATAAATACTGCTTGAGCTTTTCAACTCGCTCTCTCAGCTATATTGAGTTATTAGTGACTCTCACATTTAAGTCCCTAATTGCTCAGGACTTTTCCTGAACCTTGACTGGAATACTCACTGCATACTAATTGCGAGAACTTATCCCTGAGTTCTAACAGCAGAACAATCCATTTGCTCTTGAC
>JAHRHZ010000092.1:4563745-4586185 GCA_024137785.1 Ginglymostoma cirratum | reverse complement strand
CCTGCTGTGTTCATCCAGCCCCATGCTTGTTATCTCGGATTCTCCAGCATCTGCAGTACCTTTTATCTCTTACACTGACTGGGGATCCTCACAAGACCACTGTGAAGAAGTGACAGGTTTTCTCTTGTGGAACACCTATCTTCATTCATAATGGCTGCATTGCAAAAATGCATGACTGACAAATTAGCACTTAAACTTTCTTTCTGCATTCTTCTTAAGAAATTAAATGTAGCCTCATAGTACACCATATGGATGCCTGTTGGTAACAAACCAGCAAAAGATCTGGCTAGCTGATTGGCATATCGTGATAGAATAAACCTTAAGAATTTGCTGAATGCTAGCAGTTGCCTCTGTTTTCTTTTAACATATGACAGGTGACACAACTAGAAGATGAAGACGACTTGGAGGGACCAGGCTTTGAGGATGATATGGTTAGCGTTGGTTTTGGAAATGGAAATGGAAATGGTGATGAAGAGGAAGAAGAGGACGATGAAGATTCATTGGTTTACTTTGTCCTTGAGGAAAGCACAGGTTATATGGCGCCAACACTGAAAGCCCTCTCCATTCTTCACACTCTCCTGTCTTTTCTCTGCATTATCGGGTATAACTATTTGAAGGTAAGTGCAAAGGACTTGAAAGTAAAGCCAGTCTTCTGTTTGCTTTCTTTCCCTAGCACAAACACTCATTTCGTAATGCATGCGATCAATAAGTTTGTCGCTTCAAATTCTTCAATGCGATGTTAGCACCTTAAAACTATTTTAAAAATTTCATGCTCAGATTTCTTCATGTTTCATCATTTAGTCTGTCCAAATCTCAAAATTGTTATCTTATTGAAGCAAATTGGATTCAATATTTTGGTTGTACTTAGAGTGTCAGTATCCTGAAGATGAAACTTTAACATGTTTGGACAAAGAGAGGATATAGGAGAGCATTTGAAAGCATTGAGAAATGATCTGAAATACAGTGTCTGTAACTAAAAGATGGTTGAAAGCAGATTCAGTAGTGACATTCTGAAGGGAATTATCACAAGGCTTCTTTTTTACTTGGTTGTTGGCTGTGCCAGTATTTGTTGCCCATTCCTAACTGCCCAGAGGACAGTTAAGAGTCAACCCCGTTGTTGTGAGTCTGGAGTGTAGGCCAGACCTGGGAAGGATGGCAGTTCCCTTCTCAAAGAGTTTTAGTCAACTGGAGGGATATTTTTATGATAATCAAGAATGGTTGTATAGTTGCCATTAGAGTAGTTTTGATTGTAAATTCCAGATTTTTATTGAATTTAGTTGTCATTATCTGTCATAGTGAGGTTCAAACTCTTGTCCCCAACACGTTAGCTTTTGGCAGTCGTTAGCATTGTATCATTCGCTCCTGCACCCCCCCAAACCCATGTCTGTAGGGAAAAAGCAGGGAAGTGGAAGTGCAAATAGTGAGGCACATCTCTGCAAAAGCAGGATTTCCATCCTGCTTGATTGGATTCCAAAGGGTTCTTAAGTTTCAGGTTGATGGATTTACACTCCTGGCCAAAAGGACTTGAAGGGTTTCAGTGGGAGCAGGGTTTCAAATCCATCAATTTACATGAGGAAATCACATCCCCCTTTCTTCAGTCTGTGAAATATTGACAAGTTCCTGTCCTTTCACACCAGTATTTAAACACTGGACTTCTGACTCTAAAAGGTGACCCTTGCAAGCAGCATTGAAATGGTGCATAAGGTAGAGACAAGATGGCCCTTCCGTTCTGTGCCAGTATTATGTCTTGGTCCAACTGATACCCCCAGATTGGGTTTGTGGTAGCTGAGAAGAGGAACGAGCACCAAGGCAAGTATGTAGCAGAACTCTTTCACCCTTTGCCTGCTCTAGGTCTGCTAAAAAATAGGGATACAGAGATATGGAGAGCCCACATGATAACTCTAGTTGGGGAGTTGGCTCAGCCTGTAAAGCCTCCTTCCCTGATATCCAGGTCTATGGCCATAACTTTCCAATCAACAGCATAAGTGTGCGGATGGACAAACTCCGTACTCAGCCTAACTCACTGCCCGCGGCTTCGAGAAAGCTTGCCAAATTGTGAGCGAATCAACTTGTTTACAAACTGACCGACGAGCTTCTCAGCTTATCACAGGCCCTGACAACAGAGTCCCAATTCTCCAAAACCTGCAAACCAATCAGAGGCTAACAGCCTCTGGATCCTGAAGAACATCAGTCAAGGTTTACTCTTCAGGGAATCCTGATGTGAGAGGATAAGTGCATTTTCTTTGCTCCTTGAGGGAGAAGGGTGTTTGAGGCAAGCACTCCAGAAGGCTTTCGATCGCCACCCCTAGGTGGGAGTAAATGGAACATCGACTCTTCTCCCCCACCACCACCCCCCCCCCCCCCCCCAACTTCCAATCTGGCAGGTGAGACATCATGGAAAACCAGCTATTCTATATTCCTGCCAGGGCCTTAATTGCTGGCAAGTCAAGAAAGTCCCCATTAGGGTTCTTGAGGCACAGTACTAATGTCCCTACCTCTGAGCAAGGAAGCCTTGTTCAGGTCCCACCTGTTCCAGAGGTATGTAATAATATCTCAGAGCCGGTTGGTTAGAAAATATCAAGAAGCCCCCAGTGGACCATTTCACCCAACACTTATTTAATGAGATGGCAAGAGGGAGTAAATATCTCTCCAGGGTCAACTTGCCCAATTACTTCTCCTTCCTGCCACCTCCCAAGGAGGGTAATAGTCTGCACATATAGTCTTACTGATACATACAGCTACATCCATCCACTATGGAACTATGTTAGAGCTGCCACAATATTATGCAGTGACATGTGACTCATCCTATAATTTCCAGGAATCTTTGCACCAGAATATTGCCATATATCATTTATATGCTAAAATATGGTATAAATGTCCACTACACCAAGGCCCAAAGTTTACTGGGTTCTGATTTCATTGAATATCTTGTCAAGTGTACTGTTAAATGCAGTTGTTCAAAGAAAACAGTTAAAATTAAATATTGTGTACAAGTTTTGCATTCCTGTGGCCTGGCTAAGCGAGTTGTTTAGGTTTGTCCTTGCATGTTTAAGCGTTTTAAATATTTGGATGACAAGTTACTACAAGTGCAAGTTGATAACAGAACAGAAAGGGAAAGCCGTTTTGAGTGGGCAGGGCAAGCAATTGCATAACTCATTAGAAAATAACTTGAAGGATTGTGGAATTATTGGCACAGAGATGGTATAAGTTTAAATAGGTGAATTCATTGTCATACCAGTCACAAAAAAAAATAAAGCAGGGAAAAGGAAGACTGGATTAAGAGAGAAAAGAAAAATTGCATTCTTCACATCCCCAAACAGTTGAAATTTGGAGGAATTAGATGTCACACTTGTAAATTTTAAAGTTCAGAGCCAAAGAAATTGACTGACAGTAAGACTAACACTAGATTTTTAAATCTACTTGGACACAGAAGGATAAGATTTTTTTTTCCTGTGGTGAAAGTGCAAATGCAGCAACTTCATGCAATTCAGTACATTTCAGTGGTGAGACAGACAGCAAGATACCATTTTCACAAATCAAACAATGGAATGGCATATATCAAACAGCAACTTCTGGACTGCACATTTGATTTTGCATCTTCTCTAGCTTGAAGTTCCTGTAGGGTTTGTTTTTAATAATAGAGTGCTATTAATCACGCTGTCAGTTTGACAGGTATTATGGCCCTTGTTGCCATTTAATGACCCTATCAGCCAAAGATAATTTTGAAACTCAGTTTAAGTCATTAAATTAAAATGCACTACCTTTTAATTTTTGACCTACTTTAGGTTCCTTTGGTCATCTTCAAATGGGAGAAGGAGCTTGCCAGGAAATTGGAATTTGATGGTTCGTACATTACAGAACAGCCTGCAGATGATGATATTAAAGGGCAGTGGGATCGGCTAGTACTGAATACACCGTAAGTGCTGAGTGACACATAGCTTTGCTGCGTGTCAGAACTTACTAACAGGCAAATGTACATCAAATTACAATTGAACAGTTCGGCTCTTTTAAAATTATCTGTTACTTTGTGTAAGTTTTGTGTAAGGATGCATCTGTATGAGCTACTATTCTGAATGGACACTGTTGACCATATTCAGTAATCCCAAATGTTCTTTTCGTTTAATATGCAGAAAGTTGTGGCAGCCAGAACAAAACTTTCCAATGTGCATGGCTGATGGTTAAAGCAATTGGTCCAAAAACTGGCTACATACCAATTGCTCTCTTCTTTGCTGTGATGAACAAATGGCCAGTGTAACTTCAGTCTGGTCACATAAACGAACCACGTGAAAGTCTGTTGAGAAATCCATGTTGTACCACTTGGACTGAACACCTCATAAGTGACAGCTGGAATACAGTGCGAAGCCCAGCTAAAATAAGTGATCAGGATCCCATAGATCCCCATGGCATTTTGTAAACTTCAGATATTTGTAACAGCACTTTCAGTACATTTAAGATTTCCTATCCAGAAGCAGAGCTTCTGAAACAGTGTTCATGAGATTTGAACATTGCTAGCTAAGCCAACATTGATTTTCCATCCCTAAATGCTGTTGAGAAGGTGATGGTAGGTTGACTTCTCGAACTGCTTAGGGTTTAGTTCACCTGTTGGGAAGGGAGTTTGAGGAATGTTGACCCAGAAACGTGAAGGAACAGCAGTATAGTTCCAAGTCAGGATGATGTGTGGCTTGGAGGGAAACTCACAGGTGGTGGTGTTCCTGTGCATCTGTTGACCCTGTCCTTCTAGATGGTATAGGCCATGAGTTTGGTGTCAAAGGTCAGCAGTGCAGTGATCTATCCTGGTTCTTGCTACAGATTAACATTTACAGTATAAAAATAGTATAAATAGCAATTCTGTAGTACCTCACTAGCTGTTACGTATAGTTTCCATATTTTGTTCACTTTTTCAGGCAACTATGATGCTGCACATCTTACATGGCAGTCAGCTAGGGCCATAGACCTTTGATAAATTCTCACTATTAGAAGTCTTCTATCTTCCTGCACACAAACTTTATATAGGACAGTAGCCTAAGCTTCACCATCAGTCCCTTGTCATCCTTTTTAATAGCCATTCCACATCGTGTCTCATGTATTTGCTAAGTATCGATGTTTTAATAGGATCCAGCCTACCTTCATATTGATATGATTTCCTTTTGTCATCCTTTGCAGGTCATTCCCAAATAACTATTGGGACAAGTTTGTCAAAAGAAAGGTAAGCTTATACTCTTGAAGAACATGCATCAAAATTTACTTGTCTTTTTCACAGATACTAAACACCTGTTTCTCATGTCAGTTTCTCTCCAGAATTAAAGAGTCGTAATCAACTTCCATTTTTAGTACAACATTAAGTACAATATAACTTAGTGATGTTGACCTTCAATAATTGTGAAGGCTGTTTCATATTTTGCCATGTTATGAATATAACAAACAATCATACATCATTGCAAATAAATCTTGTTTTAGAAAAGAACAGATCTTGAAACTGCAAATGCTTTGATGCTTGAGTGCCACTGGTTTGTTGCCCATCCAGAGTTGCCCTCACTCAGTGGCTTGCACAGCCTTTTCAGAGGTCAGTTAAGAATCAACGACATTACTGTGGGTCTGGAGTCATATGTAGGGCAGAACAGCTAAGGACGGCAGATTTCCTTCCCTAAAGAATATTCATAAACAGATAGGTTTTTGTGACAATTGTTTCATGGTCACAAGTTTTGAGACCAGCTTTCAATTCCAGACCAATTACTTTACTTCAAATTCTACCAGCTTGTTGTGATGGAATTTGGACCCACATTCCTGTATATTACAAGTTACTAGTCCAGTAACATTACCAGTATGACACCATTTCCTTCTATCTGTCGTTTTTTGAATTCCTAGGTACTAGATAAGTATGGTGATATCTATGGCAGAGAGCGTATTGCAGAGCTACTTGGAATGGATATGAGTGCCTTGGATGTGACTGTGCCTCAGGAGAAAAAACCAGCAACTGACAACTCTGTGCTTTCATGGTTAGTTCCAGCCTTTGTTTTACAATGAATAGCAAGTAAAATCAATTTTTCACTAGCTTCAATATATCAAGACATCTGTAAAATTGGTCTAATAATGTAATTGTTCGTATGAAATCCAAACTACATATGTAGGGCTACATTTATTGGGCAAAGCAGTAGACCTGTTCAGCAGCCATAAAGTCAACAGTACGTCTGTCAGAGATAAAAGGTACTGCAGATGCTGGAGAATCCGAGATAACAAGCATGGGGCTGGATGAACACAGCTTGACCTGCTGTGTTCATCCAGCCCCATGCTTGTTATCTCGTACGTCTGTCAGGATTCTTGTCACCTTCAGAATGTAGAATCTGCCTCCAACTGCTGCCAGCCAATTAAAGGGTGGGCACTTCATGAAGTCTGAGCAGTGCCACCAGGAGCAGCAGCCCAGGCTTAAACTACAGGAGGCCCATTTGAGGAACTACAGTAGAGGCACTGGAAGTGAGTTAAGTGCCATGACCCCAATGAGGCTTCTGGTGGAGAAGGATCAGTATGGAAGTCACTGGGGGCCTCTTTCCCCATTTCCCTGCATGCACACACTTCTACCATCCAAGGCTGCAGCAAGGCCCCAGTTCTGCCATTAATTGGCCTGTTTTGGGCCTTTATTGCATTTATGGGTGGAAAGGCCGTTCTCAATCATCCCTGCTCCTTACTCAATTGGTATTTTTGAATAGCTAGGCTCTCCACCCCATACTTTCCAACTAATTCATCTGTCACTCCCACATTTCCTTGGATAGTGTTGGGGAAGCATTTTGTTATAAAGTGGAGGTTGACCCCCTCCCCCCCACCTCTCTGAGAACTAAAACTGAAACACCCAAACAGGAGCATCTCGCCCCATAATCTGTAAAAGGAGTGTGAAACATGGTGTAACTTGCTTTTCAGCAATTTCTAGTGGTTAAATAAAACAAAATCCTGACCCTCGCTTTACAATTAACAAGTAACTATTTACCTAACTGGAACAGTGAACAAATTAACTAAATTATTCACAAACCAAATAAACTCCTTATAACTACTAACTATTCCAGAATAAAATAAGATTCTAATAGTATGCTGTTCCAATAAATACAAGTCCCACTTATAGAAAATAAAATAAAAGAAAACAGAATTTAGTCTGTCGAAATTACAACCAGGTTATGTGTCTTCCAGAATGTTCTGAACATTCTCCTTTGAATGTTCTGTCAGGAATACCTTCTCCGTCGATTCTTCTGTCAGAAATATTAACTAGTTGTATCGTTGGTAACTTTGATTTAGATGGCACTCTGTATAAGACTTAGAGAAGATTGTGAGAGCCAGCAATTTTCTCTTGAGAGCTGTCAACTCTAGCAGATGGCAGTTAACTCTCCCATCTTTGTCCAACTGCCCTCTCCTTTTATACCCTTGAGGACATATCAGTTTTTACAATGGAGTTGGTCCCATGTTATCAAAACCATCAGATTTAATTTTAATTTTTTTTTAGTATCTAAGTGCCTAATTCAAATTCATTGGCTAACTTCAAAACGTGTTGTGATGTCACAAAACAGAACTGCTGCTTGGCCTGCTAATTGTACAGCTTTTTGATGCAGATGTTTCAATTCAAGTGCTCTGTGCGCCTGCAAACCCACAAGCTGCAGCCCACAGACACCCTTTTTGAATCTCTAAGCCAAGAAAAAGCACATCCTCTTTTATAGGGACTATGCACTGCTTTCCCCCTTAACATTGTACAAACACCAAATTCTAACTTCCTGCCTCCCAATCTACAAGCATTCTACCCAACTTCACAACAATTACATTCCACCCATGCGATCGGATTTTGCCTGCTAAACTGCCAAATCAACCTGTTCTGTACAGCAAAAGCAGATATCACAATGATGAAACTTCTACAACGTGTGGTCTTGATGTCGTGCTATGTGTTTCTGTTTTATGAGTGTACTGATGGTTTTGTGAAGATTTGATTAAAAAGACTGTAATATCAAATCCCAAGGTGAATGCTGAAACAAAAGAATGAGTAAATACATTAAAGCTTTACACCTAAAGCATGAACCCATTGTTTTCTTCCAGATAACAGGAGACTTGTGCATTTCCAACATTTTCTTTCTTTTCTTTGATTATAGGATCACATCCTTAGATATCAAATACCAAATATGGAAGTTTGGGGTGATTTTCACTGATAACGTAAGTAGATACACAGCACCTTTTTAATTTGGAAAGTGAAACAGAAAATATTTTGAACTAAAGTCATTTTTGTCCTTGATGAATGTATTGAATGGAAACCAAAATAACAATTAATTGTGCAGGAATTGGGATAGGCATGTAAGGGCTTTATCCATCAGAGCCTGTATATCCTCTGTCTAATTTGTACGTGCAGAGGTGAAGAAAGGGGAGGGAAAGTTTTGAAGGGACTACATTTTGTTCAATGCTTTTCATTTTGGAAACCTTTACCCTGAAGTTATTTTAAAGAGTTGCTTTTATTGAAGTAAAATCGGTTCTTACTCTGATTATTTCTGTTTTCATTAGTCTTTCCTATATCTCTGCTGGTACATGATAATGTCTGCCCTTGGACATTACAACACCTTCTTCTTTGCTGCTCACCTTCTGGACATTGCAATGGGTGTCAAGACCCTTCGCACCATCCTATCTTCTGTAACTCACAATGGAAAGCAGGTAGGGCTTAAAATCTTACATTCTGTAAACTTCAGATTAAACATCTTAAAAGGAGCAGTTTATGTTTTCTGTCTTAAGATGTTAAATTCTCCTGGCATAGCCTTACACCTGTATTTCTTCCATTCTCTGTAGCTGTTGATGACTGTGGGCCTGCTGGCTGTTGTTGTGTACCTCTACACAGTGGTGGCTTTCAACTTCTTCCGCAAATTTTATAACAAGAGTGAGGATGAAGATGATCCAGATATGAAGTGTGATGACATGATGACGGTAAGCTTTCTAAAACAATTTTCTTATCCAGGTAGCCTAATAACACCTGATGAGAACAATAATGAAGACATATTACCTGCAAAACAAACCTTCACAAAAATGTCAGAACTCTTAGAAATAAGAACATGCTTGTTGAAAGCAGAATGGGATAACTAAAATGCTACATCTGGTCAACATAAATATAACGAGTTGTTATATTTGTTTATATTGAAAGTTGTCATGTAAGCAATAGAATATTTTAAACACAATAGAATAAAAATTAAAGGCAACAGAGACATGGTTTTTGAAATATACATCAAGGATTAGTTAGACGATGCATACAACAATTGAGGAAAGCGGGCACACGAATTTTTACAGATGATCATCAAGAAGCAACAACAATTCTTTGAGCATGTACTTTAGAGAGAAAAGCTAAAAAGTCTGGTGATGGCTGATAAAACTGAGGGCAGCAGATACTTGGTGGGGGATTGGAGGAGAACAGAAGAGGAAATATACTAACAGTTTAAGAAGCAGAACAGGTACAAAATTTGAGAATAACACAAAGATGTTGGCTGTTATCAAGAAACATAAATGTTGGAGAGTCATGATTGTTGATGTAAATGGTGGCAGTTGAAGTTGATTAGGTTCATTTTGCTTCAAAATAGTGTCAAATCATATATAATTTTCTGCCTGGAGACAAACCATTTGATCAAACAGGTCTTTGGTGGTGTTCATACTCCACAGGAGCGTCCTTCCACCTTATTTCATGTCACCCCCTTAAAAAATCCTTCTATTCCTTTCTCCTTGTACCTACTGAGCTTCACCTTAGCGATGTTATATGCTGTTCAGCTACTTTGTGGTTCCAGGTTCTACATTCTTAGCTCTTTCTCAGTAAATAAGTTTTTTTCCTGAATTCCTTAAAGGAGTAATTAGTGACTGTCTTCCATTTAGGGTGCCCATTTTCAGCAAGTCACAAAATGGAAGCATCTTTGCTAAGTCTGTTTTGTCTGTGAATTTGTCTGAACATCTGTATGACTAAAGCAGTAACATTGTTACTACTGAATGCCAGCTACTAAGAAATGCAAAGGACTGGTAACCATTTTTTTCCCCACTCATTTAAAGTAAGAAAGTTGCTGTTTCTTGATGAAGGCTCAACCAACGTCAAGGAAATATTGTGGTCAATACAATATTTTATCACGAGTAAAAACAGAACAGGCAGCAGCAGCAGCACCAGTTCATGTGCATGTAGAATTGAAAAGACAAATTAGTGTGTCTGGTCACTGTTCCACTGGACAGGTCTGTTAGTCAGCTACATAGTTAGTTAGCACAGTAATCTCTACAGTAAAATGTTCAAATAAGTATATTGATCATGAGCATAAATGGAGTGAACTCTATTCCAAAAGTAGGTATTGATTTCACTAATCTGGGGCTATTGTGACATAGTAGCGTCTAAACCACAAGGCCCAAGTTCACATCCACCTGCTCCAACAGGGGTCACAATAGATTGATTCATGTCCTTTTTAACTCCCTTATCTTCCACCAGGACATAAATATTTTTGTCACAGATATATAGCAGCTGAGATTTTCATTTTATAACCAAATGATTTTTTTTAAACTTGCAATTGGCATGATTTGCTTCAGCCCAGGCTGATGTGCTGAAAGTGTCCTCTGTGCCATAACTCACTTCATACTATTCCAGTGGGCATGGGGCTGCCCTAACTTGGGACTAATTGGCAGCTGAGACTCATATCTGATGTTAGAAACGAGTGTGAGGCAAAGTTTTATTCTTTACCTGTGTATTAAATTATTCCATTCCCTGATACCAACATTACATATGGTACCTTTGTGGTTATAATACTCAGATGACTAAAGTCCTAAATGGCCTGTCCCAAATTCTGAGACCGAGATCCCTGGTACTAGACCCCATTCTCCTCCATCCCAAGCCAGGGAAAATATCATTCCTGCATCTACTCTGTGAAGACTCTGTAAAAAAAATTGTATGTTTGAATTAGATCACCTCTCATTTTTCTAAACTCAATAAATGCCCAGTCTATTTAATCTTTCTGTCCACTCCAGGAATTAGTTTGATGAAGCTTTGTTTCATCTGGTGATTTTTCTGGTAATTTGCTGAAAAGCAGACTGTTTCATTTTTGCTCCCATTGAAAGCAGTGGAACCAGAAGTGTTTGAGTAACAAGTATTATTTATTTTTCATCCATGCTTTGTCTGTTACTCAAGAGTGTGATTTGCAAGGTACTTTAGCAAGTAATGACAGAATCGGCAGGCATTGTGATATTTCAATCAATGTGACACAGGCATCATTCCTACAGATCCATTCAAAAGTGGGATAATTTAAAAATTGTCAAAGCTGCACCTCAGTGAAACTGATAGTGTTTCTAAGTTGGAGAGTTCTGTTGTTCTAACCTCCATCCATCTCTCTATTCATCATACAGTGTTACCTCTTCCACATGTATGTCGGTGTACGAGCTGGTGGCGGTATTGGTGATGAGATTGAAGACCCAGCAGGGGATGAGTATGAACTCTACCGCGTTGTCTTTGACATTACCTTCTTCTTCTTTGTCATTGTTATCCTCCTGGCTATCATCCAAGGTATGACCCAAGGCTAACTGTTGGATGAATCACTGGCAAAATGTAGACTGATTCCAAAGTTATCCTGTAGATCTAGGGAATGGGACATTTAACAATAGTGTCAATCCTAGCTTCAATCAGTTTTTCAATACTTCTGACTCATTTTCTCCATCGAAACTATCGCCTTAAGCTAGTCTCCTCTGTTTCCTCCACCCTCATCTCCAAAAATAAGTCTATGGACCTCTTTGCCATAAAAGTGGAGACCATCTTTGCAGCTGACCTCCCTTTTTCCAGTCCACTAGCCAACCTTCCTTCCACGTTCCCCACAGCTCCAGCCATGAAGTCACACCTTCCTCTAATTTATCCTCTATTCCCCTTATGCCTTCTCCAAACTCCTGTCTGTGGTAACAGTTTGAGACTAAGCCAGTCTTCTTGCAGCTTTTATGTCACATCTGGCCCCAACCAAGATGAGTTTCTGATGTGATCATGTCATCACCAAGATGTCTGTAACATCATTCAACTTTACTTAACTTTTGGAATGCATACATTCGAAACAAATTAAAGGAATATCTCGTGTAAAGCAATTGATCAAGTGAATCCTCCCTTCTGTGGGCTGCTCATTGCAGAAGTCATAATACTTGCGTTTCAGTGTGATTTAGGGAGCAAGAACTCCAGATAATTATGAATTGACAAAGGCCATTTTACTCAACTTGATAAATGCAGGAAGAAACATTCTAGTACCTCAATTACAACATCCAGTTGTTTCACAAATGTTCCAAGGTTTCACCCAATGTACACTGGGGGGGAAAAAAAAGCATGCTGTCAACTTTTTCTCTTGCATGCATCATGGCCGATCCAGGAATGCCAAATTTCAGTGGGGGCAATAAAGTATATTGCATGAGAAAAGGGCAGTGATTGGTTAATAAGCCAACTCTAATTGCTGTGGAGAATATACCAGGCAACTTCTAAATTTTGGAATTCTTGTGTGTGTCCTGAAAAGTGCAAGATGGAAAACTTCAACAGCAATTTGTTTTTAGCAATAATCATTAACACCTATTAGTGAGTCAGTTTAATCCCTTTCTGAAGACCCGGACCTTATTTGGACTGTGCAGATATTTTCTTATTGAAGAGCACATATACAGTGTAAGATACTTCTTGTGCGGCAAAATTCCTATGGAGGTCTGCCAATCTCCTGTCTTCACTACAGCAAATATCACACTGGAATTGGAATTGTTCATGCTGTTCCTCCGATCTTGTGACTAAAGTAGGTAATGAAGCATCTCCACAAAAACTCCATAGAATTTTCTGTGAATTTTTTTTTATTTGCTTCTTTGCACCAGTCAATCAGCCCACTACATTAGTCCGTGGTTCCAAATATTAGTCTTCACTTAAAGCTGTGCACAATCTGGCTCTTTTTTTTTTGTTTCCCTGCTTATGAGAAAGTATCCAGTAGACCACTGCAGCAACTTGGAGTGCAGCACTTTGGGAGAGAAGGATATGAAAACCAGCTTGCCTCCCACAATATATACACCAGTTGTGTTACTACTATTTTAGAGATAAAAGCATATAATTGCAGTAAATATCTTATGAATGAAAAGCTGTCTCATTCCAGGGAAAAGAAAAATAGGTTTTTGGTGAAGTATTTATAAATGAATCCTAAGTAGAGCTTTGTACTTGTGAAGGAATGACAGTTTGGTATTGTTTTCTTCCTCAGGTTTGATTATTGACGCTTTTGGTGAGCTGAGAGATCAGCAGGAGCAAGTGAAAGAGGACATGGAGGTAGGAATAGGACAGAACAGCTTTTTTTCTAGCCCTCTGTATATTAAAGAAACCATAATAACTTACGAGAAATAGGAGAGGCAGCAGACACACAGGAATGAGAAATAGGATGGCAGCCCAGTAGCAAAGTTTATTATTTGTGGAGTTCTTCAGAAATGCTATTCACAATCACTTCCTATTTGCAGAGTAGTTGCGGGGTGTGGGGGAGGGTGTTGGAGAGATGTCTTTTCTTCCGAAGGGAAACTTTCTATTAAAGAACAGAGAAAATGTTTACCAAATGACCACCTGTAATTAGCTAATGCAGAGCCTGAAAATTGACAAATGACGTGTTAATCAAAGATTTATCTTGCCACCTTTGTCTTTTGTCCTGATGTTTGTAAGACAATAAGCTTTGGAAACACTGCAAATAACAGTAAATTAGTGCTTCAGGTCCACCCGTGCGACAGAGAGTAACGATTTCCCTGTAATGACGCCCGATTCACAATTCTAGCCTTACACTCTGATGGTAAATTGAAAACTAATTCCAAAGATTCACAAAAGCTTGGAAGAAAACAGCCCACACAAAATGATGAGTTGTAGTCGGAAAGAAAGCACAGGAAACAATAAGGTCAGATGTTTTTATTGAGTTGACATTTCTTTTAAAATTTGATTTCAAGAAGTCGAAATGAAAACTGCAGTTTTTTTCCCGGGCACTTATTGATTATCTGCATCAGAGAGATTGTAATGAGCAGCTTGCTGGAACCCAGGAACAGCACACTATAAGGTGCTGCAAGCAAAAGCAGCAAAATGTCCTCAATCCAGAAAATGCAACTTTGCTACAGCAAAGAACAAACAAAACTAAACACTGAAGTATATGAAGGTAAAGTCCTACACTGTTACCCAGTTTAATGGACCAGTCTTCAGCCCAGCCTTCCACACAGTGTAATTTACTAGAAATAGAATAGTAGATGCACGGTGGCTCCATGGTGAGCACTGCTGCCTCACAGCGCCAGGGACCCGGGCTGTATTCCACCCTCGGGCGACTGTCTGTGTGGAGTTTGCACATTCTCCCCATGTCTGCATGGGTTTCTTCCGGGTGCTCCGGTTCCCTCCTGCAGTCCAAAGATGTGCAGGATTGGCCATGTAGTGTTCAGGAATGTGTAGCTTAGGTGGGTTATAAGGGGATGGGACTGGGTGGGATGCTCCAAGGATCAGTGTGGACTTGTTGGGCTGAAGGGCCTGTTTCCACACTGTAGGGATTCTATGTCTATGCTGTAAAGTTATCTCTTGGTCATTGAATTAGGTTCTATATTTTCCCACCTGTTCCAGACAGGACCCTTAGCCCATTTCAGCTTTACTCACGAATTAGGATCCATGCTTCTGACAGAAGCATAGAGTAATACTGCATGGAAACAGGCCCTTCGGCCCACACTGGTCTATGCTGACCATGGTGTCCACTCAGCTAGTTCCAATTGTCCGTATTTGGTCCTTATCCCTCAAAATCCTTCCCATCCATGTACCTATCCAAATGTTTTTTAAATGTTGCTTTTTTGAATGTTGCACTTTCTCTGGCAGCCCATTCTATTTACACACCATGCTCTGCGTGAAGAAGTTGCCCCTCAGGTCCTTTTTAAATCTTGCCCCTCTCACTTTAAAGGTATGCCCTCTAGTTTTTAATTCCCTATCCCCGGGAAAAAGACTATATGCATTCATCCTGTCGATGCCCATCATGATTTTATACACCTCCAATAAGGTCAGCTCTCATTCTCCTAAAGGAATAAAGTCCTATCCTGGCCAACCTGTCCCTATAACTCAGGCCTACTAGTCCTGGCAACATCCTCGTAAATCTTCTTTGCACATTTTCTAGTTTAGCTATTTCTTCCCTATAGCAGGATGACCAAAATTTCACACAATACTCCAAGTGCAGCCTCACCAATGACTTGCTTACAACTGTAACGTAACATTCCAACTCCTGTACCTTGACCGATTTAAAGGCCAGCATGTTAAATGCCTTCTTCACCACCCTGTCCACTTTCAACAAACTATGTACTTGTACTCCTAGGTCCCACTGTTCCACAACACTCCTCGCGACCTTACCATTTACTGTATAAGTCCTACCTTGGTTTGACTTTCCAAAGTGCAACACCTCACACTTACCTGTGTTGAATTGCATTTGCCAATCTTCAGCCCACTTCCACACCTAATAAAGATCCCTGTGTAATTTTTGATAACCTTCCTCACTATCAACAATACCTCCTAATTTTGTATCATCCGCAAACTTACTAATCATGCCTCTTGCGTTCACATCCAGATCATTTATTTAAATAACAAATAACAAAGGTGCCACCCCTGTGGCACACCACTAGTCGCAGGCCTCCGGTCAAAGAAACAACCTTCAACCATCACCCTCTGCTTCCTACTATCGAACCAATTTTTAATCCAGTTGATCTCTTCCTATCATTTCCCGACAGGAATAATCTGTGCTGCTGAATGAATTGGTCTTCTTTGAAATATGTACCTCATCTTTGTTCAAAGAAAAGCTCATTCTTTCAGTGAGATGATTTTTCATAGTTTTGGAGACCTTGTAGCATTATGGGTTACGTCCCTGCCTCTGAGCCAGAAGCTCCAGGCTCTAGTCCCACTTCAGGAGCCAGTGGCCAAGAAGGTGCATTCCTAGTTCAGCCAAATGGGTTGATAATCAACCTGAAAACCTTTCCAATGAGAGAGGGAGTGTGTATCTGTCAGCCATGCTTGATGCAAAATCACACCCTTTCAAGCAGTAGTCTCTTACAATCTGTTCCAGGGGAAGAAAAATCTAGCCAAAAAAAAAAAAATTTACCTCATCTGCCAAAAGAACCAAGGCAGGAAATATCCACAATCGGCTGTCTCAAGATTCTCAGTTAAGGGTTAACAAGGTGTAGAGCTGGATGAACACAGCAGGCCAAGCAGCATCAGAGGAGCAGGAAGGCTGACGTTTCGGGCCTAGACCCTTCTTCAGAAATGGAGGGAGGAGGGTAACTTCTTCAGGGTAGGCATCCTTAGAAGAGGCTTCGCAGTGCGGTTAAAATTGTATCAGAGATAGTAGGAACTGCAAATGCTGGAGAATCTGAGAATCTAGGCCCAAAACGTGAGCCTTCCTGCTCCTCTGATGCTGCTCGGCCTGCTGCATTCATCCAGCTCTACACCTTGTTATCCCAGATTCTCCAGCATCCGCAGTTCCTACTATCTCTGATTCAAGATTCTTAGTTTTCCTTAGCTTCTTTAATGGGATGGAAGTAATTCTGCCTGTTTTAAAGACATGCTAGTTGGAAGCATGAATTGGGGATATGGTGTTAAGTTTATAAAAATATAGCCTGGTTTTCCTGCCACTGGCGAAACTTTGCACCAACAGAGGAATCTTGCAAAACGATTCCTGTGCTGTCTGAGCCTGTAACCATTCCTCCATCCATTCATTTTCAATCTCACATTAATCTCAACCATTAGAACCTGTGAAATGAATTTCTGTGATCCAGTATTTTAAGCACTCTGAGTGTGATTGTTCTGCGTTAGTGACATGTATCTGGTGTGCCATATTGCTCTTTTGATAATCACTTATTTGCCTCTGTTTGACTTAACAGACCAAATGCTTCATTTGTGGAATTGGCAGTGACTACTTTGACACAACGCCACACGGGTTTGAAACACACACTTTGGAGGAGCACAATTTAGCAAATTATATGTAAGAAATCAGCTTTTCAAATATCTGTGGTCTGCATGAGATATAATGTTAAAAATAATTTCGTGCACTATGCCATAAAATCAGATAAACAGTTAAAGATTATTTATCTCAAGTCTCTGTTGTTTATTCTGGTCTCAATTATCTGTCCTCTTTCTTTTGCTGATTGCATTCCCAACTTCTTTCATTTTGTGTTCTTTCAATTACCTGTTTCTAAAAATTGTCATGGGTTTGAATTTTAGCCTCTGCTCCCCTCCCTCACTGGATGTGTTTTCTCTGCTTTAAACTTACTGAGACCATTAAAGGGACCAATTATTGCCCAGTTTCTGGCTTCACTGTCTTTACTGCCACAACACACTGAGCAATGGAAGGAAGGCAAGAGTAGGAAGGATGATTTTATATTTCCCCAAAGTTGGTGAAATGGCTGGAAAGAAGGAGGTTTCACTCGGGCAACCCCTGTGCCTCTCCACCTTATCACGCCATTCCCTCAAGTTCCTTATGCCTCTCTTTTTGAAAAGCCCTGACTTAGCTATATCCAGGATCCTTGTTATCATCTTCATGGAGATGCTTGAGGTCCCAGCGAAACCCAGCAATGAGTCTGACACTACAAGAGCAGCCAACCAGTCAGATTTTCTGGCAGATGTCACAAGTGGGGCTCTCTTTCACTGACTGGCAAAGGTCCACCCCATGGCTCGTAGGGCAGCAGGGAGTGTAACATCAATCCAGAGCAGCTTCCTCTTAAAGTCATTTGGCTTACAAGTAGTACACCATCCCATAACATTCAGTGTAGGGGGATGGGCTTAGATTAGTTCACAGGGCGGCGCAACATCGAGGGCCGATGTTCTATGTTCTATTCAGCCCATAATCTCTATCCCAGTTATGTCTCCAGCAGTACATTCCAAAGTCTCGCAAGCTTCCAAGTAAACAAAGTTCTCCTGAGGTAATTCAAAGTTCACAATCTCTTGCAAATATTCTTGCCTCTATCACCTTTTAGACCCCTCAAGCAGAGGAAAGAGTGAATAATCAATTACTATCACCTTTAAAAGGCACAGAGCCTAGCTGTAAAGGTGATGTGAACCCAAGGTACTGCCCTTCTGCCCTTTCAGTATCTGTTACCCCAACTCAGAGTTTTCTCCCTCAGTTATATGACAATATGTGTATTCAGCCTGTTTGTTACAGTCTGACGTATCTTTTGATAACTTGTCCTGCTTGTAATTTCTTTTTCAGGTTCTTCCTAATGTACCTGATTAACAAAGATGAAACAGAGCACACAGGTCAGGTAAGTGGCTTTCCTTGTCTTGACTGTATGAACTACTTATACCAGGATGAGTTTGGTCTCTTTACCAAAAACGTTTTGAAATTTCTTCATTGACTCAGGAGCTTCATGTTCTTGAGTTCTACGTCTGGAGACAGGTCTGACCCACAGCACAGCAACCTCCGTCCCTGGGGAGAGCAGAGAGGCAGGTCCTGAATCCATCCTGGTTGGACTGGAGGTTGAACCCCATGCTGTTGTCATTAATCTGACCCAGACCAGCCATCTAGCGATTAGTAGCCCCAAGGAATCAGAGTTGCTATGGCAACGTACACTTTTCTGTCACATTGTTGTCAGGAGCTGTGGATAAGTTGATGCTAGAGGCTGCAAATTTCTCTCCATCACATGGCTGACCAGGAACTCTCTGATACTGTTCCCTCTGAAATTGCCCTTGGACTGATTGACATGTGAGGCAATTGGGGATGTGTGCCAAATGTTGACCTTGTCAGTCACTCTCACAACCCATGAAAGAATATTTTTAATTTTTTTCCCATCTTCACCTCTGTTTACCTAATATCACCTTAAATATGTCATTATTTGCCTTGTATAGTTTAGCATCAGGTTCCACATTATCACATTTCTCTGGATTTCTCTTTCACCCACTTATCCCATAGTTTAAAGCAAAGAATGTAAATAATATCAAAGTGAGAACTCAGTTCTTAAACAAAAAGGAATTAACAGTTACTTTGAAATAATAATCTTGGAATTAATAGTCGGTGCTCTGACTGAAATTCCATTCTCATTGTGAAAAGTGGGCTGTTTTGATTACTAGGTTGTGAACAAAGCTTTCTACTTACTTGAACGCAGAAACACAATGCTGAGCTGTCACATTTGCAGATGAAACTAAAGCTGGAAGGACAGTGTGTTCAAAAGAAGGCATATTAGTAATTAGAGATAGTAAGAACTGCAGATGCTGGAGTCAGAGATAACACAGTGTGGAGCTGGAGGAGCACAGCAGGTCAGGCAGCATCAGAGGAGCAGGAAAATTGACATTTCGGGTCGGGACCCTTCTTCAGAAATGGGATTAGTAATTAGAGTGTTGGATGGAACAGGCAGGAAGGTGGTGCCAACACTCAATAAAGTAAAAGCACAGAAAAAAAAGTTGTAAGCCGTCTAATACTTCACATATTCAGTCAATGTTCTAGTTAAACTACAAAGAAAAAACGAAAGGATTTAGAGGATAATTTACCCATACTACTAAATGCTTCAATCAGACCATATCTTGTGCTTTTTGTCTAGTTTTGTTTGCCAAAACAAAAGAAAGGCAGTCAAACACTGGAGGTAATTCAAAGAACCACGATTAGGTGCTCCATCTAAGCTGCATCAGGACATGGCCATGCAGCTATCTGGAACATTGTTTGGAATTAATGGGCCACACACGACCAGCGGTCCTTTTGAGATACATTTGTATACAACCAGGTAGGAGTTTGAAAGGGATCTGGCAGCAGAATAAAATAAGCTGCACACAACAAAGAAAACTGTTACCTTTCACTGAGAGAGTGCACTGGAAATCGAACCTCACTAGTCCCAGCTTCATCATAAAAGTTCCCTAATTTACCTGTCGTTTAGACAGAATGACTAAAAGCATGGAATGGGTTTTTGGACTTGACAAGCATCACTGTCTATTCAAATGAATAGATTCTAACTACAGATGAATAATTATGAACTGCCAATATGTAACTCTACTAATTAAAACTCTTTCAATTACAAACACCCCTCCTGACACACACTTGAACAAAAGCAGCTCTTTGCCTTCCAGAGGTCTGATGGCTTCTGAACCAAACATTCACACCACCAACAAACACAGAGAACGCTGGAGAAACTAAGTAGGTTCTGGCAACATCTGGGGAGACCCAAACAGAGTTTGTATTTTGAGTCTAGTATGACACTTCTTCAGAACATCAGTAGTACCTTGTTGAAAATTTGAGCTATCAGTGAGCATAATGTATGTTCCTAGCCATAGAATAAATCCCCGCCAATTCCTGATCCTCTATTGCCAACCAACAGGATTGGTTCCCCACTTACCTCCTTAGCTTGCCTGCATCAGCTGGAATCCACTTATTGATTGGAGTATACAGGGAAACAAGTCAGTCCAAAAATGTAAGTAGTTGTTTGATTAATGCAGCTTAGACATGACTGTGAATGTGGACCATTTACATCAGGAGGGTAGTGGCTTCATCTTCCTACCTCCCACCCATTTGTAATGATCACACAAAGATCTCTTCACGTATCTTGAGAGTAGGCAGAAAGCTAATGTAGCCTTTATCCTTGTATCTTGCAGGAATCCTACGTTTGGAAAATGTACCAGGAACGATGCTGGGATTTCTTTCCCGCTGGTGACTGTTTCCGGAAGCAATATGAAGATCAGCTGGGATAAAGGCGTCTGTAGAACTAACACAATGACTGTCAGAATAATGCACTTGTAATGACCTTTGAATTTTACCTGGTTCCTTGCTAAAGTTTGTGAATTGTGTGTCACTGCTTTTTGCTGTGAGACAAATGTTTGTAAAAAAAAGGATAAATACCTAAAGTGAATTTTATTACATACACAGTTTTTTTTAAACAAAGTACCTGGACCGGTCTTGATCGCATATGAAAACTGGACACTGCTGCTTTTGCACACTCGAACCAGTTAATGAGCCTTGATATAGATTTGTACTTCAGTATACAGTGAAAAGCCTGGATAAATATTTTGTCTAACATTTTTGTGAATGGGAAAAAAGGTTGAAAATAAGTGCCTTAGTCCTATCCTGTAATAAGTTATATTGAGCGAAGGCCTTTTTATCTTTTCTGTTCTGCTAGTAAGGGGTTAATTTCTGCAAATTTTAGTAGCCTAGTCAGAGCCATAATAGCTGCATCCAACTTTCAACACTTCAGTACTGACCACTGCAATCGCTATTAAATTTCAAACGGTTATTTTGTGCTTGCAATATTATTAATCATCATGATTTTTGGTGGAGTTCCCAAAACCTAATTACTGTCATCAGAAGACATGCTAACTAGGGCAGGAAATATTTTCTGAAAAGTAGCAGGAGTAATAAGATATCTTAAATTCCTCTACCTAAAAGTTCCTTTCTGGACATGTTTTCCATCACATCCTAAGTACTTGTTTATAACGGTTTGCAAAAACAGTCACAAATACCAAAACTGATAGTAGAAGTTCACCCTCATGAAGGCTGGAATATATTTTTTAATACATTTTGAAAACGTATGCTCCAAGTTTAATTGGATTCCTGGAAGAAAAAGGTTGAAATGATTATTATAACCAATTTACCCTGTGAAGGTATCTTTAATCAAGTATTTATTTAATTTGCTATTTGTGTTTGCTCATCTTTTCTCAGTTTATGTTCTGCTTAATGTTAGTTATCGTGACAGTTTCATCTTGTGTATGAGAAGGGTATAAGAGTTCTTGAGCAGCCTGCGAGCAAGTAATCATAGCATGCATTCTGAATCTGGGATAGGTACAGTTAATGCTTTCTTGGTACACCTTTCAAAAGCAGCTGCAAAGGTTCCTTTTTCCTGATTGCTTCAGAAGGAATGATAACTATAGCACTTAAAAACCCAGCTCTGGTTTCCAATTTTCATTCAAACTGACTTTTCTCCAAGGATCAGAATACAAACTTTTTATCCCAAGTGATGTGTTTACTTCGAATTAAACATTTGTGAATCCCTTGACTGTTCCCCTCTAAAGATTGAAGCTGTTCAGGAACAGCACATGAGGACATTCCTCAAACAACCTATTCAAGTAACCCCAATTTAAAGTTTATTTTTGTTAAAAAGGAAAGCATTTATATGCTGAAAATGATGAATTATAGAAAAGCTCAAATGCAAACTGACTGATATTAATGCACTTCACAAATAAGGCTAAACTGTCCATCTATGGCCTTTCCTGTACATTATCCATGTTTCTCCAACATAACCTGAAGGACTGAACATGAAAATAATGTAGGTTGAATTAATGTGAATGCACCTATGTTGGCAAATAAAATCCAACTTGCTTAAATGTCTCCACTCATCATTCATTAAAACCTTAGCCCTGAGGAAACCAACTCAGTTCCCATCCGGACATGTGCAAATAAAACTAAGATAACAAGGTGTAGAGCTGGATGAACACAGCAGGCCAAGCAGCATCAGGGGAGAAGGAAAGCTGAC
>JAHRHZ010000092.1:4506226-4563345 GCA_024137785.1 Ginglymostoma cirratum | reverse complement strand
CTGATGCTGCTTGGCCTGCTGTGTTCATCCAGCTCTACACCTTGTTATCTCAGATTCTCCGGCATCTGCAGTTCCTACTATCTCTGCAAATAAAACTAGTTTGCTAATCATTGTTTAACTATGTAAGAAGGGAAAAAAAAGGGCAACAACTCTGCCTTATGATTTTGAAAGAGCTTTAATTGTTCAGTTTGGTTGAGCAGAGATGTGTAATTCATATCAGGCAATTTTGTTTTACATTGTGCTGAGAGGTTTGGGGAAATGAGAGGCTCTTGTGAAGCAGACTTGCAACTCACAGCACTATTACATGCATTTCTAAATAAACTGGTTACATTCTGCAGACTCTTTTTCTACGTTATAATTGCATGATCTATCTGCAAGTTTATACCTGCTCAGTCCTGGGTTGACTGCCTTTAACCAGGGTGAAGTTCAACAGTAGGGTGAAATCTTTGATCAACAACATCCCCCAAATTGACAGACTGTACCATTATTGCCAAGTTTGCCTTCAAATCCTACACAATCTTGACCTGAACGTATGTCATCATACCTTTATCACTATACGGAGAAAATTCTCAGCCTCTATAACTAATAACATTGTGGGAGCCCTTTCACCACCCCCACTCCACACACATACACACAGTGTTCAAGAAGGTGGCTCACCACCACCATCTTCTCGAGGCTAGGAATCAGCAGCAAATTACAGCCAAGGCAGCAATGCCTATTGTCTTATGAATCAAAAATGGCAGGAGATCCACTACCATTCTAGTAGCAGACTGGCAGTGGGGGGTGGTGGAGATTATATGAGATCCAATGATTGATATGGAATTCCAGCATCAGAATAGGACAGCTTGTCAACCATGGGCCAACTGGGACCTTAAATTGTCACTTTGAGGCCCCTTCCTGCCACCACTGGTAGTTTACTGTCAGCTGAAGGGTGGGGTGGCCACACCATGTCATGGTATATATCCAAGCAACCTGAGTGGAGTTCCACACTGTTTCTGCTGTCGCGACTTGAAGAGTTATCCCTAGCCCTTTGATCACATCGTCAACTGTGGCTCTGCCTGTTTTAAGAGACACGATCATGATATCAAAGCATATGGCCTGAGGGTATAAAGATCTTGTACCTCATTTTACACAGATCACTTGGAGCACAACGCTCTGGTAGAAGCATGCTCCTCTGCTGTAAGTTATTAGCTTTTAATCTTGAAATCCACCACTCTAGGGAAAAGACACTTGCTATTCAGCTTATCTATATCCATGATTTCATGAATCTCTATAAAGTCACTCTTCAACCTCCTACGCTTCAGTGAAAAAAGTTCCAGTCTATCCTCATAATTCAAACCCTTAATTCCTGCAACATCTTGGTAAATCTCTTCTGAGCCGTCTCCATCTTAATAATATCCTTCCTATAAACAGGATGACCAGAACTGGACATAGAGTTACTTAGAAGAAAACTCCAGAAGCAGAATGTTTTGGAGGGGTCAGAGAGGAAGACCACCTACAAGGCTGTTGAAGATGTGAGTTTCAGGAACCTATTAGAATTTAGAATCCCTGCAGCATGGAAACAGGCCCTTCAGCCCAACAAGTCCACACTGACCCTTGGAGCATCCCACCCAGACCCATCCCCCTATAACCCACACACCCCTGAACACTATGTGCAATTTAGCATGGCCAATCTACCTAGCCTGCACAGCTTTGGACTGTGGGAGGAAACATGGGGAGAATGTGCAAACTCCACACAGACAGTCACCTAGAGGCTGGAATTGAACCCAGGTCCCTGGCACTGTGAGGCTGCAGTGCTAGCCACTGAGCCACCGTGCCACCCTAAATATCTGGAAATAACAATGAGCTGATTAACAGCTTGCTTTAAGGTCTAAGGAGGAGAAATTAATTGAAAATAGCAATGACTTAATGTTCAAAACTTTGCTTTAAAAAAGGATAATGATTACAACTGTTTCAGCTGAACAAGGGCTTTAGTGTGGACAAGAAGCAAAGATCTGCAGATTCTGGAATTCTGAAACAATACCAGAAATTGTTAGAGAAACTCAGCAGGTCTGGGAGCATCTGGGGAAAGAAAGCAGAGTTAACATTTTGGGTCTACTGAGCGACCCTTCCTGTTTCTGTTTCTGCATCGCCATAGAACTAACCCTTCACTGAAGTTTGAGTATCTGAAAGGTTATCGTTGAGTGATAAGGTGTGAATCTTTCTTTGATATTTTTAATGAGTTCATTCTAATAGTTCTTGTGTAGTGTAACTGAGTTTTCTCCCCCTTTTGTGCAATAAACGTTTACGTTCTTTTGATAAAGTACATTGGCAACCTCATTTGAATATATTCAGTAAGTGACTCTGATAAACTTACAGTCTATCAAGCCAATTCTCATTCTGGGATCTAAACCCTCTAGTATTACCATAAGTTAGGCTCATTAGCAGGGAGATGATGGCCTAGTAGTGTTGTTGCTGGACTGGAAATCCAGAGACGTAGGTAATGCTCTGGGGACATGGATTCAAATCCCACCATGGCAGATATTGGAATTTGTAAATCAGTTAAAAAAAAAAGTCTATTGGTTAACTTGAAGCTATTGTTTATTTTTATAAAAACCGGTCTTGCTTATTAATGCCTTTTAAGGCTCTTCTTACCCAGTCTGGCTTACACGTGACTCCAGACTCACAACAATGTGATTGACGATGAAATGGTCAGGCAAGCTGTATCAATTGCTAGAAAGGAATGAAGCCAGATGGACCACATGGCACCACAATACACCAGAAATGACAATGGCAAACACAGCCAACCCCGGCAACTCTGCAAAGTCTTCTGGGGGCTTGTGCCAAAATTGAAGGGGCTGCCTCACAGACTCATCATGCAACAGCCTGATGTAGCCTCAGACACCACCATCACCATTCCTGGAGAGGTCCTGTCCCACCAGCAGGACAGAATAAGTAGAGGTGGTGACACAGTAGTACACAGTTGGGAGGGAGCTGACTGCAGATTTCCCAATGTTGACTCTGGACCCCATGAAGTCTCATGACATCGGGCTATGCCTGGGCAAGGAAACCTCCTGCTGCAGGGGAAAACACGGCAGCTCAGTGGTTAGCACTGTTGCCTCACAGCGCCAGGGACCTGGGTTTGATTCCCAGCCTTGGGTGACAAACTGTATGGAGTTTGCACATTCTCTCCATGTCTATGTGGGTTTCCTCAGGTGCTTCAGCTTCCTCCTACAGTCCAAATATGTGCAGGATGGGTGGATTAGCCCTGGAAATGCAGGGATTTAGGGAAAGGGTAGCGGGGTGGGTGTGAATGGAATGCTCTTTGGAGGCTTTGTGTGGACTTGATGAGCAGAATGGCCTGCCTTCACACTGTAGGGATTCTATGATGACCACATACGGTCCTCCCTTGGCTGATGAATCAGTACTCCTTCAAGTTGAAAAATGTTTGGAAGAACCACTGAGGGTGGCAAGGATGCAAAATGTACCCTGGGTGGAGGATTTCAATGCCACCACCAAGAGTGGCTCAGCATCAGTACTACTGATCGAGCTGGTTAGGTCCTAAAGAACATAGCTGCTAGACTGGGTCTGCGGCAGATGGTGAGGGAACCAACAAGAGGGAAAAATATACTTGACCTCATCCTTACCAATCTGCCAGCTGCAGTTGCATCTGTCTATGACAGTACCGGTAAGAGTGACCATCACACAGTCCTTGTGGAGACAAAGTCCCACAAAGCATTGAGAACAACCTCCATCGTGTTGTGTGGCACTATCACCATGATAAATGGAACAGACTTTGAACAGATTTAGTTACTCAAAACTGGGCATCCATGAGGCACTGTGGGCCATCAACAGCAGCAGAATTGTACTCCAGCACAATCTGTAACCTCATTGCCCGGCATATCCCCCACTCAACCATTACCATCAAACCAGGGGATCAACCCTGGTTCAATGCAGACTCTCGGAGGGCATGACAGGAGCAGCACCAGGCATACCTGAAAATGAGGTGTCCTCAACCTGGAGAAGCCACCAAATAGGACTACTTGAAGGCCACAACATAAGCAGCAAGTGACAAACAGAGCTAAGCAATTCTACAACCAATGGATCAGATCTAAGCTCTGCAGTTCTGCCACATCCAGTAGTGAATGGTGGTTGACAATTAAACAACTCACTGGAGGAGGAGGCTCCACAAATATCCCCATCCTCAATGATGGAAGAGCCCAGCACATCAGTGCAGAAGATAAGGCTGAAGCATTTGCAGCAATCTTCAGCCAGAAGTGCCGAGTAGATGATCCATCCTGGCCTCCTCCAATGGTCCCCAGCATTACAGATACCAGTCTTCAACCAATTCGATTCACTCCACGTGATATCAAGAAACAGTTAGAGCTACTGGATAATGCAAAGGCTACGGGCCCTGACAACATTCTGGCAATAGTCCTGAAGACTTGCCGCTCCCCGAGCCAAGCTATTCCAGTACAGTTACAACACTGGTATCTACCCAACAATGTGGAAAATTGCCCAAGCATGTCCTGTACACAAAAAGCAGGACAAATCCAACCCGGCCAATTATCGCCCCATCAGTCTCCTCTCGATCATCAGCAAAGTGATGGAAGGTGTCAGTAACAGTGCTATCAAGCAGCACCTGCTCAGAAATAACCTGCTCAGCGACGCCCAGTTTGGGTTCCATCTGCCATCCTTACCCAGCCTGACCTACCTGTGACTCCAAACCCAACACAGCAATGGAGTTAATTCATAACTGCCGCCTGGGAATTAGGGATGGGCCTTCCGTGTCTGTTAAACGTTTAAACCTTAGAATCCAGCACTCAGTAAATGAGGTGCATTTCCTGTGGGTATCTTCTTTACTGCTGGTTTCCTGAATAGGTTCATTAAAGGAGGCTCCCTATTCAGGAATCTCTAGCTCATTGGAACCACATTTCTAACCCTGATCAGATCCTTTGTTACGAAGACGACTGAGAGACAAGAAATCCCTTTCAAGATCCTGAGCTGTCTACCTTTCCCCACCCCAGTTTTGTAACATCATCAGATTGGGTGAAACTAACTCCGTCTTCAGCATTAACCCTTTCATTACCAAAAGCCAGGAATCTGTGTGGAAACAGCTGCTGACATGAGCAGGGGCATGTGAAGAATGAGGTGTCTATCTGAAATAATCCCATGGATTGTGAGAGCAGTACAGAGACAGCTCCTAAAAACCAAAAGATTTTGGAAAATGAGCATTGTTTAAAAGACAGGAACCAGAATACAGAACAGCCATGTGTCTGTGAGGATGATAATCCCGCAGACTAGAATTCAAATGCTTTTTCCATTTCACATTTCCAGAAAAGATAGATGAGAGAGCATTAATGACAAGAGAGACTGCAAACGTGTCCACAGTCCAGGTTTAGTCACCTTGTGCATCGGGGCTGCATGTATTCAGTAAACAGTAATAACATGCAGTTTTGCGATAACAGGTCCTGCCAAGCTATTTTACAGAAACAGTGTCATCATGTTTGCCACCAGGCTCTGTGAGAGGATGTTGGACAAGTGCTTGAGAGATTTGTCATAGGGGAGGGGAGAGAGAGACAGAGTCACAAGAGATTCAGAGAGGTTTAGGGAGGGAATTGGGCCTGGAGGCAGCATAGGCACAGGTATCAGTGGTGAGCTATGAGAAACCGCCACGAGACGAATGAAGATTTCTTTTGGAGTTGGAAGTGCTCACACAGTTAGTGATTTAAACACAAAGTACTTTATCACATGAAACCCCTCCTTCAGGATACATACCAACTTTTTATGAGCTAAAATCAGTTCCAAAGAAGGGTCACTGGACCTGAAACGTTAACTCTGCCTTCTGTCCACAGATGTTGCCAGACCTGCTGAGTTCTTCCAGCAATTTCTGTTTGTACTTTGCCACGTTTTATTGTGTTTTTGGTGCCACATTATGAGATTGCTTTCCTTACAGATGGATTGAGAAGACAAGGTAAAGGACTGTCTCCGCGCTCAGACTTCAAAGTAACATTAATTGTTTTTATCCTAACTTAATATGCATACATAATACTTATGTAAACCCATAACAGTCTCTGACGTATAGTTACATAAGACAATAACCAATCTTTCTTATTTGAGTATTCAAGTGTGTGAGCTCTGTGTGTTTCTTTGAGAGATGCTCACAGTGTGTCTTCCACTCTGTTCTTCCAGTGTTCTAACTCCACCCACTCTGTGATATTTATACCCAGTGATGTGAAGCTCCATGACATCACTACCAGGTTGCTCCAGAATCTCAATCCCTTACATAATAAATTCATGACAAATGGGGATGTTGGAATTAAATGTTCCCAAGTAAATTGGGGATAATCATCCTGAGCTGGTCATCCTTGCTAATGTTTTAAAGACAGTTAGATTTACTCGAGATAAACTCTGCTATTTCTTTGAGCAGGACATTGTTTCTTATTTAAAAAATACCAATTAAAGTGATGGGTCAAGGTATTGACATGGTTCAACCTCAGCATAGTACTCGATGCAGACGCTGGTTGCTTGATGATAAGATTTCTGAATCCCTGTGATTGAGCTCCCTCTCTTAAAGCAGCACAAAATTCTACTTAAAAAATAAATTTAGGATTGGAATAATGTGTGTCTTTGACCTGTATAACAGTTTGGGTAAAAAGTGCACCCTTTAATAAGAGCCACAGAGGTCATGTCCCTGGCCTAGTAACTCTGAGACCCAGGAAAATGCTCTAACGATTACAGAGTCATATCCTGCCATGGCTGGTGGAATTTGAATTTAATTTTTAATAAAATTGCGGTATAAACCTCATTGTCATCACAGTGAACATAAAAGTTGCCATAAGTTATTATAAAAACTCATTTGGTTCATCAATGTCCCTTAGGGAGAGAAGTCTTACCCAGTCTGGCCTACATGTGACTCCAGACTCACAGCAATGTGACTGATTCCTAACTGCTTTCTGAAATAACCTAGCAAGCCATAGATGTAATGAAAACCTGAAACCTGACAAGGTACCCTGTATTGACTGAGGTGTTATTTCCCACAGTCAGTATTCCTACAAGAATGATGTTCACAATATCACCACTCCATCATAGCATTTGATCTGAGGGAATAAAGGTTTTTATCATCATCATAGAATCCCTACACTGTGGAAACAGGCCCTTCGGCCCAACAAATCCACACCGACCCTTGGAACATCCCACCTAGACCCATACCCTTATAACCCACCTAGGGGCAATTTAGCATGGCCAATCCACCCTAACCTGCGTATCTTTGGACTGTGGGAGGAAACCGGAGCGCCCGGAGGAAACCCATGCTGAACCTTCTCAAGGTGAAATTACTTCTCTCAAAAGGTCATGAACGTCTGAATTTCACTACCCCAGAGTGTAATGGATGTTGGGATATTGAGTAAATTGAATTGAATTGAATTAACTTTTTCTTTTGTCACATGTACTCAAATGAATACATTGAGAAGTTTACAAGTTGCCACATTATGGTGACATTCTTAGGTACAAAGGTACCTAGGTATAGATTCTTAAGGTCTCAGACTGACCTCAGGATCAGTTGAAGCTTCACATGCTATTGAAAGTGCATTGCTGTATTGTAACTGAATAGCTAAATGTGAGCCCAGACACTAATGTGCCTGAGAATGTAATTTTTGAATATATGAGTGAGCTTTAATATAATGAGTGAGCCTGTTGAATCCTTCAATACCACACCTAATTTCTTATGTTACGAAGGATAACAGAAGCATTGCCACAGCAGATAAATTATCCTAATAGTGCCAGAAATATGAATCTTATTAACATCTGGAAGCTTGTGAACCATATTGCTGCTGTCTATTTACAACACCAAATCCTGGAACTCCCTCCCTAACTGCAGTGTCGGTCTACCTACACGCCATGGAACACTGCAGTTTATGAGGACTCCCACCACCCTTGACTTTCAACCAGCCAATAGGGATGGGAAATAAATGCTGGCTCAGTCAATGGTACCAAACCCCTGCAAATAAATCACAGAATTGTTCTAACGTAGAATGAAGCCATTCAGCCATCATTCCTGCACCTGTCCTATTTCCTAGTGTTAATTTCCTGCCTTTTCCCTATATCCCTGTATACCAGATCTGTTCAAATGATCAGCTAATGCCTTCTTGTATGTCTCAGTTGAACCCTCCCGCTCCACACTTCTAAGCAATGTATTCCATAAATTAAAAGTAAGTAACTTGCCTGGATGGCCAACAACACTCAAGATGCTTGACACCATCCAGGACAAAGCAGCCCCCACTTGATTGGCACCACATCCACAAACATCCCACTCCCTCCACCATCGACGCTCAGTAACAACAGTGTGTACCATCTACAAGATGCCCTGCGGAAATTCACCAAAGATCCTCAGGCAGCACCTTCCAAACCAATGACCACTTTCATCTAGAAGGACAAGGGCAGCAGATATATGGGGACACCACCCCCCACAAGTTTCCCTCCAAGACACTGACCACCTTGACTTGGAAATGTATTGTCATTCCTTCACTGTCACTGAGTCAATATCCTGGAAATCCCTCCAGGATAATGGCATTGTGGGTCATCCCACAGTAGGTAGGCTGCAGCAATTAAGGAAGGCAGCTCACCATCATCTTTTCAAGGAGCAATTAGGGACAGGAAATAAATGCTGACCAGCCAGCAACACCCACATCCTACAAATGAATAAAGAAAAACTCACCTCTTTCATCATATTCTTGTGCTTTCCACTCTTGAGTCTTGGTAATACCTGTTGAATGTTCTGGGTTGGAAAAGTTCAAAGGGAGTCATTGAGAGTGTGTTCTCGTGCTTCGATTTATGATTCACCCGATGCTTTCTGAAGAGCATCTCTTTATAAACCAGAGTGGGTGCCATCTGTAGGTCTTATTTCTTCAAGGAAATCTGCAATCTTTGATGCTTCCGTATTGTTTCATTTCCTACTTTCAGGGCCACTGTAGCTTCCCCACAAAGCTTAATTTTCGTTGCCCCAATCTGCCAAAGATGCCTCAGAGAAATGGGCTCACTCTTCTTGGTTCAGGTTGCCCGGGTAATATGTCACCCTTAGATGGGCTGGCTCCAGGACACCGATCACTAGCCGAGCTCGACCAATCATTAGCTCAAGGGAAAGCCTCTGTAAGACCATACAAAATCACATTTCACCATCATTGGTCCCTGTGGCAGCCTGGCATGTTCACCACACAGAGCAGAATCTTCTTTATGAGCACATCCTGACTGTGGCATCATAAAAGATGTTTCACAATAGCATAGGGCAATGAAACCTCATTGTCAACTGAAAATTTGTGTATTGCTAAGCATTCTTAATTGTCCTTTCATTCACACCACTGGTACAAAGGACAGGTTATCACTCACCACCACATGGTTTACATCTCACCTGTGAGCTTGCTGATACATGTGGGCTTGACACACCTGTAGACTGGCCATTGTGTCAGCCCATGCTGTGCCCACCTCACCCTCTGTTTCCTTTCCCTCTCTGTTGGACTGTGGACCACCATCTGGAAACACTGTAGATTTTCCTCCCTAAGGATGCCATGTGGACAGCTGCATGTCAGGTAGGATTGATTGACTTTTTTGAGGAAGTGGTAAAAATGTTTGATGAGGGCACAGCAGAAAATGTTATCTGCATAGATTTTAGCAAGGCCTTTGACAATATCCCTCATGGCAGGCTGATACAGAAGGTGAAGTTACATGGGATCCTCGGTGAGCTGGTAAGAAGGATACACAACTGGCTTGGTCATAGAACACACAGAGATATTTTTCTGACTGGAAATCTGTGACTAATGTTGTTCCACAGGGATCAGTGCTGGGACCCCTGTTGTTTGTAATACATACTATAATTTACTTAATATATATAGTGGAGTCAGATGTATAAGGGACATTTAAGCGACTCTTGGGTAGGCACATGGAGGATAGTAAAATGTAGGGTATGCCGGGTAGTTTGATCTTAGAGCAGGATAATAGGTCGGCACAACATCGTGGGCCGAAGGGCCTGTACTGTGCTGTACTGTTCTATGTTCTATGTTTTATATCATTATATACAAATAATTTGGAGAAGAATGTACATGGCCTGTTTAGTAAGTTTGCAGACGACACAAAGACTGGGGATAGCTGTGGATAGTGAGGTGGATTGCCAGAGGATACATCAGGATTTAGATGGGCTGGAAACTTGAGTAGTGAAATGGCAGATGGAATTTAATCTGAGCAAATGCAAGGTGATACAATTTGGAAGGTTTAATGCAGGAGGGAAGTACAAAGTAAATGGCATTAACCTACAGAGGGATCTAGTCCTACAGGTCTACAGTTCCCTGAAAGTGGCAACACAAGTGGATAAGGTGATCAAGAAGGTGTATGGCCTGCTTGTCTTATTGGTCAGGTTTTAGCTTATAAAAATTGACAAGTCATGTTGCAGCTGTATAGAAATTTAGTTAGGCCACGTTTGGAATATTGCAGACAGTTCTGTTTGCCACACTACCAGAAGTATGTGGAAGCTTTGGAGAGAGTACAGAAAAGGTACCAGGATTTGGAATGTATTAGCTATAAGGAGAAATTGGACAAACTTGGTTTGTTTTCACTTAATGTCAAAGCTGAGAGGTGACTTGATTGAAGTTTAGAAAATTATGAGAGGCATGGATAGAATGGATTGTTGGAGTCTTTTTCCCAAGGTAAAAATGTCATTTACTATGGGACAGATTTAAGGTAAAAGGGGGCAAGTTTAAAGGAGATGTGAGACTTTTTTTTACAGAGAGTGGTAAGTGCTTAGAATACGCTGGCCAGAGGAGGTGATGGAGGCAGATACAATAGAAATGTCTAAGAGGCATCTCAATAAATACATAAATAGGCAGGGAATAAAGGCATACAGACTGGATAGAAGCAAAAGGATTTTAGTTTTGAAAGGTGTCATGCATTGATGCAATCTAGTTGGACCGAAGGGCCTGTTCCTGTGCCGTACTCTATTCCTTTGAATAAATGGCAACATGCCATTCGCTTTCCCTATTACTTAGTGAACTTGTGCATCATGGATAAGGACTTCCAATCCCTCGATTCTGCAACTTTCTGAAGTCTTTCTCCATTTATTATGCAATCTCAGTATCCTGCTCCCGCTTTCTCTCCATATCCCTTGACCCCTTTAGCCGCAAGAGCCATGCCCAGATTCCTCTTGAATATATCTAATGAACGGGCTCCCACAGCTTCCTGTGGGAGAGAATTCCACAGGTTCACAACTCTCTGAGTGAAGAAATCTTCCTCATTTCAGTCATGAATGGCTTACTCCTTATTCTTAGACTGTGACCCCTAGTTCGGGACTTTCCCAAAATACGAAACATTCCTCCCACATCTAGCCTATCAGATAACAGGAGCTTGTTACTCTGCATTTCAAAAGAAGACAAATTCTGGCCTCGTCACTCAATGTCACTCTTTCAGAGATTGCAAAATACTTAATTTAGTAAGAATGCATTTTGACTCCATGTTATTCGAGTCCTATCAGGATTTTATATGTTTCAGTGAGATCCCTCCCTCATCCCTTAGATCCCTTTAGATCCCTTCTAAATTCCAGCGAGTACAAGCTCAATTAATCCAATCTTTCCTCATGTGTCAGCCCTGCCATCCCAGGAATGCTAATATACTATTCTCAAACACCATGGATTTGCCTTTTTCAAGTGAATATGTGGTATCTTATCAAACACCATCTGAAATTGAAATATATTACATCCACTGCTTCCCTTTATCTGTCCTGCTTGTTACTTCCTCAAAGAATTCCAGTAAATGTGTCAGCATGATTTCCCCTTCATGATGCCATGCAGTCTCTGTCTGATCATGTAATGTATTCCAAATGCTTTACATCCTTTGTAATAGACTCTAACATTTTCCAACTAACAGTAGCTTAGCAAACTGGCCTATAGTTACCCATTTTTGTCTCCCTTCTATTTTAAAAACATCTTTTAGGGAAGGAAATCTGCCATCCTTACCTGGTCTGGCCTATCTGTGATTCCAGACCCATAGCAATGTGGTTGACTGGATAATTGGGGATGGGTAACAAATGCTGGCCCAGTCAGTGATGCCCACATCTAATGGACGAATACAAAAAGCAGTTTTGGCCAATTTAATTACATTTTTATTGAGAATTGGCAATTGAGATTTACAGAAGCTATTCCACTCGGGGGAATATGTTTCAATGAAACACGAAAATGCTGTTTGCTTTCTGCAGACTGACTGATTTTGACACATTGCAAAGGCCAAAAGGCTTTTTGAATTATGTTTTATCATTGCAGATAACAAAGGCATATGTCTTGAACACTTTGGGGCTATGGAATGTTTAGTAAAAGACAGAAAAGTCACAAAATCAGGTTGAGAGAATAACCAGGCACGTTTCAAAGCTATGTTTTCTCTGATGCCAAATTAATCTGCGCGTACACAAATAACATGGAGTCAAATGCTTTCTTGTTAAATTAAGTATTTTGCAATCTCTGAGAGAGTGACATTGAGTGATGAGGCCAGAATTTGTCTTCTTTGCAGAGTAACAAGCTCCTCTTATCAGATAAAAAAATGTTTGTTCTTCTCCAATTTGTAATAAATAGGTAATTTAAAAGTTTAATTCTCTTCTGATTTTGGAATGTGTATGTGATCAGGAAAGGAACTGCTGCCCTCTTTAATGATGGATATCTTGACAATCCACAACCTCCATGGACACCAAATAACTGTAGATGATTTGAAGGTTTAAAGAGGAAATTCTAGTTTTGTAGTTTGAGCAAAGAGTGGAACAATAGTAGCTTAAAGTGTACTCAGATGGGACAGTGTGACCTAGTCAATGAAAGGTCCATCCTACGCACATTTAGAAAGAAAAGTTAAGCCAGCAGGAAGTAAATTTTCACCCTGCAAGTTTATGTGTGATTCCTTTTAATGTTCTTGAGATGGATGAGTATATTTTTAACAGTTGTGTTGCTAATTGGGGTATTGTTTGTTCAAATCTAGTAAAGACATTGTGTATTTTCCAGAGGGAACAGTTTCTCCCTCTCCACCGTGTCCAAACCCCACCTTGTTTTGAACACGTTGATTAAATCTCCTCCTAAATTTTGCTTATCCAAAGCAAACAGTCTCAGCTTCCTTTTGAAACACTTAATTGAAATCCTTCATCCGTGGAACCTTTCTTGTAAATCTGTGCACACACTTAAACAAATTCACAGCCTTTCCTTAAAATATATTGTACAAAATTGGACACAATATTCCAGTTGAGACAGACTAGAGGTTTACAGAGGTTCACCATAGCTTCCTTGCTTTTGTACTCCATGGCTATATTTATAAAGTCCAGCATCTGTCTGCCTTATCAGTGGTATTCTCAACCTAACTTGCCATCTTACAGACCAGTACATACTTATCAATTAAGCTCTGTGTTTCTAAACACCTTCACTATAACAATTTAAATCCACTGAGCACTGATTCCAATGTGCTGAAGGGAAAATTTATCACTGGACTGTTAATCCAGAGACCCAGGAAATGTTCTGAGGATCTGGGTTTGAATCCCGCCATGGCATATGCCGGAATTTGAATCCAATACAAATCTAAAATTAAAAGTCTAATAATGATCATGAATTGATTGTCAGTAAAAACCCATCTGATTCACTAATGTCCTTTAGGGAAGGAAACTGCCATCCTTATCTGGTCTGCCCCACACGTGACTCCAGACCCACAGCAATGCAATTGACTCTTAACAGTCCTCTGGGCCACTAGGGGCTGGGCAATAGTTGCTGGCCTAAGCAGCAGTGTTGTCATCCCATGAGTGAATATATTAAAAGAACGGAACAAGAACAAGAGGGCACAGATTTAAAGTGACATGCAAACAAAGCGAGGGCGAAGTAAGGAATATCTTTTTCACACAGCGAGTAGTTAGGGTGTGGAATGCGCAGCCTGGAAATGTGGCAGAGGCAGGTTCAATGGAAGCATTCAAGAGGAGCATTGGATGGTTAATTGGATAGAAATAATGTGCAAGGGCATGGGGGTGAAAGCAGGAGATTGACACTCGGTAGTGATGCTCTTTCAAAAAGCTGGTGCAAGCTCATTGGGCTGAATGGCTTCCTTCTGTGCAGTGACAAATCTGTGATTTGATGGTGTAATGCACTTGGTTTCTCCAACAGGGAAGAACAGTAGTAAGGAACACCCCAATGGAACAGTGAGTCCAGAGGAAGGTTCGTCAGAATCGAACGGGATGATAAAGGAAAGAAAACGAAAAAGGTATTTTCGAGACAGCAGGGGTCAGTGACGGCTATCTGGCTCTGCAATGTAAATTCTCAACTCACCATGCATCCCAGGTCTCAGCTGTGCCCTGCTATGGAGGCCTGGTTAGCAGTGCCCTCCCACTGCACTCTCAAGACCCTGCTCTCAAGATCTTACCAACAATCACCCAAGACAACGTGTCCCAATTTATTCACCCAGAGTCAGTCATCCTGGCAGAAGGGAAGGTGGAGATCGGCATCAGTAATGAGAAGAATAAAGACCAGATTCCTAATCCAGAGGCCCCAGGCAATTGCTCTGGGTCCAAATTCCACCAGGGAAACTGCTGGAATTTAAATGTAATGGTTAAATCTGAAACTGAAAGCTAGTGTCAGGGACAGTGACCATGAAACTCTCACTGATTGTGGTAAAAACCCATCTGGTTTGCTAACGTCCCTTTAGGGAGGGAAATCTGCCATCCTTACCCAGTCTGGCCTACATGTGACTCCAGACTTGCAGCCGTGGTGGCACGAATGGTTAGCACTGCTGACTCACATCACCAGGGACACAGGTTCAGTGTGAGTTTCCTCCCACAGTCCAGGTTAGCTGGGTTGGCCATACTAAATTGTCCCTCATGGCCAGGGGTGTGCAGGCTAGGTGGATTATACATGGGGAATGCAGGGTTACAGGGATAGGGTTAGGGAGCTGGGTCTGGATGGGATCCTATTCAAAGGCCCTGTGTAGACTTGATGGGCCAAATGGCCTGCTTTCACTCTGTAGGGATTCTATGAGTCAATGTGACTGACTCCTATCCACCCTCTGAGATGGACCAGCAATCCAATCAGTTCCAGGGCAATAAGGGACAGGCAATAAACACTGGGAGTTGCAAGTGATGCCCTGTGAAAAAATAAAGGAAAGAGATCAATTCTTTAGCCTCCACCCTCTCTCTGTTTCTATCCGTTGGCCTGTCATTTAAATGGTTGATATTTTTATGGCTACTTCTCCCCCCACTCTGTGTTTGTACGCACCAACTCGCATGTTCCTTTACTTGCTGGGACCTTCACATTGTTGATACATTAAAGAAAACATTGGCATTTCTCCAATGTCTTTCATTTCCCTGCAATGTTCTACCATTCAGCTATGGGCCTGAGGTTAGTGAATGTTGCATGAGTTTCTTGATGTCAGCAAATATGATTGTATAGTTAAACATACAAGACACTAACTACGTTCAGGTCAAGACTTCCCCTCTGCCACAAGGTTGTTACAGAGAGCCTTAGCAGTCACATGATCTTACGTCACTTCCCAATGATGGTGTAGATGATCTTATTTACATCTCACAATAACTCTTTACACTGTAGATATCTCAATGCAGTGCACACCTAAGACTAACATTTTTGTAAGTGCAGTCCCTGCTTTAATGTAGGAAATGTGGCACCTAATTTGCACACTCACAAAAAGCAATGTGATAATGATCTTATTATGGAGCATCAATTGAAGACTGAGGATGAAGAGGAACATAGAACATAGAACATTACAGCGCAGTACAGGCCCTTCGGCCCTTGATGTTGCGCCGACCTGTGAAACCAATCTGAAGCCCATCTAACCTACACTATTCCATTTTCATCCATATGTTTATCCAGTGACCATTTAAATGCCCTTAAAGTTGGCAAGTCTACAACTGCTGCAGCCAGGGCATTCCATGCCCTTACTACTCTCTGAGTAAAGAACTTACCTCTCACATCTGTCCGATATCTATCACCCCTCAATTTAAAGCTATGTCCCCTCGTGCTAGCCGTCACCATCCGAGGAAAAAGGCTCTCACAGTCCACCCTATCCAGTCCTCTGATCATCTTGTATGTCTCTATTAAGTCACCTCTTAACCTTCTTCTCTCTAACGAAAACAGCCTCAAGTCCCTCAGCCTTTCCTCATAAGACCTTCCCTCCATGCCAGACAACATCCTGGTAAATCTCCTCTGCACCGTTTCCAATGCTTCCACATCCTTCATATAATGCGGTGACCAGAACTGTACGCAATACTCCAAGTGCGGCTGCACCAGAGTTTTGTACAGCTGAAACAGGAATCTCTTCTCTCAGAGAGTTGCGAGTCTATGAACTCATTGCCACAGAGAAACCTTATGTATATTTAAGGCTGACATAGATAGATGCTTGATCAGTCAGGGAATCAAGGGTTATGGAGAACAACAGAAAAGTGGATGTGATGAATATTGGATCAGCCAGATCACAATGGTGGAGCAGCCTTGAAGGGCTGAATGGCCTACTCCTGTTCCCATTTGTTTTGGTCTTATAGATACCGAATAATCTGGTTTGATGAAAAGATATTGGCCCAGGTGGTGTTGGGCATGAAACTGCTGAACTGTAATTCCCCCCAACCCCAACCCCTTCCCAATTTCCCGACTCCTTTTCTAATTCACCTGGTCAGAAAGTTCTGGAACTTGTCACCTCCCTCAGTCTCCCCATATAGGGGCTATATAAACACAAGGTGTTGTTGGTGGCTACAAGTACAGTGGGGAAATAGGGGCAGCAAGAGAAACGGGAAGTGAGGGGAGAGGGGAACAGGGCACTTAGGGGAGAGGGCAGCTATGGTAGAGAGGAAGCAGTAGGAGAGGGGAGTAGGGCAGCGAGAAGAAAGGGAGCAGAATGTTGAGAGGAGCAGAGAATTGGGTGACAATGGAAGGGCAGACACAAAGGGCACAAAACAATGTCATTAACCTTGCCAATGTCCTGTGTAGGTACACACCGATGATGTCAGCAACATTTACTTCCTGTTCCTGTGTGGTAGCAGGAGGCACTCTCCTATCTTGTGGTTTGGTGGGACACTCTGAGTCTGGGTTTGAGACAGACTGCTCAAGAAGAAGGCAAAGTCAAGAATTATCTTCAAGCATAGACCTCAGAGTTATATTATTTATAATCATTAATGTTAATGACTCTTTCCATGGTCATCGCAGATATACTAGACTCTGACTTATAGTTACACTAGGTAGGGAATAATCTTTTTCATGGCTATATGCTCATGTGGGTTTTCCCAAGTGTAGTATAGTCTGGTATAGTTGTGTCTAGTGTGCTCTAACTCCACCTATGCTGTCCTATTTATACTCAGTAATGTGCATTTCCATGACATCATCACCAGGTTGCTCCAGAGTCCAAGAGCCCTTACACCACAGGTACACTGTTTTATTTAACATCTTGCTAACTATTTACATTATGAAGGAAAGTAAGAGGCTCTACACAGAATCATCTACCTCTGAATCTGTTGTCGTGTGTTCTCTGACATCACAATTGATGCAGTCCAACTATTTACATATTTGAGTATTTACGCTTAACACTACATTCAGCATCTTGTAAATCCTGACTAAATCACATTGTAACTATCACTGTTCCCAGGATAACAGTTCCAACTAGTCTGACTTCTTCTCTTGGGCGAATGTTCACTCCTCTGGTACCATCCTGATAAAACTCCTCTTTTTTTTTCATTTATTCACAGGATGAGGGCATTGCTGGCCAGGCCAGCATTTATTGCCTAATTGCCCAGAGGGCAGTTAAGAGTAAACCACATTGCTATGGGTCTGGAGTCACATGTAAGCCAGACCAGGTAAGGATGACAGTTTCCTTCCCTAAAGGACATTAGTGAACCAGATGGGTTTTTACCCCCCAACAATCAACAATGGGCTCTGGTCACTTAATTCTAGATTGTTTATTGAATTCAAATTCCACCATCTGCTGTGGTAAGATTTGAACCTGGGTCCCCTGAACATTACGCCGGATTAATAGCCCAATAATAATACCATTCGGCTATTGCCTCTGTGTAATATCTAAGAGCTTCACTTAGATGTTTCTTAAAATGTGGCATCCAGAATTGACCACAACATTCTGGCTGAGGTCTATCCAGTAATTTATAAAGATCTGGTAGGATCTCCCTGCTTTTATGTTCCATTTTAAACACAAATATGTCCCTTCACTTCATTTTAACCATTTTAGTAACTTGCCGTGTCATCTTTAAAGGTGTATATTTATATTTACACCAAGGTCTCTCTGCTCCTCAATATTTTTCAAAGTGAGATCAAGAATTATCTTGGGTGAGAGCTAAGTTACAATTTACTTCAATTAACAATATAATCATTTTTTAAAACTTACAAATAAATTATCAACTTTTCCTTCTTCTAGAATCCGACTTAAAATGCCCCCTGGCAGGAAGCAGGGCCCTGCGGTGGATGGTGAGGCACATGTACAGGTAGGACACTTCCTTCTTCTGACACTCCTGGGAGAAGGGGTGGGCGCAGGAAGGGTACGAGGCAGTAGGTCACTTCCTGAGCTCAAACAGATCTGAGTGGGTCTTGATAAACCAAAGCTGTTAACTCACAGTCCCCTGGCAGAAAGAACCAACAGGAAGTGATTCAGAGAGAGTAGGAACTGCAGATGCTGGAGAATCTGCGATAACAAGGTGTAGAGCTGGATGAACACAGCAGGCCAAGCAGCATCAGAGGAGCAGGAAGGCTGACGTTTCAGGCCTAGACCTGTCTTCAGAAATGGGGGAGGGGAAGGGAGTTCTGAAATAAATAGGGAGTGGGGGGGAGGCGGATAGAAGATGGATAGAGGAGAAGATAGGTGGAGAGGAGACAGCAAGCAGTTTCAAGGCCAAAGAGATTACAAGAGAGTTGCAGCAGGAGAGAGATCCACTGAGGTTTTTCCAGAGGGAGGAGGTTAACTTCTTAGGCGGCCTTGAAACTGCTCGCTGTCTCCTCTCCACCTATCTTCTCCTCTATCCACCTCCCCCTCTCTCCCTATTTATTTCAGAACCCTCTTCCCCTCGCCCATTTCTGATGAAGGGTCTAGGCCTGAAACGTCAGCCTTCCTGCTCCTCTGATGCTGTTTGGCCTGTTGTGTTCATCCAGCTCTACACCTTGTTATCACAGGAAATGATTGGCTTTTTTCATGTATGCTTGGAAATTGGATCCATTTGAATCACAATGTATGAATTGGGAAAGCTGTACCCTGAATGGAACCTCAAGATATTTTCACACTATTTATCTGTATCGTTATCTCTATCTCTATCTCTATCTCTATATAGCTCTTTATTTCTCTCGCGCGCTCTCTCTCTCTCTCTCTCTCTCTCTCAGCATCTCACTCTCCCGATATGTCTCTCTATCTCTCACTATTTCTCTCTGAATGCCTCTGTATTTCTCTCACTCTCACCATTCCTTTCTTTATCGTGGTTATGATGAAATATCCCTCCAGTAGTACGTCAGAGTGAATGTAAATAAGATGCCTTTCTTTCTGAATACATGCTGTTCACATCCATTTATTACACTCCTTTTCAGGTTTTACGTCCTCGCCTCTCCCACTTTCGAAAATCCATTGATAAAATGGTGGTTTTAACACAGGAGAAAATAGCCACTCAGAGCAGTGAGATGCAGGTAATGACTCGACCAATCCCAGTTTCCAAATCCAGTGACAATCTTGTACAACCTTGGGAATCTAAACTGCAAAACACCAACGAGATCTCAGTCCCTGTGGGATCTGTCAGTCATTGTGGGATCTGTCACTTCCAGTGGAATTTGTCAGTCACTGTGTGATTGGTAAGTTCCTGTATGATTGGTTAGTCACTGTGTGATTGTGATTGGTCAGTCACTGTGGGATTTGTCAGTAACTGTAGGATCTCACAGTCACTGTGTGATTGGTAAGTCACTGTATGATCTGTCAGTCTTTGTGGAATCTGTCAGTCCCTGTGTGATCTCAGATCTGAGGGCATGTTCTGTCATTCGCAGCAAGTCTGGTCAATCGATCCCAGTGAGGTGCTTCACTTTGTCTGTGTTCCTACAAGCCAAGTGAGTTATTGAGGCCAATCCTTGAAGGATCTGGTACCTTAGAAGACCCAGCAAAGATCATCCACTGTTTAAACCATGGAAATCATATTCAATGTGATGCTATCTGCCATCCACCACGCAGCTTCATGTACAGGCCCCCGTCAGCTGTAACCAAGGCATCATTGGCAACAGGCATTTCATCTATGGATGGCATCACAACCTGACCCTATTCTCACCAACATCCCAAAGACTGCAAATTACAGCAGCATTACTTGCCCTGAATTTTACATTCTCCTCTAACTGGTCAGGCTTAGCCCTTGTCTTAATCTAGTGACCCAGAAGCTACAGTTCATGGCAAGGAGACTAATCCTTGAGGGGAAGTCCTCTAGGGGATGTCCCCAGGTCATTTCTCCATGCCTCACAGTCTTCCACTTTCTTCTTCAGTTGCTCCAAAGAGTTTCATATTTTCAATTATAAATTGTCAAATATCATAATTCTCACTCTCCTTCTCAGTCAATATCCTTCCCATCAATCCCCCCCATCCTTTCTTTATCAACATCTCAATGCCTTCAAGTTTGGCCAATCCCCCAGTGTTGCCCTTTTTTGATGATGCTTGCTAACTACCTTCCCCCCCTCCACAAACCTGAGACCTGCCCCATTGCTCCTGTGTTCTCTCCACCTCACCCTAAGGTGCTCAAGGACCACATTCATCCTCAAATCACGACAATGAATGCAACGCCAATCGCAAACAGTTTCCAATCCTCATCTGAGATAACAAGGTGATGAACACAGCAGGCCAAGCAGCATCAGAGGAGCAGGAAAGCTGACGTTTCGGGCCTAGACCCTTCTTCAGAAATGGGGGAGGGGAAGGGTGTTCTCAAATAAATAGGGAGAGAGGGGGAGGCGGATAGAAGATGGATAGAGGGGAAGATAGGTGGAGAGGAGACAGACAGGTCAGAGAGGCGGGGGTGGAGCCAGTAAAGCTGAGTGTAGGTGGGGAGTTAGGGAGGGGATAGGTCAGTCCAGGGAGGACAGACAGGTCAAGGGGGCGGGATGAGGCTAGTAGGTAGGAGATGGGGGTGGGGCTTGAGGTGGGAGGAGGGGATAGTTGGGAGGATGCGGGGACAGGCTGGGCTGGTTTTGGGGTGAGGTTGGGGTAGGGGAGATTTTGAAGCTTGTGAAGTCCACATTGATACCATTGGGCTGCAGGGTTCCCAAACTTTGGGTGGCATCGTTGGGCACTGCACGAGGGCCAGGATGGACATGTTGTCTAAGGAATGGGAGGGGGAGTTGAAATGGTTTGCAACTGGGAGGTGCAGTTGTTTGTTGTGAGCCAAGCTTAGGTGTTCCGCAAAACGGTCCCCAAGACTCTGCTTGGTTTCCCCAGGGTAGAGGAGACCACAATGGGAACAGCAGATATAGTATACCACATTAGCAGATGTGCAGGTGAACATCTGCTTGATGTGGAAAGGCTTCTTGGGGGCTGGGATGGGGGTGAGGGGGGAGGTGTGGGGGCAGGCGTAGCACTTCCTGCGGTTGCAGGGAAAAGTGCTGGGTGTGGTGGGGCTGGAGGGCAGTGTGGAGCAGACAAGGGAGTCACAGAGAAAGTGGTCCCTCCGGAAAGCAGATAAGGGTGGGGAGGGAAAAATGTCTTTGGTGGTGGGGGTTGGATTGCAGATGGCGGAAATGTCAGAGGATGATGCATTGGATCCGGAGTTTGGTGGGGTGGTACGTGAGGACAAGGGGGATTCTGTTTTGGTTGTAATTGCGGGGAGGGGGTGTGAGGGATGAGTTGCGGGAAATGCGGGAGACACGGTCGAGGGCGTTCTCGACCACTGAGGGGGAGGAAGTTGCAGTCCTTGAGAAACAAGGACATCTGAGATGTTCGGGAGTTGAATGCCTCATCCTGGGAGCAGATGCAGTGGAGGCAAAGGAACTGGGAATAGGGGATGGCATTTTTGCAGGAAAGTGGGTGAGAGGAGGTGCATTCTCGGTAGCTGTGGGAGTCGGTGGGCTTGAAATGGATATTGGTTTCCAGGTGGTTGCCAGAGATGGAGACAGAGAGGTCCAGGAAGGTGAGAGAGGTATCAGAGATGGTTCCAGGAAGGGGAGAGAGGTATCAGAGATGGTTCCAGGAAGGGGAGAGAGAGGCAATCCTCATCTGTAATCTTTGTCTTTCAGTATCGGAAAATGGTGCTGTCAGACACAATGAGGAAGAAATTGCAAAATACACCAATACAAAATCTACAGAGGAAGCTACACGTCAAGGACAGGTGAGGGATCAGTGTTGGCTTGAGAGGTCAGTGTGGGTTATGATCAATCAGCTGCACTGGGCTGGCCTGCATTGTCCACCAGACCCTGAAAACCAGCTGCCAACTCCAAGCTGGGCCAAAGCACAGGAAGACAGAGGAAATTCCTCAAGTACATCCTCAAAGCCTCCCTGAAAGAAACCGGATGATCCCCACTGATGGATGGGAATCTCTGCATCTGCCCAATCTGAGAAGAAGATTGGAGAAGATCCCAACCATCTCCAACAGGCCCAGGGGATGAAAACCTGAGACATCCCCTCACCCACATCAGCGAAAACCAACTTTCCCCATTCCCCCAGCCATGTGGGTAGGTCCAGTTTTGGGCTGTTTACGTACTTCAGGACTCATGACTCTGGAGTGAAGGAAATTCATCCTCAATGCCAAGAGGTTTAAATGAGAGAGTGGGCTAATTGTGACACCAAGTTCTTGTTATCTGTGTGGGATAGGGCACGGCCTACCAGAGGATAACAGAAACACAGATTTTGCAAAGGATCAGTTGAACAAACAACAAAGATCAAAGAACAATACAGCACAGGAATAGGCCCTTCAGCCCTCCAACATATTTTCTCTTCCATACTAAAACTGCCTTCACTTACAAGATCCATATCCCTCTATCCCCTTCCTATTTATGTATTTGTCCAGGTCTTTCTTGAATGCTGCTATTGTGTCTGCTTCTACCACCTCCTCCGGCAGCGCATTCCAGACATTCGCCACCCTTTGTGTGAAAAACGTGCCTTGCACATCTTTTTTAAACATTCTCCCCACCCCGAACCCTGCTCCTTGAACCTGTGTCCCCCAATAATTGACTCCTCCGCCCTTAGAGCCTCTTACTTTGCACTCCATCTATGGCATTCACAATCTTATAAACTTCAACCAGGTTGCCCCTCAACCTCCTGCATTCCAGTGAAAACAAACCCAGTCTACCCAACTTTGCTTCATAGCCAAAATCCTCCATACCAGGCAACATCCTGTTAAACCTTTTCTGTACCCTCTCCAAAGCATCCGCATCCTTCTGGTACTGTGGTGACCTGAGTGTACGCAATATTCCAAGTGTGGCCTAACTAAAGTTCTATAAAGCTGCAGGATACCTTGTTTATCCTTGTATTCAATGCCCCTTCCAATGAAGGCAAGCACGCCATAGGTCTTTTTTACCACCTTATCTGCCTGCACTGCCACCTTCAATAATCTGTGGACTTGCACACCTAGATCCCTCTGCATATCAATACTCCTAAGGGTTCTGCCATTCACTGTATAATTTCCACCCATACCTTGGATGATTATGCCAGACCAGTTTTGAGAAAATATTAAGGGGCTCTTGGGTGAGGATGCAAACCTACAAATTATGAGGAGTGAGTGTATCATGAGGGTGAGGTTCTTCTCCATTTCTCTGCCTGAAAGTAAGTCTTCCGACTATGCCACCTCATCCTTGATGGGACGGGTAAGGGGGCAGGTTCCAAACTGAACCACATGTTGCTGGCACCAATCTGATCCACACCTGCTGTCGAGCCAGCTGTACCCCTCCACCCTAGAAGGAGTCAGGGTTGCTACAGCAACGTACACATTTTACCTGCATGTTGCAGCCTAAAGATATGGACAGTGATGGCAGTCATACCAGGGCTGACAAGGAATCTCTCCCACTTTCACCATTGGTCTGTGTTGGAGGGATTTGCAGGTTAATGCTCAACTTGTTTCGGCTGTGTTATGAATGCGTCTTCTTTGGCAATACGTTCTGGAGAGGAATTCAACCTGGAGCTTCTGACAGAGGCAGGGACACTACGTCCACCTTCACAAGAACTCCGCACCAGAGTGACGCACAATTGCTATTTATTGTTCACAGAGGCTATGGAGGTCAATGGGTGACAAGTGCATGCAATGTTCTTTCTTTCCACAGTGTGCAGATCCCTGCTCATCTGAGTCCAAATGATTCTGGAATACCTGAGGAACTTCTTAAAGATGACTCTCTGAGGTATGGTGAGCTCTGATCTGCTGCAATTCAGGTTTATTCCTGTGCTGGTCAATTCATAGAATCATAAAACCCCTACAGTGTGGAAGCAGGCCTTTCAGCCTATCACCTTCATACTGACACTCCAAAGAGCATCCCAAGCGGACCCAACCCGCTACCATATTCCTGTAACCCTGCATTTACAGCGGCTGAACCACCTGGCCTGCACATCCCTGGACACTACGGAGCAATTTAGCCAATCCACCTAGCCTGCAGATCTTTGGACTGTGGGAGGAAACTGGAGCACCCGGAGGAAACCCAAACAAACACAGAGAGAACGTGCAAACTCCACACCAACAGTTACCCAAGGCCGGAACTGAACCCAGGTCCCTGGCGCAGTGAGGCAGCACTGGTAACCACTGAGCCATTGCGCCAGTGCCAGGAAATGGAAATGATGCAGAGTAAAGTTGCCATTGCAGTGGTCGATTACCACAAGCCTCAGCACAGTGGGTTCCAACTTCTACAACTTGAGAATAATTGAGATCCTCAGAATTAACACAGGCCCATGGATTATGAACCATTGAAAGATCAGTACATAACATTTACTGGTAAACACACTAATTGGGTTACTACATGCAGTGCTCAGAAGATGGTCACCAGTCATATTCCTAAGTGAATAAGCCAGTGATTTTATGCAAAGAATTTTTCAATACGGAACCTGACTTTTCATAAAATCCCACCATCGCAGCTGATAAAAATTAAACTAAATTCATAAATTTGGAATTGGAAGCTAGTCCAGGAACGGTGACAAATTAAAACTATCATTGTTTGTAATAAAAACCCAGCTGATTCACCAATGTCCTTTAGGGAAAGAAATCTGGCATACTTACCTGATCTGGTCTATGTGTGCCTCCAGACCCACAGCAATGGGGTTGACTCTTAACTTCCCTCTCAAATGGCCCAAAAAAACCATTCAGTTCAAGGACAATTAGGGATCTGCAATAAATGTTGGGCCTTGCCAGCAACATCCTCATTCCATGAAATAATTAGTTTTTTTGAAAAGCCTTAATACTATTCCAACCAAGCTGTACTGATTGTAACGAAGTCAGCCAGGTGGATATCATAGAATATGAGTTCCCTGATTGGGGCTGTTAATCTGGTCCAATCAGGGAGCCCTGGCTGACAGATATAAACAGGAGTGTCAGAGGTTCTGCTCACTCTGACAGCTGGCTCTGAGGAAGTCAGACTAGTGTCAAATACTATGCACATGTAAATAAAGGGTGACTTGGTGACAGGATACCAGCCTTTGTGGAGATATTTCACAAGCTTTTTGCAACTATTGCTCACTGATACTTTCTGTGAGAGAGATTGCTATTGAGGACCTTAGCTTCCCTTGTCCGCCTTTCAATTCACTGCCCGCACTCCCTCAGCTAATTCCACATGAAAAGTTGGGGGGGTCATTGGGGAGATGAATGTTGGGTATGCTTGGGGTTATTGGGTGTTTTCCAGAGGTGTGCTTAGGAGGAGTTCTCTCCCTGTATCTATCAATCAGATTGATTACAACTAGGGAGTATTTGAGACACCTACGGCTCACTGTGCTGCTCTTGCTAATAAAGGTCCCAGGACATGAAGAGACCCCCAGTGCCTCTTGTTCTTTGTGACTCAGTTGCTGCCTATTTAGAATACTAGTTCTGATCTGGGCACCACTACTCAGGAAGGATATATTGACCTTGGAGGAGATGAAGAGTAGATTCACTAGAACTAAACCAAGCATTAAATTCTGAGTGGTCTCCAATGATTTGTTTCATTTGTGTTTGATTATGCCAGTCTGAGAATTAATCCTTATCTACTTGTTTGATTGCTTAAGCCTGCAGATGGAGCTCGGGAGTTAAATATTGATATCAGATTGGGAACATATCACTCCAAGATGATGGCAGCAGAGTAGCAGCATTTCAGCCTACTGAGCCTGGGGATTGTCCACTTTCATTTGACCTATTGTGCCTTATATTGTCTGGTGTCAATTTCCTGCCTTTTCCCTCATTTTTGCACATCATCTCTATTCAAATAACTATCCAATGCCCCTCTTGAAAGCTTCCATTGAACTTGCCTCCGCCACATTTTCAGACAATTCATTCCATATTCTGACTACTTGCTGAGTGAACAAGTTTTTTCTCACATTACTCTTGCTTCTTTTGCTCATCACATTAAATCTATGCCTTGTTGTTCTTAGTCCTTTTGCGAGTGAGAATAACTTCTCCCTATCTACTCTATTCAGCCTGCTCATGATTTTATTAAACTCAATCAGATCTCCACTCAGCCTCCCTGTCTCCAAGGAGAACAGACCCAACTTATTCAATCATTCTTGTAAATTATTTCTGCACTGTCTTCAATACACTTGCATCCTCCCTATAATCTAGTGCAATGACAATACACATTGTTGACCTGGGCTGGGAATTCTCAGTGATTTTTATTGCTGTATATTTTAAGGATTCTGAGCATACCTGTAGCATCTCACTAACTGTGTGTGTGTCAGAACCAGCAAACTTAAGCACAGATCAATATCAATTCTGGAACGTCCCAGTGTGCTTGGCTCTGTTATCTACTGCCAATATCAGCTGGGGCTCAGTGAGTTATGAACTGCCATCTGAGTTGTAACGGTTGAGGGTTCAAGTCTAGCTCCGGAGGCTTCAAAACAAATTCTAGGCTGACACTAGAGTGCAGTATTGCAGGAGTGTAGCATTGGCGAAGCTGACATCTTTATGAAGCTTTAAAATGAGGCCCTGTATTTGTAGGCGGATAAAAAATCTTTTAACTCAATCTGGAGAAGAGTAGGGGAATCCTGGACAATATTCTTCCCTCATTCAACATCACTAAAGCAGATTATCAGATCATTTATCTCATTGTTAGTTTTGGGAGTTTTCTGACTGCAAATTGGCTGCATCTACATTAATATATAGATTACAATTCCAAATTGGCTATGAAGCATTTGTGAAAACCATAATAAGAGCATAAAACAGAGGAGTGAAAGAAGGCCACTTGCCCATTGAACCTTCTCCATCATTCAACGAGATCAAGACTGATCTGATAATCCTCAAGAATGTATCTCTGTATTTACAACTGGGCTTTCAGCCACGTACAGATGTTTTACTCTTTTCCAGCCATACCTTTGAAAATCTGATGCTGGTGGTCATGGACGATGATAATGATGGTCAGATGGGAAGTGCTGTACAGGGAATGACTGAGCTGCACTCTATCAATCACAGTCCTGGTGAATCCGGCCTCACGGTGAAAGGTAACAATGCTGCCGGATCATGCTAAGCATTGAAACATTTCTTTCTTTTGGAATGTAAATAAAAACGGTTTGAGAACAGAGTGACTGTCTGTCATGCATAAACGGTCCTTGTGTTAGCACAGACACTGCCTATGATATCAGACAGTGGTGACAAACCAGAGGGAGCATCTGGATCTGCATGGACCCTTACACTAACATGCTGGGGGTGGTGAGGCTGCGGGTGAGGACCTGGGGTGAGTGGGGCGCAGGGAGGCTGGGTGGAGTGGGGGGGCACAAGGATACTGGGGTGAGGAGTGGATCAGGGAGTCTGGCAATAATGAGTGATCAGGAGGCTGGTGATGAAGTGAGCCCAAGTGGGTGCGTGGACTTGGGGAGGTGCTGGGGTGAGGCAGAGGTAGCAGTGGAAGCTGGGTCTGATGAAGTGGAGCTGCTTCCTCCCTTTCCAGCAAAGGTGTCCGCTCAACACTACCCCTTCACCACACTTGCCCCACCTCTGCCTCACAAAAGTAAATAATAAATCTGATTGGTCTGTTTATATTTCTGACCAGGCAAGCACAAAACCAGTGGCTAATAACTTTCAAAATATCTGCCACTGTCCATTCCTTCCATTGGGATGTTGGGTTCCTGTTTGAAGTGCGCACTCATTGTGCCAGCCGAAGGTGAAGTATTCAACAAGTCAGGCAGCATCCAACCTGCTGCCAATGATATTAACCCAGCAGTGGGTCTGGCATCTTGCATGTCTGCTTGTCACCCCGGGGTGGGGGGGGGGGTGGGGAGGTCATTTGGTTCAAAGGCACTCACAGCCTGAAGAAGGGAATCGTCAACTGGAAGTGGGGCGGTGGGCAGACAAATGCCTTCCTTAGCTGCCAACTATCCCGCCCCTACATGTCCCCCTCCTCCACAGCCTGCAAAATACACACACACACACACACACACACACACACACACACACGTCAACCCAGCGATAGCCACCACCTCCAAAGTAGCGCTACCCCTCAAATGATTGATCAACAAATATCACAAGCCAAGACCTCAACCATCCAGGGAAAGGCTCATCGCTGGCACATCAACTGCCTCACTGGCATCCGCAGCCAGCAATGTCCTACTTGAGATTGAACCCACAGAAAGCAACTGGCCCGGATGCAGTCCACAGCTGTGCACTCAGATCCCACGCAGACCAGAAAACCTGTCCTTTCTCCCATGTGAGGTTCCAACCTGTTTCAAGAAGACCACAATCGGGCTGGTGCCAAAGAAAACACAGAAAACATGCCTTAATGACTACCACCCGCTATCTCTGACAACCAGCATTATGTAGTGCTTCGAGTGGTTAGTAATGGCACACATCAGCTCCACCCTCCCAGTTTGACTTGTTTCACTACAATTCATCTACCATCACAGTAGGTCCATGGGAGACGCAATCTCCCTGGCCCTACATCTGGATAAGAAGGACATCTACGCCAGACTCCTGTTTATTGACTTTAGCCCTGCTTCAACTCCATAATTCTAATCAAATTCATCTCCAAATTCTGAGATTGAGGACTGTCCTCCCCATTCTGCAATTGGATCCTTGACTTCCTGACCCACAGACTGCAATCAGTAAGGATAGGTGAAAACACCTTCTCCATAATAATCCTTGACATGGTGCCCTATAAGGCTGCATACCTAAGCCCCTTGCTATACTCTTTACACATTCATGGCTGTGTGGCCATTTTTAGCTTCAACTACATTTACAAATTTGCAGATGACACTACCATAGTGAGTCAGATCTCAAACAATGATGTGACAGTGTACAGGAAAAAGATAGAGAGATTAATGGCGTGTCATAAAGAAAACAATCTCTCCCTCAATGTCAGCAAAATGAAGGAGCTGGTCATCGATTTCAGGAAGTGGAGTGGAGGACACATCCCTGTCTGTATCAACAGTATTGTGGTGGAGATAGTTGAAAGCTTCAAGTTCCTAGGAGTATCACAAACAATCTATCCTGGTTCATTCATTTTGATGTCACAGTCAAGAAAGCACACCAACGCCTGTATACGCTCAGAAAGCTAAGGAAATTTGGCATGTCCACAATGACTCTCACCAATTTTTAAAGATGCATCATAGAAAGCATGCTATCTGGATGCATCACAGCTTGGTATGGCAACTCTCTGCTCAGGATTGCAAGAAATTGCAGAGAGTTGGGAACGTAGCCCAGTCCATTACATTAACCAGCCTTCCCTCCATTGACTCCGTCTACATGTCCCGCTGCCTGGGGAAGGCAAACAATGTCATCAAAGACGCCTCCCACCCCGATTATACTCTCTTCCACCCCCTTCCATTGAGCAGACGATGCAAAAGTTTGAAAATAAGTGCCAACAGATTCAAGAACGGTTTCTTCCCTGCTGTTATTTGAGTTGTGAACGGACCTCTCATATATTAGTGTTGATTTTTTTCCTGCATCTTCTCTGTAGCTGTAACACTATATTCTGCATTCTGTTCTATTACCCTGATGTACATATATAAGGTATGATTTATATTGGTGCATGTGATAATAATAAATCAAATCAGGTCTTCCTGAAACGACACAAAGCAGCAAGTGCCATGGTCTCTCCAGCCAACAGCTGAGATCCCCATCGCTGGTATAAGCTACTGCCCCTTGTCTTCAGTCATTGCTGCAAACTTTCCCCTCAGCGCACACTTCCCAGCAATCCCCTAAGGGTTATTAAATCAAATTATTAATTGCCTCAATGTCGTTTTTGACTCAGAATTGAGCTTCCAAACATAGACCCCCTCCACCATCATGTTAGACTTCATCTCATAGGCACACTTGTGTAATTAATTGGATCTCCTTGTCAAATTGTAATGCACAAAACATTAGTGACAATGTCTTAATTTGTATGACTCTATCTTTGGGCTGTATCTCCACCTATGGTTTATTCCTTACGCCCCTCCTCATACCCTACCTTCTGCATAAAAAAAACTTTTCCTAGCTACCATCAGTCCTGAGGAAGAGTTACTGGACCTGAACTCGGATTTCTCTCTACAGATGCTGCCAAACTGCTGGGTTTTTCCAGCAATTTCTGTTTTTGTTTCTTAATTTGTATGCTTTATGCTTTGTGAATCTTTGGGACATATTGTTAAGAAAGTGATAAACTTGACCTTGAAGTGCCAAATACTGCAATGTTGCTTTTGAAATGAACATCTGGACTAAACTGAGGTTATAGCCAAGACAGATGTATACATTGGGGCTCCAGCAAATCCATCTTAACCCTAAACAGAGGCCGATGCTACTACGCTGATTGGAGAGAAAGATAGTCTTGGGACTAGAGGTCCCAAAGAAATTTATTTATTTATCTGTTTAAAGTTTATCTGTTTAATTAAAGTTAAGTTGTTGTGCTGATGGTAGGTTTGCTGTTCCCAATGGTCAAGATTTACAAATTAATTTAGAAATTGCTATTCATGTTAATTCAGGTGCACATGCTTGGGTAAAATGTTGCAAAGTGACCTTAGAAAGACACATAAAAAGAGGGACAATGTCGCTTTGCATTTGTCAAGCGTTAGCATTTGTCACAGGAAATTTGCCAGAAGTTAGCATTTTTGTGGGATACTGCCAGTCAATGGATGGTTGGTATAAGAATCCAGTATGAGGCTTAGTGAGTGACTAACGTAATTGTCACAGGGCTGACACTGCCCTAAGAACCCAGAGTTGATGGTAACAGCCATCTTAGGTTTGTTCAATACATTCGCATCAGTTCAATGACCCTTTGATCTTTTGCTTATAAATTGTGTCTGATGCCACCTTTCTCACTAACACCTGAAGAAGGAGCGAGACTCCGAAAGCTTGTGTCTTCAAACGAACCTGTTGGACTATCAGATGGTGTCGTGTGATTTTTGACCTAAGAACCCAGTTTTAGAGGTTTGCAAATGTAGAGAGGATCGCCGCGGCTGAAGTCATTGCCTTAAGAGAACCTGAGTAGAAAACACACAGGTGCTTAGCTGCCGAGGAATCGGTCAGTGAGTTAAAGTCCAGTTTGGGGGAATTATTTGTAAACTACAGCGCTAGTTATTTCAGGAAAGCCACAGTATTTGGTTGGAAGCTGTTTCCACCAGCAAGAGAAAGAAAACACACAGACGGGGCTGTGAAGACTGCAGCTTCAGCAGTTACACTGTGTAGGAATTTTCAGCAGTTAATGTGGATTGGGAAGTTGTGGCTGGTAAAGGACTCCTCAGCGCTGTATAGTTCGTGCTGTCTATAGGACCCTGCGGACTCCTCAACCAGTGCACGTGTCATTAATTTTCCCAGGTACCTTTGCGTGTATGAGGGCGGGAAGCGCGAGCTGGCCGTTAGTGAACTAGGTCACAGCTTTACTCGAAGATAACGAAGGGAAGAATTAAACTTTTACAGTTTTAACTTTTACCACTTTACTAGTAACTACTCGATTCGTTAGAAATTTGAATACTTGCCAGATACCCATAGCTTTCGCAATTTTGTCGAATTCTTTGGTCCACTCCTTTCTCTCTCTGGTCAACGCACAGAGTTACCTCCCTGGGTACCTTCTCGAATGTTCCAAGGACTCGACCAGTCACAGTTAATTCCTTTCCAATGGCTTGCTAACAGTGATCCCTTTGTGTCTGCTTTGGGGTCTCGATCGTTTGTTTTACTCGTGCATGCCTGCTGCGTGCAATTAGTGTTTTAACAAGTTTGTGAGGAAGTGCTGAACTGCTCTTCTTTATTCGCTAATGTGCTCTGGTGCTCCTCTGGTTTTCGATTATCTGGGCTTGAATGTTGCAAGTAACTGTCTCCAGGCAGAGATAGTAAGAACTGCAGATGCTGGAGTTAGAGATAACACAGTGGGAGCTGGAGGAGCACAGCAGGCCAGGCAGCATCAGAGGAGTAGGAAAGCTGACGCAAAGGGTCCCGACCCTTTGAAGGTAATTAGATATAGAAGAGTTTAAGCATGGGAGAAGAATGCTGAAAAGTGAAGAGAATGAGGCTAAAGAATGAATTAGCAATATGGAACCCAACTCTTTGTAAATGCTGATATTTATTATTAAATTTGCTAAGAATTCCAGAATAAATCTCCAGACCGTTACATCTGGCAGTTGACTTCAATAACAATTCAAGAAAGGAGATGTATGATTGCAACAGTCAGCAATGAGTTTTTCATCAATGGCATGTTATCCAGTTGGATAATCATCCAGATATTAAACAAACCATCAAGTCCAGAATTATTCAAACAGACAGAATGTTATCATCGTTCTGGAGGTAAATGTCTTCACATTGACAGTGTCACTTGCAAGTGCTGGTTACATGAGAGATCAGTTCAATTACAGCTCCACGCAAGACTTGGTCTACTTACCATTTGGTACACTGGAATTTCACCCAGTGTGGGTTTAGCTGTTGCACCAAGGCTGTGCACTGTGACAACAACTGTTAGCTGTAACACTGAAGCTAAAGAAGTTAGATTAACTCTAACCTGAAATTCTAGCAGAAATTCCTCACTGGACCAGATTTGTAATAGTTGTAATACAAGGAATTATTGTACAAAACCATTCCACTCCCCTATACTCTGTATGAAGAACTCACAAATAATTTGGTTATTGAATTTTTGTAGAGTAGCAAATTATTGTGTGAGTAATACACTCTGAAGGAGGAAAGTGTTCATGCATCTGCATGGAGCAGTGCTCAGCCAGTACAGTTCTTTTTTATTTGGAGGTGGAATTGTATCTTTGCCCCACCCACCTATCTATAACAAAATCCATTGTAGTTCAGTTGTATTACAGTAGGTTTGCCTATTTGGATAAGGCCATTATGATTGCAGCTTCCTGTTTAGGGGAGTGGGGGGAAGCACCAGTTCAGCTTTGGGTACTCACATTTTTCAAAGTTGATTTCTGGCAATTGTCATCAGATTGCCATTATAGTGATGTAATGGCACAGATCTCCCAGTCTGGTCAACGACTAACCCTTCCTCAGATAATGTGCTGATGGAATGTATAGATCCCATGGAAATTGCTCAGTCTCCTGTCTCAATCCTACTACCCACAATGTTGCTACCACCTTAGCTGTCTTGCCAATCTGCCACACTACCAAAATCGCAAGGTATGATCTTGTACACCTGCTGCTCTGCCCCCTCCCTGCCACCCTATTTCACCTACCCTACCTCTTTGCCCACTTACTTCGTCTCCCGGGCTTTTCAGTGAAGCCTTGGGACATTTAATCCTTCTTCATTGAAGTACAGCAGCTACTCCATGGTTTCTTGCCACTGTTTTCTCAAGGATTGTGTACTGAGTCAGTTCTAAAGGATCCTCCATCAGACAATCACTCTAATTTCCAGAGGAAATTGTGTGTATTTATTTGTCTGATCGGGGTTGAAAATATGATTTCATGTTTGTATGGGCAAATCTGAGCTAATATCTGAGGTACACCAAGTTGTCTGTTGATTTCTAAACAAAAAATTACAGTTGCAATCGTTTTGGTTTGTGAAATGTTTATCATACATTTTTAAATTCCTATATATGGATGAATTCTGAATTCCATCTTGGTAGTGGTTTCATTATATTCTGTAACTCCTGGCAGATTTCATTCCTCACCGTATTCAGTGGATGCAAGAGTTGGTGGGGCTTGATTCTTCTCACAGTCTGCAAGCCGTTTCCTCAGTAATGCAGTTTCTTTGCAGAATGCATGCATGTTTTATGTGTCAAACAATTCCAGCTTACTGACAGTACGTGACATATTATAATCTGAAATACACGATACATCTGAAATAATCTGAAATTTAAAGAGAGTGTTTGGAATTATGATAACATCAGGAGGCCATTCAACCGTTTCGAGTAGGTTTTGCCTTTAAATTAGACTGTAGGTGATCCATATTTTCGTGGTCATTTACATGCACTGGATTTGTAACAATTACTCTCCTTAAGTGACAATAATCTATCAAACCTAGCTTGTAAATTTTCAGTTGACCCACAACCTCTGCAGCATTCTGAGGAACATGCCTCCAGCTTTCCCCACCCTTGGTGTAAAGTGTTCATTGACATGAACCCTAAATATTCGAGCTCTAATTTAAGATTATGCACCCCTGTTCTGGACACCCCTAACCATACAATTGGACTACTTGACCTCAACAGTATGAGAAATTAAATTAAGACAGTGACAGGAATCGTGCAGTTGTTTGTGTTGTACAGATCCCAGCACAGTGAATGCTATCGTTCCTATCACTAATGTTGCGCTATTTTTGTTCTGCACCCTATTAATCCTGCCCTCACGTGCATCTCCAATTTTCATTGCTACGTTACTAAACTTTTGAAACTTCCCCCTTAAACTTCATCTTTCTCTCTCTGTCTATCTGTATCTTTTAAGATGTTCTGTAAAACCTACGTTCATCTCTCTCAATTTCTCTGCTCCCCATTAACTCTTGTTTGATATTACTCCCGTGAAATGCTTTGGGATGTTTGATTCCTTCAAAGGCACTTTGAGAAAGCAAGTTGTTGGAGTCAGTTATATAGCACAGAAACAGACCCCTTGGTTTAGCTCATCCACTCTGACCAGATATCCTACACTGAGCTAGTCCTATTTTCTAGCTTTTGGCTCATGTCCGTCTTAAACCCTTCCTATTTATCTACCTATCAAGATATCTTTTTAAATGTTGTAATTGTACCCACTTCCACCACCATTTCTGACAGCATGTCCATACACGCACCATCCTCTGCATGAAAAAGCTGCCGGTCATTTCTCTTTTAAATCTTTCTCCTCTCATCTTATGCCATCAAGTTTTGGACTCCTCTAACCTGGGAACAAGACTTTGCCTATTCCTCCTATCCATGCCCCTCATGATTTTATAAACATCTCTTTATTTCAAGAATATGTTTTATTCATTAAAAGAACTATGTAGTCACTAACGCAGTTTGGTTCTGTACTGTAGCATGAGGAAAACAAACAAGCATTAGAGTTTGGCTTTATTCAGTAAACAAATCAAAAGCATTTCTCACTTGTACAAGACTATATGATTACATGCAGTTGAGGCACTGGGGTGTCCAATAACTGAACGGACTCCCATTTAAATTTGGCAGAAAGAGCTCAGACAGTGGACTTTTCCCACTGCACCTTGGTAGCAGCTGCCCCAAGCTTTAGTGTGTCTCAGCACGTAGTCCTGGACCTTGGAATGTACCAGTCTGTAACATTCAGTGAGGGTCAACGCCTTGCTTTGAAAGATATATTTCGGGTAGACCAAAGAGCGTCCTATCACGGAGTTGATGGTCCACCAGACACAGTCAATGTTTGTCTCGGCATGTATCCCGGGAAACAGACTATAGAACACAAAGTCCTCCGTCACTGAGCTGCTCGGGACAAACCTTGACAAAAAGTAGAGGACTTTTCCCCAGACTTCCTTTGCAAAGGCACATAAAACTCTATATGGTAGCCCCTCAGCCTCCAACTCTCCAGGCAAAAAGCATCAGCCTATTCAGCGTCTTCCTATAGCACAAACCCTCCTTGTTGCTGTAACTAAAAACTCTCTCCATCAGATCAGTAAATCTCTACAGTCTGCTTCTCCGGCGTTTTGTCGGTGTCCTAAAGATGTAACATACTTAACCAGTGCAGGACAGAGAAACACGAGACGGCCTGACCTCAGTGCATGATGCTATTGCTGCCGTTGAGGGAGTGCTTCAGCTAATTGGTGAGTAACTCCACCTCCTGGATCTCCAGCTTCAACAGCTTAAAGTTGAGCTGAATGTAGGAGTGTCCAGTTTCCATCTTCTCCAGGTTGCATGTTAGATTCAGCAGCTTGGTGGAGTGCACGAGAAAGCCCTTGATTCTCACACCTGAGTGGAACATCACAATATATGCATGAAATTACAACCACCTACAGAGTCGCCGAACAATCTTCACCTAACACCACACTGCTCAGTTACTATGCTGTAGTTTGGTCTGATTTGTACATGCTAACACTTTGTAATGAATTCTTCACAAGTTTCTAATGACTACAGTAATTTAAATAAATATAAACCCTGTTTTCTTCACACACTGCAGGTAACAATGTAGAAAATTTTTTAATGTTAATTCTAGTGGATAAGTGTTACAATATGAAAGCATTTTGGGAGTTATTATGTGAAAATGTTAAGAGGAAATATTCCACTTTAACAATTAAAACCTATTTAATTGTGCATAGGCACTTCAATTATGATTTATGGATTATCAGTTTAACAAATACAAATTATTTTGGATATAAAAGCAGAAATTGCTGGAGAAAGTACGGTCTAGCAGATTCTCTGAAGAGAGAAACAGTTAATATTTCAAGCCAAACGGAGGACTGGGTGTTGGAAAATCAGGGGTATATCATCGACAAATATTCTCAATTGATAAACACCTGTCCATTTCATTCATCAATATCACTATGAATGTCATAGAACATTACAGCGCAGTACAGGCCCTTCGGCCCTAGATGTTGCGCTGACCTGTGAAACCAATCTGAAGCCCATCTAACCTACACTATTCCATTACCATCCATATGTTTATCCATGACCATTTAAATGCCCTTAAAGTTGACGAATCTACTACTGTTGCAGGCAGGGCATTCCACACCCTTACTACTCTCTGAGTAAAGAACCTACGTCTGACATCTGTCCTATATCTATCACTCCTCAATTTAAAGGTATGTCCCCTCGTGCTAGCCATCACCATCCAAGGAAAAAGGCTCTCACTGTCCACCGTGTCTAATCCTCTGATCATCTTGTATGTCTCTATTAAGTCACATCTTAACCTTCTTCTCTCTAACAAAAACAGCCTCAAGTCCCTCAGCCTTTCCTCATAAGACCTTCCCTCCATAACAGGCAACATCCTGGTAAATCTCCTCTGCACCCTTTCCAATGCTTCCACATCCTTCCTATAATGCGGTGACCAGAACTGTACACAATACTCCAAGTGCGGCCACATCAGTGTTTTGTACAGCTGCAACATGACCTCACGGCTCTGAAATTCAATCCCTCTACCAATAAAACCTAACACACCATACTACACCTTCTTAACAACCGTGTCAACCTGGGTGGCAACTTTCAGGGATCTATGCACGTGGACACCAAGATCTCTCTGCTCATCCATCCTACCAAGAATCCTACCATTACCCCAGTACTCTGTATTTCTGTTCCTCCTTCCAAAGTGAATCACCTCACACTTTTCCGCATTAAACTCCATTTGCCACCCCTCAGCCCAGCTATGCACCTTATCTGTTTCCCTCTGTAACCTGCAACATCCTTCCGCACTATCCACAACTCCACCGACTATAGTGTCATCCACAAATTTACTAACCCATCCTTCTATGCCTTCATCCAGGTCATTTATAAAAATGACAAACAGCAGTGGCCCCAAAACAGATCCTTGCGGTACACCACTAGTACCTGAACTCCAGGATGAACATTTCCCATCAACCACCACCCTCTGTCTTCTTACAGCTAGCCAGCTTCTGATCCAAACTGCTAAATCACCCTCAATCCCATGCCTCTGTATTTTCTGCAATAGCCTACCGTGGGGAACCTTATCAAACGCTTTACTGAAATCCATATACACCACATCAGCCGCTTTACCCTCATCCACCTGTTTGGTCACCTTCTCAAAGAACTCAATAAGGTTTCTGAGGCACGACCTACCCTTCACAAAACCGTGTTGACTATCCCTAATCAAATTATTCCTTTCTAGATGATTATAAATCCTCTCTCTTATAATCCTTTCCAACACTTTACCCACAACCGAAGTAAGGCTCACTGGTCTATAATTACCAGGGTTGTCTGTACTCCCCTTCTTGAACAAGGGGACAACATTTGCTATCCTCCAGTCTTCTGGCACTATTTCTGTAGACAATGACGACATAAAGATCAAAGCCAAAGGCTCTACAATCTCCTCCCTAGCTTCCCAGAGAATCCTAGGATAAATCCCATCTGGCCCAGGGGACTTATCTATTCTCACACTTTCCAGAATTGCTAATACCTCCTCCTTATGAACCTCAATCCCGTCTAGTCTAATAGCCTGTATCTCAGTATTCTCCTCGACAATATTGTCTTTTTCATGTGTGAATACTGATGAAAAATATTCATTTCGCGCCTCTCCCATGTCTTTGGACTCCACACACAACTTCCCACTACTGTCCTTGACTGGCCCTAATCTTACTCTAGTCATTCTTTTATTCCTGACATACCTATAGAAAGCTTTAGGGTTTTCCTTGATTCTACCTGTCAAAAGACTTTTCATGTCCCCTCCTGGCTCTTCTTCGCTCTCTCTTTAGGTCCTTCCTGGCTAACTTGTAACTCTCAAGCGCCCTAACTGAGCCTTCACGCCTCATCTTTACATAAGCCTCCTTCTTCCTCTTGACAAGAGATTCAACTTCTTTAGTAAACCACAGTTCCCTCGCTCGACCACTTCCTCCCTGCCTGACAGGTACATACTTATCAAGGACACTCAGTAGCTGTTCCTTGAACAAGCTCCACATTTCAATTGTGCTCAGCCCCTGCAGTTTCCTTCCCCATCCTATGCATCCTAAATCTTGCCTAATCGCCTCATAATTGCCTTTCCCCCAGCTATAACTCTTGCCCTGCGGTATATACCTATCCCTTTCCATTGCTAAAGTAAACGTAACCGAATTGTGGTCACTATCACCAAAGTGCTCACCTACCGCCAAATCTAACACCTGGCCTGGTTCTTTTCTCAGTACCAAACCCAATGTGGCCTCGCCTCTTGGTGGCCTATCTACATACTGTGTCAGGAAACCCTCCTGCACATATTGGACAAAAACTGACCCATCTGAAGTACACGAACTATAGCGCTTCCAGTCAATATTTGGAAAGTTAAAGTCCCCCATAACAACTACCCTGTTACTTTCGCTCCTATCCAGAATCTGCAAGTTCACCCACCTTATTCCAGATGCTCCTGGCGTTGAAATAGACACGCTTCAAACCACCTTCCTGCCTGCCGGTACACTCATGTGACCTTGAAACCTTATTTATGACCTCACTATTCTCAACCTCCTGTACACTGGAGCTACAATTCAGGTTCCCATCCCCCTGCTGAATTAGTTTAAACCCTCCCGAAGAGCATTAACAAATTTCCCCCCCCCAGGATGTTGGTACCCCTCTAGCTCACGTGTAGACCATCCAGTTTGTAGAGGTCCCACCTACCCCAGAATGAGCCCAATTATCCAGGTATCTGAATCCCTCCCTCCTGCACCATCCCTGTAGCCATGTGTTCAACTGTTCTCTCTCCCTATTCCTTGCCTTGCTAGCATGTGGCACGGGTGACAAACCAGAGATAACAACTCTGTTTGTTCTAGCTCTGAGTTTCCACCCTAGCTCCTTGAATTTCTGCCTTACATCCCCATCTCTTTTCCTACCTATGTCATTGGTGCCTATGTGGACCACGACTTGGGGCTGCTCCCCCTCCCCCTCAAGGATCCCGAAAACACAATCCGAGACATCACGGACCCTGGCACCTGGGAGGCAACACACCAACTGCGAGTCTGTCTTGTTCCCACAGAATCTCCTATCTGTCCCCCTAACTATGGAGTCCCCAGTGACTAATGCTCTCCTCCTCTTCCCCCCTTCCCTTCTGAGCAACAGGGACAGACTCTGTGCCAGAGACCTGTACCCCATGGCTGTGTCCCCAAGGGACTGGTTACATCATACACTAATTTTCTTACCATAGTCTTCACGCTGGTCTAGGGCATTAAATGTAAGAGCTAAGTTATTGATGCAGTATGAAAGTGGCTGGAATTTACTGCAATAATAAATGAACCTTGCTGATTTCCCATTCCACATTGCTGTTGAGCTCCTTGGATGTTATTTCCAAAAATTCCACCCTGCCCACTGGGAATGATGTATCAGGTAAAACCACAGAGCAGAGACAAACTCCTTCATTGTTGATTGTCCCATTGACATTGATGCCTGATTGCAGATGTAGGAATTAGAATGAGTGTTAATTCATCACTGGTGCGAACTGGTAACATTCCTCACCCCTCTCCCAAATTAATAACGTTCTGTTTTAGCCCCTTCCCTGTACAGCTGTTGTAAACAAATTGGTTGCATTGTGGACTCCCATGCCTATTATTGACCTCAACTATTACAAAGCCCAGTTACACTTGGCACCCGATTTACATTTCAGGCTTATAATGGGCAGGCAGTTTCTTACTGCCAGTGTTCTGCACCCACCTCGAGGGAATTTGGCCTGTCTTTGTTTCCAGAGCCCCTACGTTTTCAGAAATTCAATATAATTATAAAATCATACAGCATCTACAGAAGGACCATTCAGGCCATCATGCTTTTTGAGAAAGTTTTTCAATTATCCTGTCTTATGTACACTTTCTTCACAGCTCCAGACTTTTGAGAATTTCATTCCCTTTTTAATCTTCACCCTCTACATTCCAAATTGTGTAAAACCAAATTCTCCTAATTTGCATGCATCAGTACTTGGATCTGCGATGTTGTGGCCATTACGGAGACTTGGATAACATGGACAGGAATGGTTGCTGGATGTTCCGGGGTATAGATGTTTCAAAAGAAATAGGTAAAAGAGGTGGGGGAGTGGCATTGCTAATCAGGATGGTATCACAGCTGCATGAAAGGGAGCTCGTGGAGGACTGTTTGTCTACTGAGTCAGTATGGGTGGAAGTCAGAAACGGGAAAGGAGCAGTCACTTTATTAGGAGTTTTCTATAGAGCCCCAATAGCAACAGAGACACTGAGGAGCAGATTGGGAGACAGATTGTGGAAAGATGCAGAAGGAATAGGGTTGTTGTCATGGGTGACTTCAACTTCCCTGATATAGACTGGAACCTCCTAAGTGCGAATAGTTTGGATGGAGCAGATTTTGTCAGGTGTGTCCAGGAAGGATTTCTGACTCAATATGTAGATAGGCCGGCTAGAGTGGAGGCCATATTGGATGTGGTGCTTGGCAATGAACCAGGCCAGGTGTCAGATCTTTCAGTGGGAGAGCATTTCGGTGATAGTGATCACAACTATAGTCATAGAGAGGGATAGGAGGAGACGGTATGGGAAAGTATTTAATTGGAGGAGGGGAAATTACAATGCCATTAGGCAAGAACTGTGGAGTATAAATTGGGATCAGATGTTCTCAGGGAAATGCACAAAAGAAATGTGGAGATTATTTAGGGATCAGTTGCTACAAGTACTGGATAGGTTTGTCCCTCAGAGGCAAGGAAGGGATGGTAAGGTGAAAGAACCTTGGATGACAAGACACGTGGAACATCTAGTCAAGAGGAAGAAGGAAGCTTACTTAAGGTTGAGGAAGCAAGGATCGGACAGAGCTCTAGAGGTCTACAAGGTAGCCAGGAAGGAACTGAAGAATGGACTTAGGAGAGCTAGAAGGGGGTGTGAGAAAACCTTGGTTGGTCGGATCAAGGAAAACCCCAAGGCTTATGTGAGGATCCAGAGGATGGCCAGAGTGAGGGTAGGGCCAGTCACGGATAGTGGAGGGAACTTGTGCATGGAGTCAGAGGAGGTAGGGCAGGTCCTTAATGAATACTTGGTTTCAGTATTCACCAGTGAGAGGGACCTTTACATTTGTGAGGACAGCATGAAACAGGCAGATATGCTCGAACAGGTTGATGTGCTAGAAATTTTGAAAAACATGAGGATAGATAAGTTGCCTGGGCCAAATGGGATATACCCAATGTTACTACGGGAAGTGAGGGAAGAGTTTGCTGCCCCTTTGGCAATGATCTTTGTGTCCTCACTGTCCACTGGAGTAGTACTAGATGATTGGAGGGTTGCAAATATCGTTCTCTTGTTCAGGAAAGGGAATAGGGATAATCCTGGGAATTACAGACCGATCAGTCTTACTTCTGTGGTGGACAAATTATTGGAGAGTATTCTGAGAGATAGTATTTATGATTATTTGGAAAAGCACAGTTTGATTAGAAATAGTCAGCATGACTTTGTGAGGGACAGGTCATGCCTCACAAACCTTACTGAATTCTTTGAGGATATGACAAAACCCATTGATGAAGGATGTGGAGTATATGGATTTTAGCAAGGCATTTGGTAAAGTTCCACATGGTAGGGTCATTCAGAAAGTAAGGAGGCATGGGATTTGGAAATTTAGCTGTCTGGATACAAAACTGGCTATCCAATAGAAGACAGAAGGTGTAGTAGATGGAATGTATTCAGCCTGGAACTCGGTGACCAGTGATGTCTTGCAGGGATCTGTTCTGGCACCTCTGCTCTTTGTGATCTTTATAAATGACTTGAATGATGAAGTGGAAGGGCAAGTTTGTAAGTTTGCTGATGACATGAAGGTTGGTGGAGTTGTGGATAGTGTGGAGGGCTGTTGTAGATTGCAACGGGACATTGACAGGATGCAGAGCTGGGCAAAGAAGTTGCAAATGGAATTCAACCCGGAAAAGTGTGAAGTGATTCATTTTGGAAGGTCGAATTTGAATGCAGAATACAGGGTTAAAGGCAGGATTCTTGGCAGTGTGGATGAACAGAGGGATCTTGAGGTCCATGTCCATAGATCCCTCAAAGTTGCTACCCAAGTTGATAGGGTTGTAAAGAAGACGTATGGTGTGTTGGCTTTCATTGGCATGGGAATTGATTTTAAGAGCTGCAAGGTTATGCTGCAGCTCTATACAATGCTGGTTAGATCACACCTGAAATGTTGTGTTCAGTTCTGGTCACCTCATTATAGGAAGGATGTGGAAGCTTTAGAGAGGGTGCAGAGGGGATTTAGCAGGATGCTGCCTGGACTGGATGGCAGGTCTTATGAGGAAAGGTTGAGGGAGCCAGGGCTTTTCTCATTGGAACGAAGATGGATGAGAAGTAACTTGATAGAGGTGTACAATATGATGAGAGGCATAGATAGAGTGGATAGTCAGAGACTTTTACCCAGGGCTGAAATGACTGTTATGAGGGGACATAATTTTAAGATGATTGACATCTCCCCTATACCTTCCTCCAGGGGTAGGTTCTGTACACAGAGAGTGGTGGATGTGTGGAATGCGTTGCCGGCAGTGGTCGTGGAGTCAGATACTTTAGAGACTTTTAAGTAACTCTTGGATAGGGATGTGGAGGATAGTAAAATGTAGGGTATGCAGGGTAGTTTGATCTTAGTAGGATTATAGTTCGGCACAACATTGTGGACCAAAGGGCCTGTTCTATGTTCTGTGTTCCTGTCTCATCCTCTCAATTTACCCTAAATCCAAGTCCTTTGTGTTCCTTTCTGGGACAGTTTCTCCCTGTAATGGCTTCACTTTTTACTCTCTGTAATGCTTCAAGGAAAAATGTCACCTCTGTTTATTCTGCAGTGCTGACTGATCAAAGCTCTCCAGTGATCTCTCACCCTTCATTAAGGTAGCATTGGCACTAGGTGAATAGTTGACATTTGTGATCATTTCACTAAGGTTTGGTACTGATGTGATTTGTCACTGAATTTGAGTGAGCAGCAGAGGGCCATTGCTTCAGATTGCAGTTGTATCTTTGACCTACATGCATGTTGAACTGGAGAAAGAGGTTCATACAGTACCTCCTACAAAAGTTTTAATACGGATTCTGAACTTAACGCAAATATCAAAAATGGGATTGGTGGTGTAGTGGACAGTGAAGAAGATTACCTCAGTTTAATGGAACATCGATCAGACGGGCCGGTGGGCCGAGGATTGATGTGGAATTTAATTTCGATAAATGTGAAGTGTTGCATTTTGGAAGACAGATCAGGGCAGGACTTATACACTTAACGATTGGGTCATGTGGAGTGTTGCCAAATAAAGAGACACTGGGCTGCAGGTTCATAGGTCCTTGAAGGATAGTAAAGAAGGTATTTGGTACACACCTTTTATTAGTTAGAGCATAGGAGTTCGGATGTCATATTGCAGCTATACAGACATTCGTTAGGCCACTTTTGGAATACTGCGTTCAATTCTGGTCTCCCTGCTCTCGGAAAGATGTTGCTAAACTTGAGAGGGTGAAGAAAAGATTTACAAGGATGTTGTTGGGGTTGGAGGATTTGAGCTATAGGGAGAGGCTGAATAGGCTGGGCTGTTTTCCCTGGACCATCAAAGGCTGAAGGGTAACCTTATAGAAGTTTATAAAATCATGAGGGGCATGGATAGGGTGAATAGCAAAGATCATTTTCCCAGGTTCGGGGTGCCTAGAGCTAGACGGCATAGGTTTAAGGTGAGAGGGAAAATATATAAAAGGGACCTAAGGGGCAACTTTTTCATACAGAGGGTGGTGTTTGTATGGATTGACCTGCCAGAGTAGTAAGTGGTGGAGGCTGGTACAATTCCAACATTTAAAAGGCATCTGGCTAGGTACATGAATAGCAAGGAATTAGTGGGATATTGGCCAAATGCTGGAAAATGGGACTAGATTAATTTGTGATACCTGGTTGGCATGGACAAGCTGGGCCAAAGGGTCTGTTTCCGTGTTGTACATTTTATGAATCTGTGAGTAGGCTATTTGTCCCATAGAGTTTTCATTATCATTCAACTCTATCATAACCAGTCCTGTTTCTCAACGTTATATGTCCGTTCATTCCCCTTGTCCCTGAAATCCTTAAACTCAATAAATCTTTCTTGAATATGTTCTCTGTCTCAGCCTGCACGGTTTTTTGTGTCAGGAAATTCTGCTGGGTTATGAACTTCTAAGTGAAGATATTTCTCCTCATCTCAGTGTGAAATGGCCTGTGCTGTATTCTTGCTCATCTGGGGGTGAGTCTGAAATGAAGTTTCTACGAAGTTCTCACACTGCTGCTTTCCTGAATCACCCCTGATATTGGGAGCAATTTGATGTGCTAAATCAAGAGTTTGTTAGAGGCATGTTGATCCAAGTCTAACTCTTCCTACAGCACAACACACTACCAAAATGGCATGTTCATGTGACGACAAACAGCTTTGAATATTTATGGCTCTTTATTTCTCATATGTAGCTGCTGGATCAAGACAAACAATGTAGAAATTAATCCAGAGTATATTGATTGTTTTGAAGTGAGGGATATGAGAGCTAACCAGGAGCATCCTCCCATTTCCACCACTGAGCATCAGTTTACATGAATTTTCATAAGGCTTTTGATAAGGTCCCTCATGGTAGGCTCATAGAGAAGATTTAAGATACGTGGGAGCCATGGCGACTTGGCCATTTGGATTCAGAATTGGCTTGCCTATAGAAGACAGGCTAGTGCTGGAAGGGTGTTTTTCTGCCTGGAGGTCCAGGACTAGTAGTGTTCTGCAGGGACCCATACTGGGACCTCTGTGATTTATATAAATGACCTGGATGAAATCGTAGCTGGGTGGGTTAGTAAGTTCACAGCCGACAGTTCTGGTCATCACACTACCAGAAGGATGCAGATGCTTTGGAGAGGTATAGGAAAGGTTTGCCAGGATGTTGCCTGGTATATGGGGGGTTTTAGCTATGAAGAAAATTTGGATAGCTTGGGTTTGTTTTCAATGGAATACAGGAGTTTGAGGAGTGACCTGATAGAAGTTTATAAGATAGAGTGGAAAGTATGAGGCCTTTTCCCAGGATGGAGGGATGAATTGCTAGGGGTCACAGGTTCAAGGTGAGGGAGGGTGGAGTTTGAGATGTGCAAGGCATATTTTTCACAAAGGGTGGTGAGTGCCTGGAACACGCTGCCAGAGGAGGTGATGGAAGCCAACACAAAGCATTCAAGAAACACCTGGACGAATACATGAATGGGAAGGGTTTAGAGGGATATGGATCCTGTAAGTGAAGACAGCTTTAGAATGAAAGGACAAAATGTGTCGGCGCAGGCTTGTAGGGCTGAAGGACCTGTTCCTGTGCTGTACTGTTCTATCCTGAGGGGCAACTTCTTCACGCAGAGAATGGTGTGTATATGGAATGGGCTGCCAGAGAAAGTGGTTGAGGCAGGGACATTAGCAACATTTAAAAAACATTTAAGTAGGTACATGGATGAGAAGGGTTTAGAGGCATGTGGACCAAATGTGGGCAATTGGAACTAGCTGAGTGGGCACCATGGTCAGCGTGGACCAGTTTGGGCTGAAGGGCCTGTTTCCATGCTGTATTACTCTATGACTCTATGTTCTCCAAATTTAGGACCTTCATCATTAGTACCATTCAGTTGCTGTAGAACTTTATTAGTTTCTCACCCTTTGATGCTTAGTGACATGTTTGTCTTTCATATTTAAATTGACAAGTACCCAGTCAACCATTGTTGCTCTCACTAATGCTTCTACTCTTCGTTTCTGAGCAGCTTTTCAACAGGAAACAAACACTGTGAGCACAGTACAGACATTGCACAAACTTGTGAATGGAAAATTTCCCTCAGGCTTAGTCTTTAGCCTACATGTAAATTCTCAATGTGCTTGTCAAGTCTTGAGACACATCCAACCTCCACACTTTTTTTGTATCAATTTCAGGTGTCTCTTAGGAATTACAGTTATCAGGAAGCACAGGAGACCCCTCAGCCTATCGTGCCTGTGCCAGCCCCTTGAAAAGGTTATGCAATTGGTCCTCCTCTTGACCCCCTCCCCACATCATTGTCTATAGTCCAGCAAATGTTTGTACTTTGAGTATTTATTCAATTCCCTTTTAAATCAGAACTATTATGACTAGGCAGTGCTTGAGACAGCTAGAGCTGACTGTCCTGATCTTGCTCATAAATGTCCCAAGACGTGAAGAGACCTTTGTGACTCAGTTGTTGCCAATTATTCGGGAAGGATATATTGACCCTGGAGAAGATGAAGTGTAGATTCACGAGAACTATACCAAACATTAAATTCTGAGTGTAGTGTAGAAGGGTGTGTTTCATCTGTGTTTGATTGTGTCAGTCTGAGAATTGATCCTTATTCACTTGCTTGATTGCTTAAGCCTGTGGATGGAGCTCGGGAGTTAAATATTGACACCAGATGGAAACATATCACTCCAAGATGATGGTGGCAGAGTAGCAGCATTTCAGACTACAGAGCCTGGAGATCGTCCACTTTCATCTGCTTTCCTTTACTTTCCTCCTCCTTTTACTTTCGCGTTTTTTACGTCTTTGTTTCTCTTTTTACTTCAGTTACAGCGGCATCAGCATAAGTAGGTCCTATATCGAATGGCGAATGAAAATGGCAGCACGTCCCGAGGAGCAATGAGACAGAGTAAATGTTAAGGAGGCATCTGGCAGGATGGGACGGATGCGGCTCCACCCTAGCCTGAGCTCTCCCAGCGAGCGAGGAGCAGGTCCCAAGCTTAATCCCCGGTCCAGACTTGCTGATAAACCAAAAATACTGCTACAACCGTGCTTTGCTGCGCCGCTGGAACAAAGAGTCGCCATTTTCTGGCACCACCTCACCTCCACCAACATTGCTGCTGCTGCTATGAGTTCATGTTAGGCTGACCTTGCCAATGCAGCTGCTTCCGGTGCTGCTGCTCCTCCAGACTTGCAGGCTGAGCCAAGGCTCCAGCCTACAGCTGGGCCCTGATGCCTGATGGCAGAGGTGGTGATGGTGTGGCGAGTTTTGTCTTAGTGCAGGACCCTGTGACACCTGCAGCAGCTGCGTTAGCAAGGTCAACCCAGCATAAACTCATGGCGGTGGTAGCATTAGTGGAGGTGAGATGGCACGAGAGAATGGCAACTCTTTGTTCCTGTGGTTTTAGCAGTATCGTCGGTTTAGCAGCTTGGACTCAAAGTATCAGGTGGAGAAGAATGAATCCAGGCCCATGACATGAGCTAGAAGCGGGAGATGTTCCAAAGACCGCCTAACTCTCTTTAGGTAAGGCTATAAGATGAACTCATTGTTTTATTTCTCTGGCTCTATATTCTGTGTTTTAAGATGGCACTGGAGAGTAGCAACCCTAAAAAACACTTTTCACTATTTGTAATAAATGCACATGACAACAAATAAATCAAAATATCTGAAAGGATCTAGGATCTTGCAAAAATGACATGTATTGGAACTCTAAGCTCAGAGATCTTTCCATGTATTGTGAATTACAAAATAAAATGAGGAACTTATTGTGTTGGTCTGAGAAAACTATGCGTCATCATCAACAGTCCCTCGCAGGTGAGGCTGATTCTCTTCCACTCTCGGTGAGTCCATAGCTGATTATACAGACCGACATGGCTACCGCAGACTCTGTTAAACTTGGGTCATATGGTGGTCATGGGCAGGGGTGGGTGGGGCATTGGTGTGGCAGTGAACTCCTTTTGCTGTTTTTGCCTGGCTCCATTTGTTTTTACCCGACTGCAAATCTCGAGGTGTTTGATGCCTTCCCGGATGCTGCTGCTGCTCCTCCACTTTGGACCTTGAGGCTATTACTGAAGTGCTTCCTCTGCCCACCTGGGGCTTCCTTGCCATTTTGAAGCTGGGAGTAGAGCACCTGCTTGGGGGAGTCTTCTACGAGTCATGGATGACATGCCCATTTCATCGTAACCAATAAAGGATGGTCAGTACCTCAATGCTGAGGATGCTGGCCAGATCGAGGATACTGGTGTGGATGTGTCTTTTTCGTAATGGATTTGCGAGATCTTCCATAGGCAATGTTAGTGGTACTATTCCAGTGCCTTGGAGATGTTGCTGTAGACAGTCCACACCTTGGAGCCATATAGGAGGGTGGGAACCACCACAGCTCTGTAAAACACAAGTTTGGTGTCGGATCTAATGTTGTTGGTCTCGAACACCCTTTTCCTCAGGCAGCCAAAGGCTGCACTAGTACGATGGAAGCGATGCTGGATCTCTTCATCATTAGCTGCTTTGGCTGTCAGGACACGTCCCAGGTATTGGAAGTGGTCAACGTGAACAAAGAACAAAGAAAACTTACAGCCCAGGAACAGGCCCTTCGGCCCTCCAAGCCTGTGCCGATCCAAATCCACTGTCTAAACCTATCGCCCAATTCCTAAGGATCTGTATCCCTCTGCTCCCCACCTAGTCATGCATCTGTCCAGACGCACCTTAAATGAATCTACCGTGCCTGCCTCTACTACCTCTGCTGGCAACGCGTTCCAGGCACCTACCACCCTCTGTGTAAAGTACTTTCCACGTGTATCCCCCTTAAACTTTTCTCCTCTCACCTTGAACGTGTGACCCCTCGTTATTGAATCCCTCACCCTGGGAAAAAGCTTATCTCTATCAACCCTGTCTATACCCGTCATGAATTTGAAGACCTCAATCAGGTCCCCCCTCAATCTCCTTTTTTCTAATGAAAACAATCCTAACCTACTCAACCTCTCTTCATAGCTAGCACCTTCCATACCAGGCAACATCCTCGTAAACCTTCTCTGTACCCTCTCCAAAGCTTCCACATCCTTTTGGTAATGTGGCGACCAGAACTGTACACAGTATTCTAAATGCGGCCGAACCAAAGTCTTGTACAATTTTAACATGACCTGCCAGCTCTTATACTCAATACCCCGTCCGATGAAGGCAAGCATACCATATGCCTTCTTGACCACTCTATCCACCTGTGCAGCCACCTTCAGGGTACAATGGACCTGAACTCCCAGATCTCTCTGCTCATCAACTTTTCCCAAGGCTCTTCCGTTTACAGTATAGTTCGCTCTAGAATTAGACCTCCCAAAATGCATCACCTCACACTTGCCCGGATTGAACTCCATCTGCCACTTCTCCGCCCAACTCTCCAGTCTATCTATATTCTCCTGTATTCTTTGACAATCCCCTATGCTTTCTGCTACTCCCCCAATCTTCGTGTCATCTGCAAACTTACTGATCAGACCACTTATGCCCTCTTCCAGATCATTTATGTATATCACAAACAACAGTGGACCCAGCACTGATGCCTGTGGAACACCACTGGTCACCTTTCTCCATTTCGAGAAACTCCCTTCAACTACTACTCTCTGTCTCCTGTTGCTCAACCAGTTCTTTATCCACCTAGCTAGAACACCCTGCACACCATGTGACTTCACTTTCTCCATTAGTTTACGATGGGGAACCTTATCAAACGCCTTACTAAAGTCCATGTAGATGACATCTACAGCCCTTCCTTCATCTATCAACTTGGTCACTTCCTCAAAGAACTCTATTAAGTTAGTAAGGCATGATCTCCCCTGCACAAAACCATGTTGCCTATCACTGATAAGCCCATTCTTTTCCAAATATAAATAGATTCTATCCCTCAGTACCTTCTCCAGCAACTTTCCCACCACTGACGTCAGGCTTACTGGTCTGTAGTTACCTGGAATATCCCTACTACCCTTCTTGTACAGGGGGACAACATTAGCAACTCAACATTAGCAACGTGCTCTAAGGCATCCCTGTTGACCTTGAAAATCATGTCTGTTGTGCCTGTCCTTGGCTGAAAGCCACACTGTGACTCCGGGGGGAGATGACTGTTGAGGAGGACCTTAGCGATGACTTTTCCAATGGTTGACAGCAGGGAGATTCCCCTGTAGTTACCACAGTCAGACTTGTTCCCTTTTGTGAAAATACTCACGCTGTGGCATCTCGGAACTCTCCTGGCATGCTCCCCTCCTTCCAGATAAGGCAGAGAAGGGCGTATGGTTCAGCTGGAACTCTTCGCCTCCACACTTCGATGCTTCAGCGGGGATACTGTCTGCTGTCATTCTGAACTGCCTTGTTGTTCTTAAGCTGGCAGTCGGCCCTCTCTATTTCATGCAGAGCTAGAGTGTTGTTGAGCTCATGATGTGAGCTCAACCAACATCCTTGGTTGAGGAGGAGGAGGTGTCTGAAGTGCAAGTGCCCCCCCAGCCCCTGACTCCCGCCCAGCATTTTTATTGATGGCTTCTTTCTTTGATAAGAGCCACTCTGTCCTTGGACAGCGGTGGGGTGGGGTCTTGGGTGTTTGGTCTGTATGTGATCTTGACAGTACAGAAGAAACCATGCATGCCATGGTTGTCAGCCATTTGTGGGTCTCCAGTGCTTTCTCCATCCATCACCTGTTCACTATGTTCGCTGGTTTGTTTTTTGGACCTCTGCCTTCAGTTGCTTGTAGGCCTGCCTTCTGTCTTCAGAGTGCAGTTGTAGTTTTACACTTAGAAATGCCAGCTTTATAGTCCATGAATCTCATAATCATTCTCATCAAACTGGTCTTGGTGTTTCCTGGTCGAGTGGCCAACTGGGTTTATGTAGGCAATGATGTTGGCGGTCTTAAGGGCAGACCAGAGACTGTTGGGATCCTGTGATTTAGTGTTGGCTAAGGTCGCTAGGTTTGTGGAGAGGAGTCAGTTGTATGAGGCTGCTTTTTCTGGGTCTTTAATTACATCCATATTGAACTTTTTGTGGCACTGTTTTGGTTGTCTCTGCAGTAGCAATGCTGTATTTATGTTGATCCTGACTTAGATCAGGCAATGGTCCATCCAGCAGTCGTCAGCTCCTGTCATGGTGCATGTGATTTTAAAGCCTTTTCGATCCCTCACTCTGACAATGACACAGTCAAAGGGATGCCAGTGTTTGGAGTGCAGGTACTGCCACGTTGTCTTATATTTGTCCCTTTGGAACAGTATGTTGGTGATGAGGAGGTTGTGTTCACAGTATTTAGTTAGGAGTAGGGTGCTGTTGGAGTTTTGCTTCCTTGCTTCCTAACTTCCTCTGGAAGCTAATGAAGACGAGAAAGTAGCATACTCCCAGAAGATAAGGGCTGAACTGTTTGAAGTGTTTAGGGTAATGCAAGGCTAAGTCGAGAGAACCCATTCCTCTGGTGGGACAAACATGGAATTAACATTAAAAAACGAGCAAGAGATGATGTCAGGAAGCACTTCTTCACACAGAGTAGCGAACCTCCAGAATGGGCTCTCTCAAAAAGCTGTCAAGGCCTGTGGGAGAAACGGATGTTTGTTTAATTCAAAGTTTGAAACCATTATTGATAAATATTTGTCAGACAGGTTTTTTTTTGAGGGTTATGGAGCCATGGTAAGTAAATGGAGTTGAGATGCAGGTCATCTGTGATCTCATTGAGTGCAGGACATGCTTCAGGGGCCCAATGGTCTGTCCCTATTTCTTTGTTTTCCGTGTGTAAAATGACGTTCTGAGTTTGTGCAGACTGATATCTGGAGGGGGCTTCACACAGATATCACAGAATTGTCACAGTACTGAAGAAAGACGTTCAGCCCATCGTGTCTTATTATCTAGTGCTAATTTCTTGCCTTTCCCCCTATCTCTGCATACCATCTGTCTCCAAATAACTATCCAGTACCCGAATTGAACACCTCCATTGAACTTGCCTCCACCACACCTGCAGACAGTGCATTCCATCTTCTAACTACTCGCTGTGTGAACATTTTTTTTCTCACATTACCCTTGCTTCTTTTGCACATCACTTTCAAGCTATGCCCTGTTGTTCTTCCTTTTTGAAAGTGGGACCAGCTTCTCCCTCTCTACTCTATTCAGCCTGCTCATGATTTTGAAAACTCAATCAGATCTCCTTTTAGCCTTCTTCTCTCAAAGCAAAACAGTTCCAACTTCTTCAGTCATTTTTGTAAATTACTTCTGCACTTTCTCAATACATTTACATCCTTCCTATAATCTGGTGTAACAACAATATACAATGTTGATCTGGGATGGGAATTCTGTGACTTTTTATTGCAGTGTATTTTAAGGATTGTAAGCATACGTGTAGCATCTTAATTACAGTGTGGGTCACGACCAGCAAACTCAAGCTCAGACTAGGGTGTGAGGAGGGGATGAGAGGCTGGGTGTGAGGAGCTGAAGATGAGGTTGAGGTGCTGGGGAGGCTGTGGGTGAGAGGGTGAGAGCAAGGCTAGTGGTGAGGTGAGGTTTAGAAGGGTGGTGGAAGAGGCAGCAGTTGAAGCTGGGGCTGATGAAGTTGAGCTGCACCTCCCTTTTCAGCAGAGTTGGTCTGCTGAACCACTGCCCCTTCACACTTGCTCCACCTCTGCCTCGCCAAAATAAATCATAAATCTGATTGGTCTGCTTATATTTCTGACCAGAAAAACACAAAACAAGTGGCAATAATTTCAAAAAATCTGCTGCTGTCTATCCCTTCCATTGGGATGTTGGGTTCCTCGTGCCAGTTGGAGTTGAAGGATTCAGTAGTTCTGGCAGCAGGTTGGATGCTGTCTATGATATTAACCCTGTGGTGGGCCTGAAGCCTTGCAATGCAACTTGCATGTCTACTTGTCACTCTGGGGTGGGTTGCGGGGAAGTCACTTGGTTCAGAGGCACTCAGTGCCGTAACAAGGAAATTGTCAATGGGAAGTAGGATGGTGGGAAGATAATCACCTTCACTAGTTTCCAACCCCCCATGCCCCACTCCTCCAAAGGCACCACCTGCACTCACCTGGTTGTCATCTCAATGGCAGCCACCATCTCCATAGCTGCGCTGCTTTTCAAACAATTGACTAACAACTATCAAAAAGCGTTGCCTACCATCCTCAGACTCTTGGTCCCTGGGAAAGACCCATTGCTGGCAAATGAACTGCCCGAATGGTACCCACTGCCAGCAGGTTTTTGTGGACCAAACAAGACCCAGTCAAAGTATTTTAAAAAGGTAGCCTAGACCGTAACTTTTTCTTATTTTGAAAGTAGATGGGAAGTGCCATATTCCAGGTGCAATGCGACTGGTCAAACTAAAAATACTATAGTTAAAATACAACAAAAGAAGGAAGAATTTTAACTATTGGAAAACTTCACCAGACAATAGATATAGTACCTATTACTAATTAACTCTTCCAATATAGTAACACTCGTAAACATACCCCTTGGCAAAAAGGCAAATTCAGACACAGATTCATGCATACAGTTCTCCAATCCAGGATGTAAAAGTATCAAGATAAATTTCAGAGAATGTAACAGCTAGGAATCATTCACTGAAGCTTCCAATTCTTCTGACACCCCAAACAGCTTCTGCTGCCACTGAATAAACCAAAACCCAGACATCCTGATCTGACAGCTAACCAGGCCCATTCCGGCTGCGGGGGAAAAAGAATCCCAAGGTCTCACAAGTTGTTTACTCCAGTGGTTCTGGTAGACTGTTTGTAACCTTTGCCTTATAACCTCTCTTTAAAAAAAGACCAGGAAAAAAAACCTTTCAAAGTGACAGCATCTTCACAAGGTCTGCGTGAAAAGATACAAGCAGGGAGTGCCATAATTTTTTTCAGCCAAGATCCCCATCATCGATTCAAGCCACTGCCCTTTGTCTTTGGTCATGCTGCAAACTCTTACCCCCGGCAACAATCTGAGGCCAGATCAGTCTGTCTTAGTGTCATTTTTCACCCAGAATTGAGCTTCAAAACACATGCCTTGCTGCACCATCATGTTAGACTTAACATCATAGGCACACTTGTGTACTTAATTAGGCTTCATTATTAAATTGTAACATACAAAATGTTAGCCACAAAGTCTTAATTTGTGTGCTTTGTGAATCTTTGTGGTATGTTGTTGAGAAAGTGATAAAGTTAACATCTCTTTAAGTGCCAAATACTGTCATGGTGCTTTCTAGAAAAAACATTTAGACTTATCTGAAGTTACAGCCAAGAGAGATTTACACTTCGAGGTTCCAACAAGTCTGACTTAACACTAAACAGAAGCCAAAGCTACAATGTTGATTGGTTAGGAGTGCAGTCTTGGGGGATTAGAGGTTCCAAGGAAATGTATCTACTTATGTGTTTAGATAAGAATTAAAGTTAAATTGTTGTAGGTGTGCTCTTCCCAATGGTCAAGATTTAAAAATTGTGTTAGAGGTTGCCAGTCGTGTTGATTCAGGTGCATGTGCTCGGGTTAAAAGTTGTAAAGCAACCTGAGAAAGAGGTATAAAAATAGGCATAACGTCGCTGAGCACTTTGCATTTGTCAAGGGTTAGCATTGTCACAGGACACTTGCCAGAAATTAGCACTTCTGTGGTATACTGCCAGTCAATGGATGATTGGTATAAGAACCCTGTATGCCTTGAGAAAATGAGTAGAAAACACATAGCTAATTAGCTGCCGAGGAATTGCTCAGTAAGTTAAAGTCCAGTTTGGGTGAATTAGTTGTAAACTACGGTGTTTGGTATTTTAGGAAAGCTACAGTATTTGGTTGCAAGTTGTTTCCACCAGTGAGAGAAAGAGAACGTGCAGATGGAACTGTGGAGTGTATAGTTTCAGCAGTTAATGTAGATTGGGAAGCTATGGTTGGAAAAGGAATAAATTGAGTTAATGCCTTAAAGCTTCAAAGGGATTTAAATGGTGAAAGTTCAGACAACTAATGGAATGTCAGCCTTTTAATGTAAGGATTTGAGCACTGGAAGAGTGAGATCATGCTTCCATTATGTAGAAGCTTGGTTAGACCGCACCTGAAGTACTATGTACAGTCTCCATTTGTTCTCACGGAAGATATTATCGCCATAGAAGGAGTGCAGTGAAGGCTCATCACATTGTTCTGGAATGGTGGCACTGACCTGTGATGTCTCATCTCCTGTGACGAGAGGTTGAGCAAAGTGGGTCTGTATTCTGTAGAATTTCAAAGAATCAGCTATGATCTCATTGAAATCTACAAAATATTTGAAGGGATAGACAGGGTGGAGAGAAGTAAGATGTTTCTCTGTTTTGGGAATCTAAAACAAGGGCACACAGTTTAAAAATGAGGGGCTTGCCACTTAGGTCTGAGATGTAGAGAAATTATTTTACTCAAGGGGTTGTAAACCTTCGGAATTCCCTACCGCAGAGGGCTGTGGAAGCTCAGTTTTTGCGTATGTTTACCGTGTAGATTGATGACTTTTAGATTACCAGTGGTGTGTAGATTCTGGAGATGGGGTGAGTAAAAAGCATTGTGGTGTTTAATCAGCCACGTTTGTATTGAATGGCGGGGAAGGCTCGATGGACTTAATGGCTGCCTCGTATTCCTAACATCACTTGACACCCTCCAGTTTTAATCATGTACTGCTGAAACTCCAGAAGCTTGAACTCATCCCAGACTCTGCTGCCCACACACACCATGTCTGATTTACCCATTACTCCTGTGTTTCTGATTAAGCGGAATCAGTTTTGAAATTCTAGTTCTTGTTTTCAAATCCTTCTTTGACCTTGCCCCCTCCTTATCCTTGTAACCTCCTGCACTGATGATCAGCCCCAAGTTCTGCTTCTTAAATGTCTCTATCTTTGCTCTCACCTCCTTTAAGAATCTCCTTAAAACTTATCTCTTTGACCATGTGTTAGTCACCTGTCCTTTAACAGCTCCTTATGGGTCTGGTGTCGAAGACGCTTGATAAATACATGTTGCTGATGTTATTTGCAGCCCCTTCTCTTGGTTGCTGCCAGATGGAAAATGTACCCACAGAAGGGGCGAGACTGAAGGCAACGCAGACACAGTCGACTGAATGAGGGAGTTCTGGATGATCTTGTTAACTGCCTATTGGCAGAATCAAGGGTCACATTGACTGAAGCTGAGTTACAGGGCACTGTGCTGAATTGGCAGTGAGGCCGTGGTATGGTCAAGAAGGTAATTCATTATAGAAGCGTTTAAGGATGGGAGAAAAGGGCTTAAAAGTGAAGGTGAGAATAAAAAAGCACAATTAACGATACAGAAATGAACTCATTGTAGATGTTGATATTTATTACTAAATTTGCTAAGAATTCCAGAATAAGTCTCCAAACCATTTGTATCTGGCAAATGTTTTCAATAGCAATTCATG
>JAHRHZ010000092.1:4458747-4496226 GCA_024137785.1 Ginglymostoma cirratum | reverse complement strand
CTCACTGTCATCATGTGGACAACTTATATGTATAACAATGGGTTAGTTCCCAGATTGCGTAGACTGTTTTTTCTGTGACGTTGGTTTAGGTTAAATATTGGCCCAAAATGTAGCACCCAGTCCTGCTCCTCTTCTAATAGCATTGTGAATGAAGAATGAGTTCAAGCTCATATGTAGCCCTGTGATCGTTTTCATTTCAATTGAAAATTAACCAGAAGCTGTAAGTTATGAAATAGAAAGTGATATAAAGGGCCCTTTTGTGGTGCAGTTGTAGTGTCCCTACCCTAGACCAGGAGGCCCATGTTCAAGTCCTGCCTGTTCCAGTGGTGTGTAATAACATTTCTGAACAGGTTGTTTGGAAAAATATCATTTTTAAATTTCTTTATTTAATCTAAAGTTATTAGCTAGTTAAGTTTCAAGTGAGACTGTCTACTGGGGGCTTTCTTGACCTGCCATCAATTAAAGCCCGTAAGTAGTTAATTAACGGTTACTTAAGGGCCTCAACTCACCGCCTAGTTGAATTTCTGCCTCAGCTGTGTGAGAAGGGTGGCGAGTTTTCTGACTCGGAAACCTGTCTGCCAGTAACTTTGCAATGAATGCTTCCAATCTGAGGGCAATCCTTGGCATTGATGGGGGCTTTTTAATCAGCCTTTTATGGCTGTCTTTTTCCCTTGCATCTGACACCCAAACTGTCCCTAGCCCAAATAAAATGTTTACTCTGTTAAAGAATCTTACCTTCTTGCTGCTGGGTCCCCAAGGGTAGGTCTGGATCAGACATCTTAAGGACACAGTAAGCTGATTGACCAACAGCTTCTCACTGCAGAGGTGATACGTTTATAAGTCATTTCTGTTATAAACTTTTGAAGGGAAGGCTTTCAGCTGATGGTCCTTCCAGAAGCCCTCTGTACAGAGTAAGAGATCTGATGATTAAATCCTTCCCTTGGAAGCCCTGCTGAGATTCTGGGTGTGATACCATTAACATTATGTGTCACTCACCTCCTGTCTTGTAGTTTCAATGTCTGTGGATTTGTCTGTCATGAGAAAGGTAGCAGACCTCCTTCCTATCTCTCAGCATCTTAACAACAGCACTGCAAAAACTTGGCTTAAACACACTGTGCTAAAAAGATGAACTGAAAATACTGTTTCCCTTTAAGAGGCGCAAGCTAGCTATAACAGGTGTCAGGACTATAGGACAGTCATTCTCCTCTGCATGATCTGTCAGTCAGCAGCAAGAGAGGTGACTTGATAGAGGTGTACAAGATGATCAGAGGTATAGATAGAGTGGACAGCCAGAGACTTTTTCCTAGGGTGTAGGTAGCTATTACGAGGGGGCATAGTTTTAAAGTGAGTGGAGGTAGATATAGGGGAGACGTAAGAGGTAGGTTCTTTACTCAGAGAGTGGTAGGGGCGTGGAATGCATTGCTGGAATGGGTAGTGGAGTCGACCTCATTAGGGGCATTTAGCAGCTATTAGATAGCCATATGGATGATAGTATAAGGTAGGAGTGGAGATTAGATAGACCTTAGGTTTAGGGTAAAATTTCGGCACAACATCGTGGGCTGAAGGGCCTGTGTGTTCTGTGCTGTACTGTTCTATGTTCTATGTGCTAGGTTTTTTCTGTCAAATGTAAATCACCCAGTGGTATCATCAGGTTTTTTAATTCTTCCATGGGATGTGGGCATTGTGATCAAGGATTTGTTGCTATCTCTAATCGCAGTTGAAATTGGAAGCTAGTTGCAGAATAATGTAATTGAGAAACATGGAAAATAGCAACAAGAATAGGCCATTCAGCCCTTTGAGCCTCCTCTGCCATTCAATGTGATCATGGCTGATCAACTAACTCAGTACACTTCTTCCATACCATTAGATACCTTTAGCCCTAAAAAACATAACTAAATCCTTCTTGAGAATATTCAATATTTTGGCCAAAATTACTTTCTCTGGCAAAGAATTCGACAGGCACACCATTCTCTGGGTGAACAAACTTCTTTTAATTTAACTTCATAATCAATTTTCATTATTGAGTGTCACTAGTCACTATAATTATCCACACAAGGCCAACAACTGACCTTCCCACTTTTTTATTTCAAAAATATATTTTATTCATAAAAATATGTGTATATATACGTAGTCACAAATGTTGTTCTGTTCTGTTTAGTAGCATATCAGGGGCAAACATTGATGTTTGACTCCATCCAAAAACCTCAGACCTCTCTTTCACACACAATACCGTATTTACATACATTTGAGGCACCAGCAAGGTCCGATAAATGAACAGACCCTCATTTACCTTCAGCAGGAAGACCTCAGACATTGGTCTTTTCCCACTGCACCTTGAAGGCAGCTGCCCCAAACTTTAATGCATCCTTCAGCTCGTAGCCCTCGACATTGGAATGTGCCAGTCTGCAACACTCTTGTCGACATCAACCCCTTGTTCTGGAAGACTAACAAATTTTGGGCAGACCAAACAGCATAGTTGCTGATCCTCCAGGTACAGTCGATGTTTGTCTCGGTGTGTGTCCCGTGGAACAGACCATAGAGCACAGATTCCTGCATCACAACTGCTTGGGTTGAACCTCAACAAAAACTACTGCATCTTTCTCCAGACTTCCTTTGCATGGGCACATTCCAGCAGGAGATATGTAACAGTTTCAGCTCCTCCGCAGCTGCTTTAAGGGCAGTGTGCAATGGTGCAAACCAACCGGGCGCACATGAAGGATCTCAGAGGTAGTGCCCTTCTCACCACCAGTGACACTAGAGTCCATCTTTGGGTGGTTGATCTGTTGAATGAGACCTCTTCTTGACTGCAGAATTGACCTAGAGTGCGCTGACCATCTCACACTCGGGATGTTTAAAGTATAGTACTGAAGTTGATGCTCATACCTTCTTTGGGATGTCAGACAATGGGTCTAGAGTAAATGAAGTCACCATAGTCACATGCTCTCTCAGAGGGATGTTTGTGCTGGGTTACCATGCCACATGGTGAGGCTGAGAAATTGTAGTGACCTTGGCCAGTGTGGAAATTGAACCTACACAGTTGGTGTCAGTCTGCATTGCACGCTAGCCATCTAGAAAACCGGGACAGCCAAAACCACAGGTCTTGAATGGCATGTACGTCAGACTCAGATGACAAATTCCCTTCTCTAAAAATTAACCAGGTTGTGTGTGGTTATTTTTTGGTTGTTATGGCCACTATTATTGGGGCTAGTTTCCAATCGAGCCTTTATAAAATTAACTTCCATTTGTTGTCATGGATGGGAGTTGAATCCATATCCACGGATTACTAGCCCAGTGAAATTACCATTACACCATCTCCCTGAAGGGCTGATGCTGCAATTGCACCATCTACTGCATGCCTGTAATTCAAACTGAAAATCAGGTCTACTATTCAGAAATCAGGCAAAGTGCAATCTATACCTACCATTCCTGAAGCCAGTGAATGCCTTCTGTCGGGTTCTGTGAATAGCTGGCAATATCTCTAGCCTATGTCTGAAATTGTGTTTTTGTGCAGTGGAGTAGCTAATAAAAGTCGGGGTGGGTGGAGGAAGGACAATGGGTGGACTTAGCCCCAAACAAGCAGAATTTATTTTGCAGTAAGTTCAGCAAATTATGTCACAGGTGAACTGCTGTTCAGGATATTCAGTGCACTGACCCTTCAGTGCTCTGAGTGCCCATGAGCTAAGCTCTGAGAGCCTTATGTTGACCTGTTGATGGGATTAATGACCTGCTGAGTTAAGTTGCCTACTCTCTGGCAGCAGAAATGATTTTTTCTCAACTGTTAAAATTGCTTAGAATTTCGAATGGCTGTTAAATTTCCCCACAGTCCACCTCCACTCTTTGGAAAACAACATCTTTCTGAAGAAGGGTCTAGGCCCGAAACGTCAGCCTTCCTGCTCCTCTGATGCTGCTTCGCCTGCTGTGTTCATCCAGCTCTACACCTTGTTATTTTTTCTTGGCCCTTCTCCAAATTAAGGATCCTCATACTGGTATTGTTTGGTTGCTGTCGATCTTTATCAGCTCCTCACCCTTTGGGGTGTGAGGAGAAGGTGCTTTACAGCATGTTTGTCTTTCACAATTAGAAGTTCGAGTACCCGGTCAACCACTAGTGTTCACACTAATGTTTCTGCTGTCTCATTTCTGTGCAGCTTTTCAACAGGAAACAAACTCCATGAGCATAATACAGACATTGTGCAAACTTGTGAATGGAAAATTTCCCTCAGGTCTTGCCTTTAATCTGTGTTTAAATTCTCAGTGTGCTTGTCGAATCTTGAGACACAATAATCCCAAACTGTGATCAATCTCAAGTATAGAAAATGCTGATTTAAATGTCACCGCTTACAGCATCAGGCAGCACAGGAGGCCTCTCAGCCCATTGTGCCCGTGCCAGCCCCAGCCCCAGAGAAGGTTATCCGATTAGCCCTCTTCTTGTTACCTGACCACATCTTTACCTATAGCCTGGCAAATGTTTCTACTTTAAATATTTCTCCAATTCCCTTTATGGAAGTTATTTAATCTGATTCTGTTAACCTTCATTGCATTGCATTCCACCTTCCTTCAATATGATGACCGGAACTGAAAGTAGCACTGTATTTTCAGTCAAACTTGTGCTTTGTACAGTTCTAACAGAATCTCCCTACATTCATATCCTAGACCTCATCCAAGGCAAGAAATAATCCAAAGAGGAGTCACACCCGACTCTGTTCCTCTCTCCTCAAATGCTGCCAGGCCTGCTGACTTTCTCCAACATTTTTTTTAATTTCATGGAAGTATCCCATCTGTCATCTTGGCCACCTTTATTGACCTGTCCTGCTAACTTCAGGGAACTGTCGACCTGCATTCCAATGTCCCTCCATTCCTGCGCACCTTTCACAATCTACCTCCTTGTCTTGCCTGCATTCCCCCAACATTAACTCTCACTTCTCTAGACTGAATTCCATTTGCCACTATTTTGCCCACCCAACCAGTCAATTTATATCTTCTTACAGTCTACAGCATAGAGCCAATTTTCGTATCCTTTTCAAACCTTTTAATCATGCCTCACAAGTTCAAGTCTATATCATTGAGCTACATCAGAAACAACAAAGGGGCCCAGTATTGAGCCATTCCTTGCAGAGGGAAGATAAGAATATGGAGAATGCAGTAAATGGAGAATTGGTGTTTTCTCTGCCCGTGTCTCATAGGAGGAAACTAAATGAAAGTTTTCTTTTGTTCAGAAAGCTTCAGTGAACTCTCTTTCACAATAATAATTTGGAAGCTTCGAGATGTCACAAATAGGCTCAAGGCCAGACTGGAAAGTACAGATGCATAAAAATTCTTAGCCATAGTCACCTTCATAGCCACTGGCAATGCTGTTCCTCAGGTCAACAACAAAGTAATTCAGCGTCTGCCACCACTCCCTGTTAATTGTTGAACCTTTACACAGTAGAATTGCAGAACCAGCTAGGGAAATGAACCGGCAACTAACCTGGAACTGCAATTTTGATAAACAGTGTTGGTGGGTCCTTCATGCAATTGAGCACATACCATATTAATTTCCTTGCCAGTCTGGTACCACGTAAGTGAATTGTGCGCCCCAATGACTGGCAGATTATATCAAAGAGCGTGCCTTTGGTTGTTGACAATAGGCAGAGTACGGATTCTACTCAGCCAGCCCGTGGTTGCAAAACTGAGCTTAAGTTTAATGTTCAATGTGATTCTGAGGTTGAATAATGTTTGTTGAACAATGGTATTAGACTAACAACCAATTTAAATTATCAATTGAGCTCACAATGTAGCTCATTAACACTTAGTAGCAAGTATATATAAGTATATGCAATGACCTGTCCTCTGTATGAAAAGGGAAGATGGCCAGGTACTGTCACATGTTGAATCAAGCAAAAACATGGAAGACAATAGTTCTGGTGCATCCTCTTTGACAATGCCTTGACCAGTGCCTTGGTCAACATGCCAACCAATCCTAACCCACTGCCTTCAAACTCACCAGTGGGAAATATATAGGTCTGACCCTAAAGTCAAATCCAACCATAACAGTTGATGGGTTCAGTTAATAAATTTGAAATAAAATGCTCATCTCCACCTCCTCATGAAAACTCCTGGACTGTTTATAGGAACCAACCTGGTTCACCAGTGTCCTTCATGGAAGGAAATTGGCCATCCTTTCCCAGTCTATATGTGACTCCTGATCCATAAGTGTAATTGGCCCTACTAATGACCTAACATGTCACTATGGTGCCAAAAAGCACAATGGTTGTGCCTTCATACAGATTGCTGTGGTTCAAGATGGCGGCTCTCCACCATCTTCAATTAGGATGGATAATGATGCTAGCCAGTAATGCCTATATCCCAAGAACTGCTCCCAACAATGTATACTGGCTCAGTCTTGGCTCAAAGTCAGAATTGGGATGGGTTAGAATGTCAGTGATTTATAACCATAATCTAGGTTGGTACTGTACAACAGCTAGTAGCACTCAAACATCAGAGTTGTTGGATGCAGGAGTAAAGATTCGTGAGCACATTACCCAACTTGACTGTCCGAGAAGTGGCAACAAGGGACTGTAGCAATGTTGAATGTGGCGGCCACTCTCAGCTGCAAGTAACAGGTCCAGTGACACACTTTCAAAGGAACTAAGGCAGTTCTGATAAAAATAATTTCCGACCAAAATCTCTGAAACATTTTCTAGTTATTATTACAGTATTGCTACTGGGATCTTTCTGTTCATGAATTGACTGTGGAACTGCCTATATCACAGCAGTGACTACACATTAAAAGTACCTTTATTGCTTTATTAAGCTTTGGGATATTCTGAGGTTGTGAAAGGTGCTAGTGAAGTGCAAGTTTACTTTCTGTTGCTGGAGGCATTGTCTTTTAAGTGTGACATTTATTCATGGTTGTCACTGTTGGAAGGGAAGCTCGGGAAGTTCCCCGTTTTCCTGACTAATCCTGTATCCCTCCTTAAAACCCATAAATTGTTTATCTCACTGCTTCCTGTCACTTGTTTTTGTGCAGAATATGGCTGCCACATGTATCATGTTGATAGTGAAATAATTTTTTCTAAAGGTTATTCATGGGATGTTGAGTCACTGGCTAGCCCAGCATTATTGTCCATCCCTAACTGCCCAGAGAGCAGTTAAAACTCAGTCACGTCGCTGTGGGTCTGGAATCACATGAAGACTTGCCTGGGTGAGGATGACAGATTTCCTTCTCTAAATGCAGTTATGTACCAGATGGGTTTTTAATAACAATCAATGGTCTAACTTTTAGTCCAGTCTATTTGTCTAGCTTTTTTATTGAATTCAAATTTCACCAGCTATTATGGTGGGCTTTGAGCCCCTATCCCCACAACATTAGCCTGGGATTCTGGATTACTTGTTCCACTGACATTCCCTGTATGACACCAGCTCTCCGTGTTTGCTGTGTTGTGAAGAATTGAAGACATTATGTAGGTTTAGGCCACCTGCCTCTCAGATGACAACTGGTTCTACTGTGAAGCCAGTGGACCAATCTGCCACGCCAGGAGGAAAAATCAGTGAATGACGCACTAACTGATCTGACCTTTCAAACCGGAGCTCCAGTATGTTCATTTCCAAGTAGTCCTACTTTTTATTGTTTTTTTAATCCTTTATGGCCTGATCTGAACACTATTCAGTTTCTCGACGGGTGACATTTTAAATGTAGTGGTTGTTGCTGTGTTGGTTAACAAGGGAGAAAGGAAAAAGAAACTTTACATAGCCTTTCACAACCTCAGGACTTCCCAAAGCACTCTCCTCCTTCCTTCTTTCTATATTTCTCTTTTCTTTTTCTAAACTCTTCCTTTCTTCACGAATGTAATCTGATCGCGTGTCTTGCATATTGGAACATGTGTTATCCCAGGGATATGGGTGTTTGGGCCCAATTACAATATGTATTACCATGCCAGCAACAAGCTGCTGACATTATTGTCGTTTTCTGGCCTTTCTCTTGGTTGCTGCCAGTTCATAAATCTACCTGTAGAAGGAGTTAAATGGTGACAGAGGAGAAAAACCTGGAATACTCGGAAATGAATGTACTGCTCTGACTGTAACTCTATTTTGGTATTTACAAGATAGGTCAGACTAATATGTCTCATTCAGCATTTTACTGGTTTTCCTTTTCTCAGGTTCAGGATGTTCTTGTTTACTGTCTTTGAGCGGAGTATCACATGACATTACTACTATGCTGCGTGTCACCGCCCTCGTGATCCTTGGGTTCAAGCCCCAGCATGTTAGCTTGTGGAATTAAAAAATTTAATGAATAAATTGTGGATTTGAAAACTCGCTGATAGTTTTAAAAACTGAGGAAGGAAATCTGTAAACCTTACCCAGTCTGCCCTTCATTAGGCATTTGCCCTCGGAATTGGCCCTGGAAACTGCTCAATTCAAGGGCACCTAACGATGGGCAATAATTGATGACCACTTCCTGTTAAATAGTAGAGTATAGCCTAGGAACAAGAGCTTGTGATGCAAATCAATGAGTTCATAAAACCAGTTCTGAACTCAGAATATGAGGAAGCTATTGCTTGACTTCAGGTATTTTCATTTGCTAAATAAATATGAGAGGCTATGGTGTAATCATGATGGGTGGTGGAAGTTTGAAAAGTTTATGAATAGGAGATAAGAGCTCAAAAATGAAGATATTTAAAATGAAGAAACAATTAGTAACACAACAACCCAACTCTTTGCAGATGCTGCTGTTTATTATTAAATTTACTAAGAATTCCAGAATAAATCTCCAATGAAAAACTTAACACTTTTTATCTGACAATCAACTTCATAATTGACAGAAAATGAGTGAATGCAGCAGTCAGGAATGAGTTTTCTACCAAAGGTATATTCTCCAGCTGATTAGTTGTCCAGATATTAAATGAACGTCACGTTCAGAATGTTACCATGATTCTGGGTGTGAACCTCTTCACATTGACTGTATCACTTGAATGTGTTGGTTGCATGAGTGCTGAATTTAATTACAGCTCCACACAAGACCTGGCCTACCTCTTACTGTTTGAAGGTAGATTAGAATTTTACCCATTCTGGGAATTTCATTTTGTTTTAATACACTCATGGGATGTGGCATTGAGTCATCTGACCTCTGGAATTCAGCTCTTTTGTCCATGTTTGAACCAAGGCTATAAAGAGGTCAGGAATTGAGTGGCCCTGGCTGAACTCAAACTGTGCATCACTGAGCTGGTTATTGCTGAGCAGGTGCTGCTTGATAGCACTGTTGAGGACACCTTCCATCATGTAACTGATGATCATGGGTAGACTGATGGGGTAGTAATTGGCCGGGTTGGACTTGTCCTGCATTTTACGTACAAGGCATACCTGGGCAATTTCACACATTGTCAGGTAGATGCCAGTGTTGCAACTGTACTGGAAGAGCGTTTCTGTGCCTGTGGCAAATTCTGATGCATAAGTCTTCAGTACTATTTCCGGAATGTTGTCAGGGTTCATAGACCTGGCAGTACCTCCAACAGTTTCTTGATATCACTTGCAGCGAATTGAATTGGCTGAAGACTGGCATGTTTGATGTGAGATAACAAGGTGCAGAGCTGGATGAACACAGCAGGCCAAGCAGCATCAGAGGAGGAGGAAGGCTTTCCTGCTCCTCTGATGCTGCTTGGCTTGCTGTATTCATCCAGCTCTGCACCTTATTATCTCAGATTCTCCAGCATCTGCAGTTCCTACTATCTCTGTTTGATGTGAGAACCTCGGGAGGAGGCCAAAATGGATCATCTACCTGACACTTCTGACTGAAGATTGTTGTGAATGCATCAGCTTTATCTCTTGCACTGATGGACTGGGCATTCTTGTTGGAGAGTTGGGTAGAGTACTTGTGAATTAGAAGGCAGGATGTTAGAATTGGGTTATAAAAATGATGCGGAGGGGGGAAAGAGGGTGAGAGTGCATGGTCTCTGAGAGGTGATGTGCTTTTCTAAGCTTGGAGATAAATGTCTGCAAGCAGCTGCAGATGCATAGATAGTTCTGAAAATGAGATATATGTATCAATTGGCTGTGTGGTTGGCAACCTAGGCTTGTTTTAATGTTAAGGTAACTGGCTTGAATATCAGTCAATTAATTTAAGGCACTTAGACTGAAAACCAATTGAATTTAAATCTAATGGTGGTGACAACCTAGGACCAATCCTATCATAAGGAAGTTGACAGGTCATCTAGGGTATAGAAGAAGAGGGTTTTTGACAATCAGGGTGAGAGTGAACTGCCATTGGAAGAGTAAAACTTTGGCTCTCATAGAAATCTATAAGCTCTCTGATTAATCACCATCTAAAAGGTATCACAGCACTCTTAGCTAATATTCCTGACACAAGGATTCGACGAAGAAAGTATTCAGAACTGGAGGACAGCAGGGGAAGGCATTTCCGACTGGAGAACAGCAGAGAAGGCAAAGAACATTCTGGAAGACCTAACCCAGCTGTAGTTTTGAGGGTCTGAGTTTTAATTCATTTTTCTTATTACTTGGAAATATGTAAGTGGGATTTGTATTTATTGGAACAGCATACTATTGGAATTTTGTTTTATTCGGGATTAGTTAGTAGTTAAGGGGGAATTATTTGATTTATTAGTAGTTCTGTTAATTTGTTCACTGTCAGGGTTAGATAAATAAATTGTTACTTGATTATAGAGTGACTGTCAGTTGTTCATTTCATTGAATCTCCTTTCTGTAACAGATTACAAGTCAAGGCAAACTTCTCAGTGTTTCAGTTATAATCATCAGTGGGGTTCGACCTCTACTCCGTAAAGCTCCCATCATTGAGGATGGGGATATTTGTGGATCCTCCAACTCCAGTGAGTTGTTTGATTACCCACAACAATTCACAATTTGCTGTGGCAGAACTGTAGAGGTTAGAGCTGATCCATTAGTTATGGGATCACTTAGCTTGTCTGTCACATGCTGCTTATGACGTTTGGCATACAATGTTTGCTAGCTTCACCAGATTGATACCCCATTTTTAGGTATGCCTGGTGCTGCTGCTAGCATGACCTTTGCAGTCTTTATTGAACCATGGTTGATCTCCTGGCTTGACGGTGATGGTAATGCTAGAGTGATATCCTGGGTCATGAGGTTTCAGGTTGTGTTTGTGAACAATTGTGCTGCACAATTCTGCTTCTGGTGACTCACAGCACCTAATGGATATCTACTCTTGAGTTGCAAGATCTGTTCAAAGTCCCTTTTGGCATGTGGATACTGCCAGCCAACATAATGTCAAGTATTATCACTGAGAAGGTGGGCCTATGTCTCCAAAAGAACTATGCAATAATGTCATGGACAGGTGCATCTATGGCAGATTGGTGAGGATATTTTTCCCTCTTGTTGATTCCTGCACTACCTGTCACACATGCAGCACCAATGTCCTCTAGGACCTGGCAAGCGGACATTGACATCCTCCATAAAAACCGAAAGAACCGAGGCTGCTGTAAATCAGGAACAAAAATAGAAGTTGCTGGAAAAGTTCAGCAGGTCTGGCAGCATCCGTGAAGAAAAAAATCAGAGTGAACGTCTCGGGTCCAGTGATCCTTTGTCAGAACATCCTCCACTCAGAGTATAGTCTGTGCCCTCCAGTGCTTTCTCCAAGTGTCATTTAACATGGTAGACTGCAAAGTCATCAGCTGAGGGAGGACGGTGATCAGTTAGAGATTTCCTTGTCCTTCTTCTACCTGATGCCGTGAGACTTTATTGTCTGAAGTCAATGTTGAGGACTCTCAATGCAACTTTCTCTGAGCTGCATGGGCCTGGTGATGTCTGGAATATTGTCTGTAAAGTATAAATTCCATGGGTATGACTGTATCCTGATTTTTGACATCAGCCCCAAGATGTTAGTCAGAAGAACTTTGCAAGGTTGTCATGGTAGTGTCATTTCCAATGCCTAGGTCAATGCCAGGTGGTCCATCTGGTTTCATTTCTTTGCTGATACTTCATAGCAAGTGATACAGCTGAGTCAACCACCTTGCTACGGGTCTGGAGTCACTTGTAGGACAGGGCAGGAAAGAATTTCCTTCCCTGAAGGCCATTAGTGGATTTTTCTGATAATTGACAGGAGTTTCATGGACATCATTACTTTCTCAATTCCAGGTATTTATTGAATTCACATTCTACAATCGGCCATGGTAGGATTCAAACTTGAGTCCCCAGAACATCCACTGGGGTCTTTGGATTAATAGTCCACCGATAATAGCACCAGACCATCGCCTTCACTATATTCTGTAAGTGTAGTATACATATATTAGGGTATGTTAAAGACAAAATGATTATCTTATCAGACTGTAATTGGAGCTAATGTGTGTGTGGAGGCAGAGATTTGGACATGGTTCTTAATGAATAATTTGTGTCCGTTTTTACTAAAGGAAAGGAAAAGGCAGACCTTGTAGTTAAGAAGAGGTTTTAAATATTGGAAGAGATAAGAGTGAGAGTGGAAATGTTAAGATGTTCAGCATTCCCAAAAGTGTCTAAATCACGGTGCAGTTGAAATGTAACTCTGGCTTAAGAGAAGCAAAAGAAAAAATAGTAGAAGTTTTGACCATCGTTTTTTAAAGGTCTCTGGCCACAGACATACTGTCTGTGGACTGGAAAACGGCTTGTCTTGTTTTATATAAAGGGAGGAAGTGGTGGATTGTGACATGGCAGCCTGATTCTGGGTGGGAAAATTATCAGAGCATTTCTGAGATATATTTAAAAAAAGGGAGCGGTCATGTCTGACCAACCTGTTTGAATGTTTTGAGGTGGTAAGAAGGAGATTGAAGATAACATGCTAATGAAGTCCGCATGATTTTAACAAGGCTTTTGACAAGGTTGTTCTGCTGTACTATTGAGAAAATATAAAACTCCTGGAATTCAAAGGAAAATGATGAGGCCTCCTGGCTCAGTGGCACAAAACAAAGTGTTATCATCAACTGGTCATTTTGTAACTGGAAGGCTGTTTTCCAGTGAAATACCAGAGGCATCAGTATTCGTGTCTTTGCTGCTCGTGGTAAATATTAACAATTGAGGTTTAAATGTAGAGGCACAATTAAGAACGTGATAGATGGTACAAAAATTGATTGTGTGTTGAATAACAGGAAGTAACTTGTAAACTGCAGAAAGGTAGTAATAGACTGGTCACTTAGAAAAGTAGTAAAATTAATTTGTTTCAATAATGGACTTGCAGTGGAATACACCACAGATGGAGAGGGGAACAGAGCACCCTTAGAATGCTGCTCTGTACATCTCTATATTTAGCAGGACAGGTAGATCAGATGATCAAGATGGAGTACGAGATCATTACCTTTCTGCTTTACACTTTGGGCATCAGCCAATAAAGGAAATGTTAGAAGTGTAGAAAACTCATAGCTAGAGCACTATGCAGAGTCCAGGTCATGACATTACGGGAAAGATATGACTGGATTAGATACAGCAGAGACAAGATTTGAGGATTTTGCCAGGAAAAGAGAATAAGCTCTGAGGAAAGACTGGATAGACTGCACTAGTTTCTTTGGAACACAAGGCAAGAGGGAGACTTTATTGAGTTGAATAAAATTTTGAGGGTCTGAGGTAGAGTGAATACCTCAGCAGTGTAGTGAATAAGCAGGTGATGTACAGTAAACGAAATTGGTGCAATGAGACGAGGAGAAATTGCCGAGGGTAGGGAGATGTGAAACGCTTTAGCTGAAATAGTGAGGAAGCACATACCCTCAATGTTTGGATTTTTAAAACAAATTGGATATACAGTTGATGTGCTGAGGGGCTTATGGATAACAAGCCGGAAGAAGGATTAAACATAACCTTTTCTCAGTTGTGTGCCACGTTCTCAAGAGAAAGAGGTTTAGCATTGAGTATTGTGCAATGTATTCAGGTGATGTGGGTGTTCTTGCTGGGTAGTTGTCCCACAAGTTGTGCAGCATGGGTGTGACACTTGCAACAATGAAAATTGAGAGGGTAAGATGAAATGAGTGAATGTTAGGTATGTGTCTGGATTGAAAGTGATTGATAAAATGAAGGTGGAGTGTACTGAATTATGGAGTGATTTTTTAAAAATAACTTTTCATTTGATGTGGGTGTTACTGGAAAAGCCAGCATTTGTGGCCCGTACCTGATTGCTCTTGCGATGGTGTTAGTGAATACCTTTTGAATCGCTGTGGTTCATCTGCTTCGATCCATTTTGTCACAGTTTGATTCCACTGGCTGACTTACCAAAGCCATTTCAGAAGGCAGTTAACAGTCGGGTACATTGTCACGGATCTGCAGTCACATCAAGAGCAGTGGTGCAGTTGATACAATGTGCATTTGATGATACATTCTCTGATCTCTATCACTTACCAAACATGGCAAGATTCAGAAGGTAGATGGTACAGACGTTGACCATGCATTTGGTAGTCAGCAAGAAATCTATAATGGACTGTTCAGCCAGAGAGTACAGTGGCAAATGAAATAAATTCTGGTAATGTTTGAGGTCGTTGGATTTGGAGAGTGCAGACAAGGCAGTGGACCACACAATAAAATATTAGGCTATGCAAAAGTGTAAGAAGCAGAAGGATCTTACAAACAAGTTACATAGAACTGTGAAAGCAGCAGGATGGATAGATAACATGGTTAGGAAAGCATATGGGATACGTCTTTATATGCCATGACCTTGCAACCATTTGAGAAGATGCCGCATTCGGTGCTCCTTTCAGCATTGCATGTATTTACTGATTGGTACTGAGGAATAGTCACTATTCCTAAATCAAATAGGAATATCAGAATCTGGGTAGACCTGACATAACATTCGTCCAATATCATTAGTCAATGGTAGCTGAGCAAAATTGGTGGAGAGATGACTCTTCACTAAATTAAGGGCACAAAGTGAACTCAGCTAAGTAACTTGAGATTAAGAATCAAGATTATTAACAACTTTTATAATGCAATACTGCTACCAGTTAGCATAAACTCAGCAGCTTAAATGTTCCAGAGGACCATGTCGAATTTACTCCATGGAAATGAAGGAATAATATTCCAGGTGAATGATAATATCATACATGACTCAACAAAGGGGAAACATGATTAAAGAGTTAAAGACATTCTGAAAACAATGCAGCCTGACAGGACTAATACTAAACAATAAGTGAATTTATAAAGACTATGATCAAGTTCTTTAGTCATTTAGTCACAAATATAAATGTTGACCCTAAAAAAAGGTGATCAGAGAATTTCCACATCCTAAGAGTGTAACAGAGTTGCAAAAGTTTTTAGGAATGGTCTATCAAGTAGGAAAAGCAGCACCAGGCATACTTAAAAATGAGGTGTCAATTTGGTGAAGCTATAACACAGGACCACTGCATGCCAAACAGAGTAGGCAGCAAGAGTTAGGGCTAAGTAATTCCACAGCCAAAAGATCAGATCTAAGCTCTGCAGTCTTGCTACATCCAGTTACCAACTGAGGTGGTCAATTAGACAACTCAGAGGAGGAGAGGTCTTCCTAAGTATCTCCATTCTAAATGACAGCAGAGCATCATTGTGCAAAATGACAAGGCTGAACCAATTGCAAGCATCTTCAGCCTAACATGCCTATTGAACAATCTAAGTGAGCCTCCTCAAGTCCGCATTATCACAGATGTCAGCCTTTGACAAATTCAATTCACTCCATGTGATATCAAACACCGTCTGAAGACACTGGACACTGCAAAGGCAGTTTTGGGCCCTGAGAACATTCTGGTGATAGGGTAGAAAACTTGAGCTCCAAAACTAACCCTCTCCCCTGATCCATCAGAAGCCAAGCCATTCTAATAGACCTAAAAGGGTGGGTCTGGGTGGGGTGCTCTGAGGTTCGGTGTGGACTTGTTGGGCGGAAGGGCCTGTTTCCACACTGTAGGGATTCTATGATTCAATGATGTAAAACACTGGCATCTACCCAGTAATGTGGAAAATTGCCAATTTTCTTTCCACAAGTATCAAAATGAATCCAACTCAGCTAACAGCCTACTGCCAATCATCAGCAGAATGTTGCAGGGGTTTGTTGACAGTGATGTGAAATGGCACTCACTCAACAGGAAGCTGTCAACTGACACTCACGTTTGGCTTGCAACAGGCACTCTGAGCTCCTGACCTGATTACAGCTTTAGTCCAAGCATGGACAAAAGAGCTGAACTCAAAATAGAAAATGAAGGTGACTGCCCTTGACACTACTGCAGCATTCGAGCAAATAGTGTCAAGGAAACTGAGCAACACTAGAATCAGTGGGGTTCTGGCGATAACTCTTATTGGTTAGAATCATACGTAAGACAAGGAAAGATTGCTGTTGTTCAATCACCTCAGCCACTAGATATCACTGCAGGAGTTTCTTATGGTATTGTCTTAGGCCCAGTCATCTTCAACTGGTTCATCAATTTTCTTCCTTCCATCATAAGATCAGATGCGAGTAGATTTGCTGATGATTACACATTGATGACCACCATTTGTGACTCCTCATATTGAAGCTGTCCATGTCTAAATGCAGCACAATGCGGATGATATTCAGGCTTGGGTGATATGACTATTTCACTGAAATGCCACGGTCAAAAGCCTGGACGTTTCCATTGTCCAAAAACTGAACTGGTCTGGCCATGTACATGCAGGTTCAAGAGCAGGTCAGAGACTCGGAATCTTGCAGCGAGTAAGTCACCTGACTTTCCAAAGCCTGCCCGCTGTCTACAAGGCACAAGCAGAAGTGTAATGGTATGCTCTTCACTTACCTAGATGAGTGTAGCTCCAAAAACATTCAAGATACTTGACACCATCCAGGACTACTTGATGGATATCCCATCTGTCACTGTCATCATTTACTCCTTCCAACACTGATGGAGCTGAAAACCGTCCACACCATACATCATGCACTTCAACTAGTCACTAAAGCTCCTTCAACAATGCCTTTCAACTCTATACCTCTCCCATGTACAAGGATAAGGGCGACAGTTGCATATGAACACAACCACCTGCATGTCATGGCCAAGGCACTCAACATCATGAGTTAGAAATATATTGGCTGTTCTTTCACTGTTAGGTCAAAATCCTGGTATTCCCTAGCATCGTGGGCCTGCCGACTGCACATGAGCAGCAGTGGTTCAAGTAGGCAGCTCACTACCACCTTCTCAACAGCAACTAGGGGTGGACAATAAATGTTGATCTAGCTGGCAACACCCACATCCTGTGAATGAATAAAATAAAGTATGAGAAAGTAACCAACAAGCTGAGGAGCGTGAGAAGGAGCTGTTGAGACGTGAGACCAACAGTAGTACTAGAATGTTGATCAATGAAATTATTTTGAAAATAAGTATTTATTCATTTGTTACAGGCCAGACCAGACACCCTCAAAATATTTTAAGGTAGCCTAGACCCTAACTTATTTTCTTATTTTAAAGATAGATGTGAAGTGACTGTTCCAGATGAGGTGCAACTGGTCAAACCACTCAATGTTCAACAAAACGCAATTTATTAAACACTGTAGTTAAAATAGAAACAAAAGTGGCATTTAGAAGAACTTAACAATTGGGAAACTTAACCGAATAACAGATACAGTACCTATACTAATTAACTGTTCCAATATAGCAACATGCTATAAACACAACATATACAGTCAAAAAGGTAAATTCAGACACAGATTCTTACATGCTGTTCAACGTCGAGAGAGATTTCAGAGAAAGTCACAGTTAGGAATCATTTACTGAAACTTGCAACACTTCTGGGACCCAAACAGCTCCTAACTGCTACAGCTAAATAACTAGAAAGCCTGATCTAGGGAGAACTGGGTAATCCCCTTCCATTGTAACAACTGCTTTAAAACAAACCTAAAAGGCCTCTTAGCCTGTTGATTTAGGCTAGATCCCGTAACCATTTTGATACTTCTGCCTTTACAACCTCTCTTCAAAAGAAATCCAGGACAAAATAACCTTTTTAAAGTGACAGCATCATCACACTGCTTCAGAGATCTAGCACGTTACAAGCCATCACTACAAACAATGGTAGCTTTGTCTGCAGGGTCCACAGGATTGGATCTAGTTCTGCTACAAGCCTCTAATAGGAACTCAGAAAAGATACACCACAATTGAAGAGGCCCCAGCAGTAATATGGATGTGTGAAATTTTCGATGTTTTTAGACTTTTATAAAACAGATCGGAAGTCTAGTTTCTCTTCTTTCTGAAAATGATTGTGTGGATTCCACCTGCTATGCAGTGTTTCCAACTGCATTTAATAAGATTTGACTCACCCACTGAGTGCGTCCACAGAAAATATTAAATAACCTCTATACAATGTCCAGAATACCAGTTGAAGTGACTGACAGGCAAGCTTTATGTCCTCAGCAACAGGAACATCAGAGAAGCAACTACAACATATCAGGAGAACTCAAAGTACAGACAAGGAATGTCTGCAACTGAGAGGATATTGTCAGGAGCAACGGCCAATGTCCATCCCTGGTAAACCAAAACTGAGACAATACTTTGAGTAGTGGAATGATCTCATATATACAATTAGTTTGTACTAATGAAAGATGAGTACTACACAAAGCATTCAGAAATGATATTCTTGAAACATTGCATCGAGATCATTTTTTGAGAATATCAAAATGCAAGGCAGTAGCCCAATCCTACGGAAAATTTCAACATTTATTTCAATCATACAGCAAGGAAACAGACCCTTCGGACCAACTCATCTGTGCTGACCAGACATCCCAATCTGACTGAGTCCTATTTGCTCCCCGATGATTTTATAAACCTCCATATGGTCACCCCTCAGCCTTCAACTCTCCAGGGAAAGAAGCCCCAGCCTACCTCTATACCTCAAACCCTCCATACCCAGCAACATCCTTGAAAATTTTTTCTAAACCCTTTCAAGCTTAACAACATTTTCACGATAGAAAGGCAATCAGAATTGTGTGCAGTAAAAGTGGCCTCACCAAATCCTGTACAGCTGCAATATGACATCCCAACTCCTATTCTCAGTGTTCTGACCAATGACGATAAGTGTGCCAAATACCTTCTTCACCAGAGATAATAGATACTGCAGATGCTGGAGAATCCGAGATAACAAGCATGGAGCTGGATGAACACAGCAGGCCAAGCAGCATCATAGGAGCAGGAAAGCTTGACGTTTTGGGCCTAGACCCTTCATCAGAAATGGGGGAGGGGAAGAGGGTTCTGAAATAAATAGGGAGAGAGGGGGAGGCGGATAGAAGATGGATAGAGAAGAGGATAGGTGGAGAGGAGGCAGACAAATCGAAGAGGCGGGGATGGAGCCAGTAAAGTGTAAGTGGTGGGGTAGGGAGGAGATAGGTCAGTCCAGGGAGGACGGACAGGTCAAGGGGGCGGGATGAGGTTAGTAGATAGGAGATGGGGGTGGGGCTTGAGGTGGGAGGAGGGGATAGGTGAGAGGAAGGACAGGTTAGGGAGGCGGGGACGAGCTGGGCTGGTTTTGGGATGCAGTTGGGGGAGGGGAGATTTTGAAGCTTGTGAAATCCACATTGATACCATTGGGCTGCAGGGTTCCCAGGCTGAATATGATTTGCTGTTCCTGCAGCCTTCGGGTGGCATCATTGTGGCATTGTAGGAGGCCCAGGATGGACATGTCGTCTGAGGAATGGGAGGGGGAGTTGAAATGGTTCGCAACTGGGAGGTGCAGTTGTTTGTTGTGAACTGAGCGCAGGTGTTCTGCAAAGCGGTCCCCAAGCCTCCGCTTCACCATCCTTTCTACTTGTGACTCCACTTTCAAGGAACTATGCACCTTTACCCCTAGTTCTCTTTGTTCAACAACACTGTCCGGGGCCCTACCTGTATAGGTCTTGCCCTACTCTGCCTTACCAAAACGCAACACCTGACATTTATCTAAATTAAACTCCATCTGCTACTCTTCGGCCCAATGGCCCATTTGATCAAGGTCCCATTGTACTCTGCGATAATCATCTTCACTGTCCAGTTCACCACCTATTTTGGTGTTATCTGCAAATTTACTAACCTTACTGCCTCTCTTCACATCCAAATTCTTTACATAGATGACGAAAAGCAGTGGACCCAACACCAAACCCTATGGCACACTGCTGGTCACAGACCTTGGAAAAGCAACCCTCTACCACCACCCTTTGTCTCCTACCTTCAAGCCAAGTTTATATTTGATAGGCTAGTTCTCCCCACATCCCATGTGATCTAACATTGCTAACCAGTGCATCGTGGAAAACCTTGTTGAACACTTTGAGAGGTCCACACAGAAAATTTCTACCGCTCTGCCTTCTTTGTCATATCTTCAAAAAATTCAATCAAGGTAGTAAGACACAATTTTCCACACACACAGCTATGTTGGCTATCCCTAATCAGTCCTTGCCTTTCCAAATGCATGTAAATCCTGTTCCTCAGAATCCCCTCCAACAACTTACCCACCACCAATGTAAGGCTCACTGATCTATACTTCCCCAGCTTTTCCTTTCAGCCTTTTTAAAATAATGGTGCCATATTAGCTAATCTCCAGCCTTCCGGCACCTCACCCATGGCAGTCGATGAAAAAAGTATCTCAGCAAGGGTTCCAGCAATCTCATCCCCAGCTCCCCACAAAGTTCTGTGAAACACCTGATCAGGTCCCAGGGATTTATCTACCTTTATACAGTTATAGACTTCCAGCACCTCCCCTTCTAGAATATGAACTCTTTTCAAGACATGCTAATTTACGTCCCCAGGTTCCCGAGCTTCCATGTCCTACTCCACAGTAAACACGGATGTAAAATATTTGTTTAGGATCTTGCTCATTTCTTATGGTTCTACACATAAACAGCCATGTTGAACTTTAAGGGACCCTATTCTCTCCTTAGTTACTCTTTTGCCCTTAATGTACTTATAGAAAGTCTTTGGATTTTCCTTAAGTCTATTTGCCAAAACTAACACATGTCTCCTTTCTCCCTTCTGATTTCCTTCTTAAGTATACTCCTACTGCCCTTTTACTTGGAATTCACTCAATCGCAGCTGTCTTTCCCTGACATATGCCTCCTCCTTTTTCTTGACCAGAGCCTCATTTTCTCTAGTCATCCAGTATTCCCTATACCTACCAGACTTTCCCTTCACACTGACAGGAACATACTGTCTCTCAGCTCATTATCTCATTTTTAAAAGCCTCTCACTTCTTAACAATTCCTTTACTTGTGAACAGCCTCCCCCAATCAACTTTTGAAAGTTCCTGTCTAAAACCATCAAAATCGGCCTGACTCCAATCTAGAACTTTGACTTTTTGATCAGGTCTGTCCGTTTCCACAACAATGTTAAAACTTATGGAATTATGATCACTTGCCCCAGAGTGCTCCTTGACTGACACCTCAGTCACTTACCCTGTCTTATTTTCCAGCAGAAGGTCAAGTATTGGTCTAGTCGGTGCATCCACATACTGAATAAGAAAGTTTTCTTGTACGCAGTTAAATTCATCCCTGTCCAAACCCTTAACATGATGACAGTCCCAATCTATGTTTGGAAAGTGAAAATCCCCTACTATTCCTACTGATATCGGAGATCTCCTGGCATATTTGCTTCTCAATTTCCTGCTGACAATATAATCCCTTGTCTCTTTCTTATTTCTCAGTTCCACCCATATAACTTCAATGGACGATCTCCCAGGAATATCCTCCCTAGGCACAGCTGTAATATTATCCCTAACCAAAAACAAATGGATACTTTTTTAAGATGTCAAACAGGTAATAAATATCTCAGATAACAAGGTGTGGAGCTGGATGAACACAGCAGGCCAAGCAGCATCATAGGAGCAGGAAAGCTTGACGTTTCTGGCCTAGACCCTTCATCAGAAATGGGGGAGGGGAAGAGGGTTCTGAAATAAATAGGGAGTGGGGGTGAGGCGGATAGAAGATGGATAGAGGAGAGGATAAGTGGAGAGGAGGCAGACAAGTCAAAGAGGCGGGGATGGGCGCGCCCCCGGGGGGGGGCGGGCGGGGCCCCCCCCCGCCCCGGGGGGGTAGGAAGGAGATAGGTCAGTCCAGGGAGGATGGACAGGTCAAGGGATGAGGTTAGTAGGTAGGAGATGGGGGTGGGGCTTGAGGTGGGGGGAGGGGATAGGTGGGAGGAAGAACAGGTTAGGGAGGCCGGGACAAGCTGGGCTGGTTTTGGGATGTGGTTGGGGGAGGGGAGATTTTGAAGCTTGTGAAATCCCCCCCCAACACCCACACTCACCTTTACTGGCTCCATCCCCACCTCCTTGACTTGTCTGCCTCCTCTCCACCTATCCTTTCCTGTATCCATCTTCTATCCGCCTCCCCCCCACTGCCTCCCTAATTATTTCAGAACTGCTTCATAATCATGAACTGCTTCAAAAGGTTATTCATGGTCCACATCAACTCTAGCCTCCCAGCCAGCCTTGATAACTTGGAATTTGCCTACCGGCAAAACAGAGCCACAGCAGATGCCATTTCCTACACTCATCCCTGGAATGTCTGGACAATAAGGATACCTACGTCAGGCTCTGACTTTTTGATTACAGATCCACCTTCAACACGATAATCCCAACAAAACTAGTCTCAAAACTCCGAGACCTCCACTCTCTGCAACTGGATCCTCGACTTCCTGGCCCACAGGCTGCAATCAGAGAAGACAGACAGCAGCACCTCCTCCATTATAATCGGAGAACAAGAGAAACGAGACCATACCTCTTGAAGCGTACTCGCCAGTTGTATTTATATCAAATCTTCTTTCCCAGTCTCATTCATGACACTCACTTGTGCCAGTATGTGAGGACTCGTACCAGTGATGATCCTGTTTGTTCAAGGATCTCCAGTCCTAATTATGAAGAATACATCAAGACTGGAATGCTGTGGTGGAGACTTTGTTGTTTGTCATTGAACTTGCATCTCCACGCTAACACAGGCATGGACATAACCGACTAAATGCAACTCACTGTTCTCCATGAGTTGGTGGATGGACAGTCTTGGGGTCCAGCGTGATAATTCAACAATAGTGTGTATGGAGCTGGGTAAGTTGGCAAAGGAGCAGGAACGATACTGTTGCACCCTCCCCCTCCCACATGAAGGTTAAGCCAGAAATAGGTGAGCGTGCTGCTTAGGAGGAGGGACACCGGAGGACTTCTGGATTTCATTGGCCGCTGTTGTATTTCACTCAGGCCCCAAGACTACATCGCAGCCATGGGCTTTATGGCTACTTGCCTCCTGCCAGGTGTATGTGCCCTCAGCTCTCAATGCTGCCTATTTTAAGGGGCTACTAGGCTTGGAGGTGAAAATGGTCAGAGTGCCTGCCATTTCCTCCTTTATGAGCATGCCATTCAAAATTTCCCCACACATAATCTGGATTGCCTCCATCTTCGGTTGCAGCAATGCTGACTTGCTGTCTTTTTTTTTGTTAATTGCTATCCAGCACCCAGTAGTTGATTCTTGCTTTCTTGGCTGCTGTGGTCCTGTTCAGCAGGGGATGCTGGCTGGGACATAGCAGTATGCTATGCAAAAGTGAGATACTTCATTAACTCAGAAAAAGTTTCCCTATAAACATCACTGAGTGAGGAAATGGCTAACAATGGATGGTGAGATTTTCACTGAGACTCAACAGTCACTGTTATGGGATGGCATATACAGCAGGGGCAATGAGCTCACTACCATCCATATGCACCAACAAGTGGGGTGATTGGACTGCCTGGCCACAACCTACTACCTCACAGCTTCCCTGGTTCTCTGTGGCCAAATTTGAAATCTAAACTGCCCTTCCCCACAGACTGACTCTGTGAACAAGACCACCTGCTCGATAACTGCTCCTGACTAGTACATAATTCCTGACATTGCCCATAGCCCTCCATGGCTGAGAACTAGCCCTAATTAGCTGTGACTGGCTCACATTGATGATTACGGCCAAACTGTCTCTGACTGGGTCACATCAATGAGCCTGACTTTGGGATCACTTTGGTTCTACAGCCACTTTTCTTTCAAAGGCTTAATCGAATGCTACTGAGACTTGTCCAGTGCTTCCAAACCTGTGATGGAGATAGAATAAGTTGTGGGTATTTGTCATGAGATTACCAAGTTTGTAACCTTCCATAATAAAACTTGCACAACCAGGATACCAAGCATCAAAGTGGCAATGCCATTGTAGAGAATAGCATTGCAAAAGGGACAATGATATCAGTAAATGTGAAGAATGTTTTATTTGTTGTGAAAAATGCAGGGTTGGCAACAAACTTTGTGTTCTCTTTCCTCTGTGCCACAATCTATGGTTTGCTAGAGTGCATTCCTCAGTATTCTGTATTGAAGAGTAGGGTTTCGTCAGTTTTCTTTGGGAAGATGCCGGTTTTGCCTGGGTGGAGATTATGAGATGCGCGTTATGTCCACGTGTCAATGCAAAAGACTGAGACTTTAAATGTGTTTTTTTTTGCCGTGGTGAGGATATTAGTTCTCGCACAATATACAGAATTTGGACCCTGCACTGAATTCACAGAAATTACACTTCAGCAGATGTGTCTAGTGCAGAACAAATCTGCTTAGCTTGTAACAGTCCCTACAAGCTCCATCAAGGGTGCTAGTGTTTACATCAGTGATAGCACGGTGAGCAAAAACTCTCCACATCCTGAATTTTTATTTTTGCCCCCTAACCATGCTGAAGGTGATTAAAAACGTACCAAGAGAGCTTGCTTCACCAAATACTACCTTTTCAGTATTCCTGTCACATCTTGTTATTGATTCCACTTGTTTGATTTGCACGTAATACAACATTTGTCATATGTCATGTCTATTTTTGGGTGGGTTTGAAGTGTCATAATGTATATAACCAGTTTCTAAGTAGATAGACTACAAATCTGGCAATCTCATGCCAAATCCCAGAATTCTAAACACAGCATGGGGTGGCATGGTGGCTCAGTGGCTCAGTGGTTAGCACTGCTGCCTCACAGCACCAGGGACCCAGGTTTGATTCCAGCCTCGGGCATCTGTCTGTGTGGAGTCTGCACATTCTCCCCATGTCTGTGTGGGTTTTCTCCGGGTGTTCTGGTTTCCTCCCACAGTCCAAAGATGTGCAGGTTAGGTGGATTGGCCATGCTAAATTGCCCATAGTGTTCAAGGAGAGGTGGGATGCTCCAAGGTTCACTGTGGACTTGTTGGGCCAAAGGGCCTGTTTCCACACTGTAGGGGTTCTATATATTCTATTCTATTATCAAAGTGACAGAATTTTCTATCTCCATCATAGGTTTGCTAACACTCTGGACATAAGTGAATTGACTATTGTAATTACCCATACTCTATATTGTAATATATTGTAACCATCACTGTAATGTGATCCAAAATTCAGTCTTAAAAAATGTTATGAAGCAACCAAAGAGTTATTAACACATATTTTCAAAGAAATAGAATATGCTATAATTCTCAGCCACAGCTACATAACCTGCAGGACTTGAGTCAGAGATATACAGCATGGAAACAGACCCTTCAGTACATGTTGCCTATGCCAACCAGATATCCTCAATTAATCTAGTGTCATTTGCCAGCATTTGGCCCATATCCCTCTAAACCCTTCCTATTCATATACCCAACCAGATGCCTTCTAAATGTTTTAATTGAACCCACCTCAACTACCTCCTCTGGCAAAAATAATAAAAGTGACATGGTGTCAGAGATAATAGGTACTGCAGATGCTGGAGAATCCGAGATAACAAGGTGTGGAGCTGGATGAACACAGCAGGCCAAGCAGCATCATAGGAGCAGGAAAGCTTGACGTTTCAGGCCTAGACTGATGAAGGGTCTAGGCCCGAAACGTCAAGCTTTCCTGCTCCGATGATGCTGCTTGGCCTGCTGTGTTCATCCAGCTCCACACCTTGTTATCTCAAAGTCACATGGTGAGCTGGATTGGGACTTGGTGAACTTCTCTCACTTTGGGTTCTTAAGTAACATTTCTTAGTTTCAGTCAGCTAAAAACACTGAAAGAAATTGAGTTGTGGTTAATGTGCAATTACTTGAGTGCTGTGATATTTAAATTAGTGTCAGTTAGTGACAATGATGTCAGTTGATGGTCATTTGGAATGGCAATTTAGGTATTTTTAATCAACGTGTTTAGAGATGTTATGACAATGTAACTGACAGCTGAAAATTGCATTTCAATGCTAATGAGATCAAGTGATGCTTAAAAGATTGTTTTCTATCAGAGGTATTTGACAATCAGGAATTATTCAAATCAACTGAGAAGGTTATTGTAAACTGCAGAATTTGTGCAATGAACGGTCAGGATTGCAACGAGCCATTATTGTCACCAACATTTTCATCAAGACCTCAGGAAAGGTCAGAATTGGAGTTGGTTGAATTTGATGGGAAAGTTTATGGACATTTATAATCAGCCTGTTCAGATGCACCTCTGGAGCGTGCAGGACTTGAAACCAAGCCTTCTGGCTCAGAATCAGGGATAGTATCATGGCAGTGCAAGAGCTTTCAGGAAAAGTTTATATCATTATTATCAACTATTACTGAAGATCAACTGAGATAAATTATTGCACAGTGTTATTACTGTGGACACAGTGATAAGAAAACGGAAACAAATTTATCTGGCATGCAGTAATCATATCCTGGTATTTATGATAACAGACTGCAGTTTGCAAATGAACATTTAGTTAAGTGGATTGGCTGTGCTAAATTACTCAATAGTATCTTGGGATGTGTAGGTTAGGTGTGTTAGCCATGGGAAATGCAGGATGACAGGGACAGAGTAGGGGAATAGGCCTGGGTTGGATGCTCTTCGGAGGGTTGGTGTGGACTCGTTGGGCCAAATGGCCTGTTTCCACACTATAGGGATTCTATGAAAATTTACAACATTTTGCCAGGGAATATGAATTTGTTCATTTCGTAGATTCTCCTTTTTACCACCCGTTGGATGATGAAGTAGGACTCAGAACCATAACAGAACACTTCATGACGAATAAAGATATTGATCTGGCTCTACTAAATTAAAGATTGTCAACATGGCAAAATAGACTATTACTAGCAGAAGTAGTAATGGGAAGCAGACTGCAAACACAACTTTCATTACTGTCTGACAAACTAATGCGGCGGCACAGTGGCTCAGTGGTTAGCACTGCTGCCTCACATTGCCAGAGAACTGGGTTTGATTCCACCCTTGGGCAACTGTCTGTGTTGAGTTTTCACATTCTCCCCATGTCTGCATGGGTTTCCTCCAGGTGCTCCAGTTTCTTCCCATACTCCATAGATATGCGGTCTAGGTGGAATAGCCATGCTAAATTGCCCCTAGTGTTCAGGGATGTGGAGATTAGCTGGGTTATAGGGGGATGGGTCAGTGTGGACTTGTTGGGCCGAAGGGCCTGTTTTCCACACTGCAGGGATTCTATGAAATTTAACCTGCATATTACAATGCAAGCCTTTGAAAGTGTCAGACAACGTGGAAGAAGTAAAGACAACAATCTCTTCCCCCAGTGTTAGCAAAACAGTGGAGCTGGTCGTCAACTTCAGGAAGTGGAGTGGAGGACGTGCCCCTGTCTGTATCAATGGTGTTGAAGTGGAGATGGTAGATGTTCAAGTTCCTTGGAGTAAATATCACCAATAATCTGTCATGGTCCATCCCAGGCAATGCTTAGGTCAAGAAAGCATACTACCTCAGAAGGCTAAGAAAATTTGGCATGTCCACAATGACCCTTGCCAATTTTTATAGATGCACCATAGAAAACATCATATCTGGATGCATCACAGCTTGGTACAGGAATTGCTCTGCCCAAGACCACATGAAATTACAGAGAATTGAGAACACAGCCCAGTCCATCACACAAACCAGCCTTCTATCCTTTAACTCTGTCTGTACTTCCTGTGCCTCAGGAAAGCAACCAAAATAATCAAAGATCCCTCCCACCCCAGCTATACTCTCTTTCACCCTCTTCCATCTGGCAGAGATACAAAAGTTTGAGAACATGTCCCAACTGATTCAAAAACAGCTGCTTCCCTGCTGTTATCAGGCTTTTGAATAGGCTTCCCATAAATTAGAGTTGATCTTTCTCTGCACCTTCTCATGTGGCTGGATTCTGTTCGGTTATGCTGATGTACTTATGTACACCATACACCAAGCAAAACAATACTTATCACTGTATCTCGGTATACGAGACAATAATAAATTAAATCAAAAGAATGAAAATAAAGAAACTAACCAAAATCTCCAGTTAATGTCATCAGAAAACGATCTGTCAGTTCTTAAATCTATGGATCCCAGACAAACAGCAAGAGGAAATTGTTGTTGGGGAAAACAAAAGCTGCTTGACCTGCTGTGTTCATCCAGCCCCATGCTTGTTATAGCAAAAATCATATTTGGTTGAAACATCCTGAGATATTTTAAAGAGAAAACAGATAGCCTTAATATCGGAACAGTGAACAGTACAAGCATGGCTGAATTACTTTGATTCTGAAACTCATGAAGAGCACAGAAGAACCAGTGGAAATTCTCTACTGACCAAAAGAATGCACACTCAAGCAAAGCAAAGGTTGAGACAATCAACCTTAGAAGCAAATCTGACTGAGATCGGGAGAGTTGTGAAACTGCTCGAGATAGTCTCTGAGAGATTTGAGACTTTGCAGGAATACACAGGAGTATAGGGCAAAGGTTTGGTTTAACAGCATCAGCCTGTGGGATCACAATGTAATGATACTGACTTAAAAATAGCTGGAGAGGGGTCTCATGTATGGAAAAACATGCAGATGACTGTAGACCCTGCTAATATGAAACTAAAGATATCAAAATATACAGCGATTACTTCAGGCTCATTTCAAAGATAACAAGACTCTCCATCACACTAACCTACAGATAAATGAGTGGGCCACATAAGGAGATTCTAGGAAAGTGGCAGACTGAGAAGAGGTTTGCCTGGTTGGCTAAGGGAAGCGGGGGTGGGGTGGGGTGGGGGGTTGGGGAAGAGTTGGTGGGGCAGACTGTATTGTCTCAGTCTTGGTCACAATGAGGTCCATGAGCTGCGTCTACTTTTTGGAGGTGAGGGTGGAGGGCAGAGAGGTTTAAAAAGGCAGTTTGCAACAGAGAAAAAGAAGCCACAGTTATCTTTGCATGCTATGACAATCCTGGAATGCTGATAAGTTTTACCAGATGACATTAGACCCTGAGATTGTATTAGGTGTGGTCCAGCCAGATCTGGTGGTGAATGGCTAAACCAGTTAAAATGGAGGAAGAGGCTAAACTCTTCCATATCTATCCAAGTTTGTATCACTTGGATTTAAGGTGAGCGGAGATAGTGGCCATACCAGGGGAGCAGTCAAAGTGAGAGTGTGTCATAGTTTTATTGGGGACAAGGGCATCAAAGATGGACGTGAAGGTTTGATCAAGAGAATAGGCAGCCACAGAAAAAGCCACACAACAAAAGTTATCTTTTATTAATTACATAAATACAGATCTTTCTTTACAATCCAGTTGGGAAGATAACAAGATGGGCAAATCTGTGACCACAGCCACAAAAAAAAAAGGCAGAGAGCTAAGGAAAGAAAGTTATTACCAAAATAAAAGGCATACCCTTTGGTCCAGACCCGAAACGTCAGTTTTCCTGCTCCTCTGATGCTGCCTGGTCTGCTGTGTTCATCCAGCTCTACACCTTGTTATCTCAGACTCCAGCATTGGCAGTTCCTACTATCTCATATCTGGCACATTGTTTTGTTAAAGTCTTATCTACAGGTAAACAAAATGAGAGTGAAAACCATGTTATCCTGAATCATGCCCAAAATTACACAGAAATCTGACTTTAGATATTTCAGATATTCCAGAAATATTCTTTTTGATTTAATCACAGCACAATATGTCACAAAATAAATTTGGGGAGGAGTTTCTGCTGAGTTTTTTTTAATTTAAAACTTGAACCCCTCCTCAAGCAACTTGGAGGTGAGCTCGGAAACAGAATAAAGATGCTGTTCCTTCTGTTGATCACAGCTACTGTCCTGCCTTCTGTGAGTTTACTTCTAATTTTATATCAGTTTCAAATCACTTCAGAACATTCCTGTTGTGAGCTTTTGTGTTCAGATCAACTGTGGCTCAATGCCCCTTGCTGTTAGATGCTGGTTCTGGGTTCAAACTCCATTCTGGAGACTTAAATATGTAATCTAGCCTGCAAATCCAGTACAGCGCTAAGGGATGCTGCACGCTTGGACATACCTTTCAAAATCAAGCCTTGACCCCTGTTCCAGGTACATGGAGCAGATTTAATGATACTATTGCAAAGAAGATCAGTTGAATTTGTCCCTGGTGTCCTGGCCGATGCTTGTTCCTCAATCAACTGCACAAAGAACACTGATCTCAGTAAATGTGTGACAATCCTGTTGCAAATTGACGAACGCATCTTTTCTTAAAAAGTACTTCGTTGACTCTCTGGGAGGTTCTGAAAGTAATTATCAGAGCAGTGTAAATTTTGTGACTTTTTAATATGAATGAAGACTTCTGGGCTAAGAAGGGTCCTGAACCGAAACGTCAAGCTTTCCTGCTCCTCTGATGCTGCTTGGCCTGCTGTGTTCATCCAGCTCTACACCTTGTTATCTCAGATTCTCCAGCATCGGCAGTTCTACTATCTCAGGGTAACCTGACTGTAGCTTGACAGGAAATGTGGCTGCCTCAAGTTACCTGACAAACAGCTACCAACTGGATTACAGGAAGACCTGTCCAGACATGTGAGAACAATCATCCAGCGGCAAACAAAGTTCCTTGATAACTCACTGTGACAAAGTCAATTGGGAACTGTCCAGACCAAAAACTAAGCATGGTTGGAAGATGTCTCCTAAACACCAATGTTTATGAGCATGATTTAGTTTTTTTTCGGTAAGTTGCCTCGTAACAGGGGCCATCTCAACTTGTCAGCTAAGAATAATTCAAAAAAGGAAGCTGGATGGACAAAGAGATATTCCATCTTGAACCATCCAGCAGAGACAGAGGGAGGGAGAGAAAAAGAGATAGCCATCTCAAAAAAGCTAAATGGTATACTCCAAAGTAATTGGTAGCTAAAAGTGCTTTACCTGCAGATCCAGTAGCCAAGAATCATTTCTCTCCCAAAATTTGTTTTCCTGTTGGTCTAGAAATACATGAAAAAAAATGAACTAACCTACACAGAAGCCATTATAGATGTCAGATCTGAATCTAACTGTCAATCATATCACTTCTGCAATGAAGAACTTAAGAAGCAGGCTCCAATGATATACAATGGAGACATTAATTATTTTTTCTTATAAGTATTCTCAATCTTATTAGCACCAGTTTTGGTCTTGATGTCTATTGTTTATTGTCAATAACTTTATTGCTTAATGCTTAAGAAATCACCAAGTATTAACTTGTAATAAACCAACCTTTAACCTACCAACCAAAGCCTTCTCTCTTGATCTGTTTATACTTGAATTATTTAAATTGAAAGAGGGATACATGAGTTATATTAATCATTGGTTCATTGACCATGTGGTGGACATGCCTGATAGTCGTGGCAGTATTAATAATTATTTTACTCATTCGTGCTTTAATTATGGTGTAAGGTTTTTATTAATTAAAATAGATTTTAACGATTAAAATTAAAGATTCCATTTAACATTTTCACGAAGTTACTCAACATGTTTTAAATGCTTGTCCCTTAAATGATTGAAAGGTGTTTTTTTACACTGAGGTTTTTACCTACAGTCTGTGAAGAAAACAGGGTTTATATTAAAACTATTGCAGTCATGAGAAACTTGTGGAGGATTCATGATAAAGGACTAACCACACCAAACTAGAACATAGTAACTGTGCAGTATGGTGCGAGGTGGAAATAGCTTGGTGACTGTGAGGTGGCTGTAACTCCACACATTTACTGTGATGTTCCAGGCACGGGAATACTCGAGGGCTGTCTCTGTACACTCCACCAAGCTGCTGAATCTGACGCTCCGCCTGGAGAAGATGGAAACTGGTCATTCCTACACTCAGCTCGACTTTGAGCTGTTGAAGCTGGAGATCCAAGAGCTGGAGTCACTCACCGATCAGCTGAGGCGCTCCCTTAATGGCAGCAACAGCATCATCAATCAGCTCTACAGTGAGGTCAGGAAGAAACAAATTGCTCTCCTTATTGTCTTGTGTTTCTCTGTCTTGCACTAGTTGAAAATTTTACATCTTTGGGACTCTGACAAAATTGCCAGGGGAGCAGTTGCAGAGATTTACTGATCTGATGGAGGGAGTTATTAGTCACAATAACAACAAATTACTTTTTTTCTAGTGCCTTTGAAGGAGCCCCTGCAAGTTGGCGTTGGCTGAGTAGGCAGCATCCAATCTCCTGAGCACAGGCTTGTCCTCTTCGTCTGCTTTTTTCTTTTGTTTATTTTTCCCCTTCTTTCCCTTTCTTTTTACCTCAAACTTACCTGATGAAGAGAGCTCTTCGGTGGGAAGGCAGCTTCAACGTGCTCCGCAGCGGTAGTGTTGTCTTCACAGGCAGCATGGTTACAGAGTTGGTTGGTTGGTCGGCAAAGTCTGGAGCCTCGCTTCCGCATGGAGTGAGCCCCTGATGGTGGCATGGTATGGGCTGGGGAGCCCGAAGCGCGCCTCTGACAGTGGCATGATGTGAGCTGGGAAGCCCAGAATGGGACTGTAGCAGTGGAAAAGGAAAAGCTGGACTAAGTTTTTTTTTTATTTTGTTCTAAGTTAATATGAATAGTGCCTATGTACGGTGACAGTACACACTTTTCACTATATTTTATATTAAATAAATGGGACAATAAATGATTCAATTCAAAGGACCTCACAGCAGCTGTACCAAACAAGGTTTAACAGGAGCAAAGAAATTAAGAGGGATGAGAAGGTGGACATAGAGTGTGTGTGTATGTGTGTGCGCGTGCGTGTGTGAGAGAGAGAGAGAGAGACGGACAAACAGGAGAAGGAATGTTCAGTGGTGCAGAAATTGAAGCCATATGTTGGCATCACTCTGTGTCACAAACCAGCCAACTGAGCTAATCTTCTGAATATATTTTTAAAAATTCTTTACAATGAATTTATTTAAATTAATATCAGCATTGCTGCCACTCATACCTTGATCTGACTTTGGAAGATGACTAATATCTTCAAGTGAAAATTTAGGTCAGTGAAAGCATCATCAAATGCACGTTCTACCAATGGCACACTGCCCTACATGTGATTCCAGGCCCACAGTAATGTGCATGACTGTTAACTGGCCTCTGAAATAGCGTTGAGAGTCAGCCAACAGAACTAAAGCCTCGACGGAAATCTCAAACCAGATGGACCACAACGGTTTATGGAGGTGCTTCACTACCAATTCAAGGGCATTTAGTGATGGACAACAAATGCTGGCATCTTCAGTGATGCCCACATTCCATGAAAAATAATTTTTAAAAGTCCATTCTCAATTTACCTCAATTTCTTCCTGTTCTACTGAGAATCATTATTGATCTAGTACAGGCGGCACAGTGGCTCAGTGGTTAGCACTGCTGCCTCACAGTGCCAGGGACCTGGGTTTGATTTCAGCCTCAGGTGACTGTCTGTGTGGAGTTTGCACATTCTCCCCATATCTGTGTGGGTTTCCTCCAGGTTATTTTGGTTTCCTTCCACCGTCCAAAGATGTGCAGGCTAGGAGAATTGGCCATGCTAAATTGCCCATAGTGTTTAGGGATGTTTAGGTTAGGTGGGTTAGACATGGGAAATGCAGGGATAGTGGAATGGGTCTGGGTAGGATGCTCTTCGGAAGTCCAGTGTGGACTTGTTGAGCCGAATGGCCTGTTTCCACACAGTAGAGATGCTATGATATGCACCTAACATTCATTCATTTCATCTCAGCCTCACACAAACAGCATTGTTGTATGTGCCACACCCACACCTCACAGCTTGTAGGCCAGCTATCAACAGTCCACCCACATCACCCAAACAGATTGCACAACAATCACTGCTAAAGAGACAATTCTGCAACGATGCCTGCAAATTTAAAGTTTGTAAATGTGACTCCACTGTTTAAGAAAGGAAAGAAAATGTGGAATTACAGAACTGTGAGCCTGGTGTCTGTAGTTGGGTAAATACTAGAATCTATTAAAATGGATATGTTTGCCGGATATTTAAAAGTAATTGCCTGATTGTACAGAGCCAAACTGGATTTATGAAAGGGAATCATGTTTGACAACGAGTTTTTTTCGAGGATATTATTAACAGAGTGAATAAGGGTGAACCAGTGGATGATTTTTTTCAATTCATTAAGCTAATGTGGACTCCGTTGGCTGGGCCAACATTTATTGCCATCACTAATTGCCGTCGAGAAGGCGTTGATGAGCTGTCTTCTTAACTACTGCAGTCCTTTTGGTGCACTTAGACCCACAGTGCAGTTCGTTAGGAGTTCCAGGATTCTGTACTAGTGACAGTGAAGGAAAGGCAAGACCTTTCTAAGGATGGTGAGTGGCTCAGAGGGAATTTGCAGTTGCTGGTATTCTCATGTATTGGCTGCCCTTGTCCTTCTAGATGGAGTATTTAGGTTTTCAGAAGGCTTCTGATGAAGCACCACAAGGAAGTTTAGTAAGTAAAGTGAAAGCACTTGAGACTTGGGGATAATGTAATAGGCATAAATAGAGGATTGGTTTACAGTAGGCAGCATGCATTTTGGTAACAGGAGTACAGGTGCAAAGTATTTCTTTAATGGTGAGAGATTGGAAAGTGTTGGTGTTTAATAGGACCTGGGTAACCTTGTTCATACATCACTGAAAGCTAGCATACAGTGCGGTAAGCAATTCAGAAATCAAGTGGAATGCTTGCCTTTTTCGCAAGAGGATTAGAATATAACAACGAAGAAGTCTTGCTTCAATTGCATAGAAAACTGGAGATATTGTACAGGAATATCATGTTTAGCTCTGGTACCTTTCCCTAAGGGAGGGTATACTTCCATTGAAGGAGTAGAACAGGGAATCACCAGACTGTTACCTGCGATGGTGGGACTGGGCCTCTACTCGCTGAAGCTTCGAAAAATTGGAGTGATCCGACAGAAACTGACAAAATTCTTAATAAGGCAGACAAAATTGATACAAAAAGGATTTTTCCCTCTGGTTGTGAGGTCTGGAACCAGGCAGCGCAGTCTAAGAATTAAATGCAAACCACTTAGTACTGAGATGAGGAGGAACTTCATCATTCACGAGGTGGTGAATCTTTGGAATTCTGTACTCCATAGAATTGTGGATGCTCAGTCATTGAGTATGTTCAAGACAGAGTTCCACAGGTTCTACATGTTCATTACATGAAGGGAAAATATGCATTGAGGTTGATAGTCAACCATGATCTAGAATGGCAGGCAGGTTTGAGGGGGTGAATTGCCTACTGCTGCCCCTAAATTCCTAATCCTTTCGCTATTTACTTTTACACTATTTCCCCTGGTTATAAACCACTTTGAGAATGGAAAGAAGTCCTCCTTAGCTACTCAAGCTTTTCCCTCACAGCTTCTAAAATGGTCTCCAACTGGCACCCCTTCCATCTACCCAGAATCTTTCCTCAAAATTAAATTTATTACTATTATTCTCTCAGGGTGTTTGCTACAAACTGGCTATAAAAATTCTCCCCAAAACTTTGAAGAATGTAAAATACATTTTTCCTGAAATTGTCCCAGTTAATGTCAATAGTGTAGCTGCTCATGCCTGCATGTGGGTTCAGAAGTTTAATGTCTTAAAATAACTGTTGAAGATCAGTGATTGCAGAATCAGAGGTTCACTCTAATTTCTCCAGCTGTTCCATGAACCTTTGGTCTGTGCATTGCAATGGCTGGAGAAACTGGAAATGAATGTATTAGCATGTCAATAAGCTTTACAGGTACTTGAAGCAACTGTGCAGCATAAAGGAAACATTGCTAGCAAGTCAGCCAGTGGTATCAGAAGATTGAACCAGATAGACCACACCACTACCATCTTAAGGGCAATTAGGAGCAGGCAACAAATGCTGGCCTTTCCAGTGATCTCCACATTCCATGAGAAAATATTTTTTAAGAAGTCCAGCTTCCTAATTCAGCACATTGCACCAACATTCACTTTCAGTCAAAACGCGTATCTAACAATCATTCATTTCATCTTACACCCAAGCAATTAGCATTGTTGCATGTCACACCCACGCCTCATAAAGAAGATTGTGTGCCAACTATTTAATAAGAACGTCCACATCACCCAAACCGATTGCACAACACTCATTGCTAAATTTCCTTCTCTTGAAGGAGATGGTGTCACACAACTAAGCTGTACAGTTCAATTCCATCTTTCCAGCTCACAGTCCCTTTCCCTATAGGCTACAGCAATTCAAATACATTTCCAGATATTTTTTCAGTGCAACAAGGGTTTGTGCTTCTCTCACTTTCGGCCAGCAATTTCCAGAACTCTCTTGCCCTTGGAGTGAAGGATTTCTCATCTCCCCTGCCCTTATTCCTTGCACTAATTACTTTTATTCTATGCCCCCTGGTTATTGACTGCTCCGTTAGTGGAAAGAAGTCTTTCCTATTTGCTTTAATTTGGCCCCAGCACCACCTCTAAAGAAAACAACCCACAGCAAATCTTTTCTCAGACCTTGAAATATATTTTTCCAGCCACATCCTTGTAAACTCCTTTTGTAACATCAATAATGAAATCACATCCTTCCTGCAATGTTGTGACTAAAGTGGTTGCAGTACTGCAGCTACTTGTACAGTTGTTCTTGTCTGCTTCTAACAAAACTATCCTGCTTTTATCTCTATACCACAGCCATTAAAACAAAGCATTCTGTCTGTCTTCTTGCCCATGTAATCTACCTGAACTTGTAGTCTTATTGAGTTGTACTATGAAGATCGTAAGATAATATCAATATTTTTAGAATTGGGGTCCTAAAATGGATTTCACTTCAATAACGGAGCCCAGGACTGAGCTGTGTGGAACCCCAGTGTAAACAAACAGAAAAACATGTTAACAATAATCCTTTCCTTCTTGTCACTGAGATATTTTGAATTCAAATTTCAACTTTCCACTTTCCCTTGGATTCCATGAGGTTTATATTGTTTGGAACTCATCAAAAGCCTTGCTGAAATCCAGGTGGACCACATTAACATGCTGTTATCATCAAACTCCTTGTTACCTCCTTGAAGATTTCAAACAAGTTAGTCAGACATGACATCCCCTCAACAATCCATATTGACCCTCCTTGATGAAGTCACACCTTTGTAAAGGATGATTCTCTAAATTATTTATTAAAGACCAGACTATGCACATCTCTTCCTCTTTCTATAACCGATACAGTGGTTGCAGTTCTTCCACATCATGTCTTTAGCCAGCAAAACTTGGAAATGATGGTCAAAATTACTACTATTTCTTTCCCTACTACTCTTGGTACCCTGGGATACATTTTAATTGGGCCTGGTGGCTTATCCAGTTCCAGGAATGTTAAAATCTTAACTAGAATCTTAACTTATCTGAATGTTATCTCATTCAATATTTCAAACTCCTCCTTAAACAGGGTGTATATTTCAATCAGAGATAAAAGGTACTGCAGATGCTGGAGAATCCGAGATAACAAG
>JAHRHZ010000092.1:4437886-4453747 GCA_024137785.1 Ginglymostoma cirratum | reverse complement strand
CACAAGCTTCAAAATCTCCCCTCCCCCAACCGCATCCCAAAACCAGCCCAGCTCATCTCCACCTCCCTAACCTGTTTTTCCTCTCACCTCAAGCCACACCCCCATCTCCCATCTACTAACATCATCCCGCCCCCTTGACCTGTCCGTCCTCCCTGGACTGACCTATCTCCTCCCTACCCCCCTACCTACACTCACCTTTACTGGCTCCATCCCTGCCTCTTCGACTTGTCTGCCTCCTCTCCACCTATCCTCTCCTCTATCCATCCTCTATCCGCCTCCCCCTCTCTCCCTATTTATTTCAGAACCCTCTTCCCCTCCCCCATTTCTGATGAAGGGTTTAGGCCCGAAACGTCAAGTTTTCCTGCTCCTATGATGCTGCTTGGCCTGCTGTGTTCATCCAGCCCCATGCTTGTTACCCTGTATATTTCAATCAACCCTTTCTTTCATGAAGACAAATGCAAAATTTACCTTCAGAATCATGCCTACATCTTCTGCCTCCAGGTTACCTCTGGTCTCTAATTTACCCTAATCTTTAGCCATCAGTCAATTTTGTGGCCTTTGCAAGGTGGATGAGCTGGCTTTTTGTACATCCAGCTCTTTTGCCTTTATGTGTTCCCCACACACTGAACAGGAACAGTCTTGTGTCAAATTGTCAAATGAGCTGATCTTGCAGAGGCCTGGTGAGGTTATCTCCCTGGCTTACCAGTGAAGATAGTACCTGAGAAACAGAGACCCAGAGGTTGTTGGGCATTATTGGCTGTCCAACACTTGAAGTTAGGAGGCATTTCACTGTCGCACGTTTGCCTCCAGTATTAGCAAGTGATACCCAGTGGGCGCGTTTGAGCTCTCATCAGTCTATTTACCTTGTATCTCTTCACAGTGTATTAGCAGATATCAAATTCAGGAACCACAACACAGACATTGTACAAACGTGTGACTGAAGAAGTGCCCTCTGGTATTACTGTTTAGCTTGGCACCTCCTTCACTTACTTAGCAAGTCTTGAGAGAAGAGATACTCAGTATCAATATCACATGGGGGTAGTATGCTTCAGCATTCACTCATAGAACCATTAAGGATGTACAACACGGAAACAGACTCTTCTGTCTAAATTGTCCATGCCTACCACATACCCTAAATTAATCTAGTCCCATTTGCCAGTATTTGGCACTTATTCCTCTAAAGGCTTCCTATTCATATACCCATGCAGATGCTTTTTAAACGTTGTAATTATACAAGCCTCCACCACTTCCTCTGGTGGCTCATTCCATACATGCACCATCCTCTGCGTGAAAAAGTTGCCCTTTGGATCCTTTTTAAATCTTTCTTCTCTCACCTTAAACCTGTGCCCTCTAGTTTTGGAATCCCCTACCCTGGGAAAAAGACCTTGGCTATTCACCCTATCCATGCCCCTCATGATTTTATAAATCTCTATAAGGTAACCCATCAGCTTTCACGCTCCAGGGAAAATAGCCCCAGCCTATTCAGCTTCTCCCTATAGCTCAAACCTTCCAACTCTGGCAACATCCTTGTAAGTCTTTTCTGAACACTTTCAAGTTTCAGAACATCTTTCCTATAGCAGAGAAACCACAACTGATTGCAATATTCCAAAGTAGCCTTCAACTCCAATGCTCAATGCACTGACCAATAAAGGCAAGTGTACCAAATGCTTTCTTCACCACCCTGTCTACCTGCGACTCCACTTTCAAGGAACTATGAACTTGCACTTCAAGGTCTGTGTTTGGCAACACTCCATGGACTTTACCATTAAGTGTATAAGTCTTGCCCTGATCTGCCTTCCAAAATGCAATGCTTCACATTTATCTAAATTAAACTCCACCTGCTACTCCTCGGCCCATTAGCCCATCTGATCAAGGTCCTGTTGTACTCTAAGGTAATTTTCTTCGCTGTCCACTACACCACAAATTTTGGTGTCATCTGCAAACTTACTCACCATAGCTCCTGTATTCACATTCAAATCATTTATACAAACGACAAAAAGCAGTGGACCCAGCATAGATCCTTGCGCCATACTGCTGGCCACAGACCTCCAGTCCAAAAAGCAACCCTCCACCACCACCCCCTGTCTCCTACCTTCGAGCCAATTTTGATTCCAAATGCCTAATTCTCCCTGCAATCCATGTGATTTAACCTTGCGAACCAGTCCACCATGCAGAATCTTGTTGTATGCCTTGCTGAACTACACATAGATCACATCCACTGCTCTGCCTTCATCAATCCTCTTCATGACCTCCTTCAAAAAACTCCATCAAGTTGGTGAGACACGATTTCCCACAGACAAAGCCATGTTGACTCTCCCTAATCAGTCCTTTCCTTTCCAAATGCATGTAAATTCAGTCCCTCAAGCCCCTCAAACAACTCACCCACCACTGACATCAGGCTCACCCGTCTATAGTTCCCTGACTTTTCCTTACCAGCTTTCTTAAATAATGCCACCACATTAGCCAACCTCCAGGCTCCGGCACCTCATCCTATCAATGATACAAATGTCTCAGCAAGGGGCCCAGCAATCACTTCCCTAGCTTCTCACAAAGTTCAGTCCAATCCCAGGGATTTACTCACCTTCATGCATTTTAAGAAGTCCAACCCCACCTCCCCTGTAATATGGACACTTTTCAATACATCACTATTTCTCAAAGTTCTTTAGCTTCCACTCATTGAGAGCATGGATTAATAGAATGAAACCACATAGAAGCTGCCCATTGTGCTTGTGTCACCTCTTTGAAAGAGGAATCCATATAAAATCCCACTTTTCAGTTCTTTCTCCATTGTCCAGAAAGGATTCTCCCCATTCAAATATTTATTAAATTACAATTTTGACAGTTGCTATTGAATCTGTTGTTATCAGCATTTTAGGCAGCGCATTCCAGATTGTAACAATTTTGGTGGCCGCCTTTAATCAAATTGATTATAACTAAAACATAAAGGGATAGAATTATGCATTGTCAATTCATATCACTGGTTGGGCCACAACTGGAACTCTGTGAGCAGTTCTGGGCACTGTACTTTAGTCTTGGAAAGACTTACTGCAACAGGTACTTGAACTTCTACGATTAATTTACAAAGAGAGTTTTTTGGACTGGAGGCCTGTAACCAGTGGTTGTCCACAGGGATCGGTAGTGGGTGTACTTTTGTTTGTCATTTATCTAAAAGATTTGGATGATAATATAGGAGGCATGGCTGGTAAATTTGCAGATGACACCAAAATTGGTAGTATAGTGGACAGTGAAGAAGGTTCTCGAAGATTACGAAGAGATGTTGATCAATCCGGGTTAATGGGCTGAGGAGTGGCAGATGAAGTTTAATTTGGATAAATGAAATGTATTGCATTTTGGTAAAACAAGCAAGAGCAGGACTTCTACAACTAAAAGTAGAATACTAGGTATTGTTGCAGAACAGACAGACCGAGGGGTTCAGGCACATAATTATTTGAAATTTGCGTCTCATCTAGACAGGTTGGTTAAGAAGGTGTTTAGGATGCTTGTTTTCATTGCTCAGACTTTTGAGTATTGGAGTTGGGACATCATGGTGAGGTTATACTGGACTTTGAGGTCTCTCCTGGAGTACTTGGGCAGTTCTGGTCGCCCTGCTATATGAAGAATATTATTAAATTGGAGAGGGTTCAGAAAAGATTTACCATGATGTTGCCAGGAATAGAGGGTTTGTGTTGTAAAAATAGGCTGGATAGGCTGAGAATTTTTTCACTGGAGCATATGAGGTTGAGGGGTGACCTTGTAGAGGTTTATACAATCACGAGGGGCATTGATAAGTTGAATAGCAAGAGTCTTTTCCTTCGGGTGAGGGAGTTCAAAACTAGGGGGAATATTTTTAAGGTGAGAGGAGAACGTTTTAAAAAACACAGACAGTAGTTCATGTGTGGAATGAACTGCTAGAGGAAGTGGTGGATGCAGGTACAGTTACAACATTTAAAAGACATTTGGATAAATACAACTTAACAACTTCTCCTTCAATTCCTCCCACTTCCTACAGACAAAGGGGGTGGCCGTGGGTACCCGCACGGGCCCAAGCTATGTCTGCCTCTTTGTAGGATACGCAGAACAATCCCTCTTCTGAAGCTACACTGGCCCTATACCCCACCTCTTCCTCTGTTACATCGATGACTATATCGGCGCCGCCTCATGCTCCCACAAGGAGCTCGAACAGTTCATCCACTTCACCAACACCTTCCACCCCAACCATGAGTTCACCTGGACCATCTCCAATACCTCTCTCTCCTTCCTGGACCTCTCTGTTTCCATCTCTGGCAGCCACCTGGAAGCCAATATCCATTTCAAGCCTACCGACTCCCACAGCTACCTAGAATACACCTCCTCTCACCCACCTTCCTGCAAAAATGCCATCCCCTATTCCCAATTCCTTCACCTCCACCACATCTGCTCCCAAGATGAGGCAATCCACTCCCGGACATCCCAGATGTCCTCATTTTTCAAGGACCGCAAATTCCCCTCCAAAGTGGTCGAAAACGCTCTCGCCTGCGTCTCTCGCATTTCCCGCAACTCATCCCTCAAACTCCCTCCCCGCAATAACAACCAAAACAGAATCCCCCTTGTCCTCACGTACCAGTCCACCAACCCCCAGATCCAACGCATCATCCTCCAGCACTTCTGCCATCTGCAATCTGACCCCATTACCAAAGACTTTTTTCGCTCCCCACCCTTATCTGCCTTCCGGTGGGGCCACTTTCTCCGTAACTCCCTTGTCCGCTCCACACTCCCCACCAGCCCTACCACCCCCGGCACTTTTTCCTGCAACCGCAACCTGTCCCTACACCTCCCCCCTCACCCCCATTCCAGGCCCCAAGAAAACCTTCCACATCAAACAGATGTTCACCTGCACGCCTGCTAATGTGGTATACTGTATCCACTGTTCCCGATGTGGCCTCCTCTACATCGGGGAAACCAAGCGGAGGCTTGGAGACCGCTTTGTGGAACACCTATGCTCGGTTTGTGACAAACGACTGCACCTCCCAGTCGCGAACCGACTCCTCCTTCAACTCCCCCTCCCACTCCTTGGACGAGATGTCCATCCTAGGCCTCCTCCAGTGCCACAATGATGCCACCTGAAGGTTTCAGGAACAGCGCCTCACATTTCGCTTGGGAACCCTGCAGCCCAATGGTATCAATGTGGACTTCTCAAGCTTCAAAATCTCCCCTCTCCCAAAGCCAGCCCAGCTCGTCCCTGCCTCTCTAACCTGTCCATCCTTTCTCCCACCTATTCACTCCCCCAACCTCAAGCCCTACCCCTACCTCCTACCTACCAGCCTCATCCCCACCTCCTTGACCTGTCCGTCCTCCCTGACCAACCCCCACCCGAACTCCCCACCTACACTCACCTTTGCTGGCTCCATCCCCACCCCTTTGACCTGTCCGTCTCCTGTCCACCTATCTGCTCCTTTGTCCATCTTCCATCGGCCTCCCCCCTCTCTATATTTATTTCAGAATCCCCTTCCCCTCCCCCATTTCTGAAGAAGGGTCCAGACCCGAAGCGTCAGCTCTTCTGCTCCTCTGATGCTGCTTGGCCTGCCGTGTTCATCCAGCTCTACTTCTTGTTATCTCCGATTCTCCAGCATCGGCAGTTCCTACTATCTCTGGGTAAATACATGAATAGGAAAGGTTTGGAGAGATATGGGCCAAATGCAGACAAATAGAACTGGTTTAATTTTGGAACATGGTCAGTGTGGACTTCTAGGTCTGAAGACTGTGACTCTACTAGACAATCGAGGGCTGTACTCCCTAGAATTAGAAGGTTCAGGTGTTACTTGATCAACAAATTAAAGATGTTAAAGGGTTAGGTAACTAATGTGATGAATCCCTTTTTATTGTTGCATGGAAGTTGTGCTGAAAGCTAGAACTCTGTAATAATGGCAACATTTTAATTTTAATGTTCAGGGAGACAGAGAGTTCTAAGGATTATAGTATTTGGAAGAATCCATGTTTGTTCTAGCTTGTTAGAATATAAGTAATTTCTATCCTTGCAAAATCTAAACCTTTTCAACCATAATCTTTGCATGTTTGTTTCAATAAGTTTGTTTTTGGTCATAAACCAGTAATTTGGTGCTGGCTGAGTAAACAGGATGACTGTTCTTAACACTGAACGTGACACAGTCTGAGACCTATACCATCGACCATGTCGCCAACCTGTAAATTTAATGTAATGACTAGTGAAGGGATGGGACTGGAAAAGAATCAGTGAACCTGTCAGCCTCAGTCATAACAATAGGGAGGAACTATTTCCACTGTTTCTGGAGTGTAGAACTAAGGCATGTGGTCCAAAATGACAGCCAGACAAGAGTGAAATTCAGAAACACTTCTTATTGCAAAGGATATCAGGAATTTGGAACTTTTTCAATTACGCAAACAGCTATTGAAGCTACAAAAACAGAGGTTACTGAAAAAGCTCAGCAGGTCTGGCAGCACCTGTGAAGAAAAAAATCAGAGTGAACGGTGTGGGTCCCATGACCCTTCCTCAGAACCCTTCAGTTCTGAGCAAGGGTCACTGGACCTGAAACGTTCACTCTGATTTTTCTTCATGGATGCTGCCTGACCTGCTGAGCTTTTCCAATAACTTCTGTTTTTGTAAAAGCCGAAAGAACTGTGGGTGCTGTTAATCAGGAACAAACAGAAGTTGCTGGAAAAGCTCAGCAGGTCTGGCAGCATGTGTGAAGGAAAAAACAGACTTAACGTTTTGGGTCTGGTGACCCTTCCTCAGAACTGGAACTTCTGTTTTTGTTCCTGATTTACAGCATCTGCAGTTCTTTTTTTGGCTATTGATGCTATCACTTGTTAAATTTAAGTGAGTTATTTATTTGTCTTTGTTTTTGTAATTTCTTTCCTTTTTCTTACTCAATTTTTTTGCTTTTATTTCTTTCCTTTTTTTAATATTTCTTTCTTCCTGTCTTGCATAATATCAGAACAAGTTCTGACTCGGGGAAATTAGTTTTTGTGTCCACTTACAATAGGTGTCACTAAACTATGATGTTTTCCATTTTTCATGCCAGTAACTTAACAAATTGGCCTCTGATAAATGCAAAAAGTTCAATGTTTATGCAGTAACTGAGATTCTATCCCTTTCATATAGTAGCTTAAATTGACAACATATCATTTTTTAACACCATTCTATAAATCACTCTGATGAAGAGATTAGCATGGGGAATGAGGAAATCGCAGAGATATTGAATACATATTGTCTGCATGTTCACAATAGAAGAGACAAAACAAAAGATAACTTAGCAACTAAAAAATGAGGAAATGAAGGTAATTAATTTCCACAGAGGAAACAGTGCCAGAGAAACTTACAAGACTAACATCTGATAGATGCTCAGGACATCATCTTCTATGACCTACATTGCTGCAAAGATTGTAGATGCACTTACTATGATTTTCCAAAATTCTGAAGTGGTCCCAGCACCTAGCCAATGGAACAAGAACGGAGGGGGAGAGAAAACAAGGAACTACAGGCCAATTAGTCCAAACATTAGTCAGTCATCGGGAAAGTGTTACAGTTTTATGTTAAAAGATAACGTAACAATACATTTTGAAAGTCACATGACCAGACAGAAATCAACATGGTTTTATGAAAGGGAAATTGTGTTTATTGAATTTTAATTCAGAGTTGTCTCCAGTGAGGATTTAGATCCCGTAGTGTCCCCCATTGAGTTTCCCTTCATTCCAGTCAAGGACCTCTGGGAATTTCTGGCGAAGAGCCTTGGCTGTTGCAATAGACTCCAGTTGGCTCTGGACTGCTGCAATGATTTTCAGCTGGTATTCTGGTCCACGCTTTCAGTGCGTACGGGCTCGCCTGGAATGATCGGCGGCGGTTCAGGATATTCTTCAGGGGAATACGTGAGGAAGGTGAGGGACCTTTGAGCCTTTCGTTACACCACAAAAGGATTTTAAATTTATTGACGGTTGCACAGGGCTGCTGACATGAAGACCACCACAGTGAGCCTCAACATCAACTGCAATAGGAAGTCACAATGCATTCCAGAATTTCTTGGTCCACCAGGACAGGAAGTGTGTGATATGAATCCAGCAAGGAAGCCACATCATTCCGGGAGACGAAACCACCTGGCTCCTAAAGTGGCAAGGAGGGGTGTGTTTGAGTCACCTTTCCACCAGTTCCAGCAGGGTGGGTCGCTATCTTGTTTGCCTCAAATTTCTAGATGGAGATCTTGGCAGTTAAGAGCTGCTGTTAGGCTGTTTGCTTCAACTGATGCTAATGGGTGTGGTGCTTCACTTTGTGAACATTTACGCTCCTCTGGTCAGGCCAGAGCAAACGCATTTCTTTAAAGAAGTGTCCGCTCACCTTGTCTCCATCGGCAAAGGCAATTGAGACATCTTCAGGAGGATTTTAACTGCACCTTCAAGGAGCAGGACTGTTGCGGTACCCGGTCTGGTTTCACATCGGGGAGGATATTGAAGGACTTGGTCAAGTCCTTCAACCTCATGGACATCTGGCAGAATCGCTATCCTGATTCTGAATCGCTATCCATTGTTTGTGAGGCCTGGGGTCGGAGCATCAAGAATCAACCACCTATAGGTTTCGTGGATGTACACCTCCTGCATTCTGGTGGTCTCCATGCAGCAGGTGCCATCCACAGATCACCACCTGGTATGGGTGGAGCTCACTCCATTCCAGGCCCAACTTGGGTCAGCGTACTGGCACTTTTAACAAGCTGCTGCTGGAGGACAAGTGGTTCCAGGATTCACTTTGCCACTTCTAAGCCAGCTGGAGAAGGAAGTGTGGGGATTCCCCTCCTTGAGGCTGTGATGAGATGTAGGCAAAGCTTGCATCCACATCTTCTGCCAGGGGTGCTTGAAGGGGTTGACAAAGAGGCAGAATTTGAAGAAGGAGGTGCTCGACTTGGAGTCACATCTCGGTTACCCCGATGCGGACCCAGCCCTGCAGTGGATGTATAAAGAGAAGGCCGCCACAGTCCGAGATCAGCATCTTGTCACGTCCTGGGATACGTATGTGAAATCATGGATCTAACTCCTCGAGAACCTGAACTGCGCCTTTCCCTTCTACTCACTGGAAAAAGGCGTGGCCCCCCGTCAGCAGCTCCTGTGCTGCTGGTCGATGACGGGTCTCTCGTCTCAAATATGGAGGGCATCAGGGCCTAGTTCAAAGCATATTTCATGGATCTATTCTGTCCTGATCTGTCCAGTGAGCATGCTCGCAGAGTTTTGTGGGATGACTTACTGCAGGTCACCCCGGGGGTCGCAGGGATGCTCGGTGCTCCCATCATCTTAGAGAAGCTGACTGGTGCCCTCACTTAGTTCTCAAGGAGCAAATCCCTGGGGCTGGCCAGACTGACGATGGAGTCTTTCAGCATTCTCGGACATCCTTGGGGACATCTACGCGTGGGTTGCCGGTTAGAGACTAACAGTGGATAGTGTGTAATGGCAGGCTAAGTAATAACAAGGCCTGGTGTGTGGGGTAGGGGTCTGGGTCATGAGAGAGTTGAGGCCCTGAAATTATTGAACTTGGTATTGAGTCCAGGGTGGATGCAGGGTCCCCAAGCAGTTGCCACTTTAACACACAACCTGTTCCCTGGCCAACATCTCTGTCTTAGAGATAATACATCAAGCAGATGTTCACCTGCACATCTGCTAATGTGGTATACTGCATTCGCTGTACCCGTTGTGGCCTCCTCCACATCGGGGAAACCAAGCGGAGGCTTGGGGACCGCTTTGCAGAACACCTGCGCTCGGTTCGCAACAAACAATTGCACCTCCCAGTTGCGAACCATTTCAACTCCCCCTCCCATTCCTCAGACGACATATCCATCCTGGGCCTCCTGCAGTGCCACAATGATACCACCCTAAGGCTGCAGGAACAGCAACTCATATTCAGCCTGGGAACCCTGCAGCCCAATGGTATCAATGTGGATTTCACAAGCTTCAAAATCTCCCTTCCCCCAACTGCATCCCAAAACCAGCCCAGCTCTTTCCCCGCCTCCCTAACCTGTTCTTCCTCTCACCTATCCCCTCCTCCCACCTCAAGCCACACCCCCATCTCCTACCTACTAACCTATCCCGCCCCCTTGACCTGTCCATCCTCCCTGGACTGACCTATCTCCTCCCTACCTCCCCACCTACACTCACCTTTACAGGCTCCATCCCCGCCTCTTTGACTTGTCTGCCTCCTCTCCACCTATCCTCTCCTCTATCCACCTCCCCCTGTCTCCCTATTTATTTCAGAACCCTCTTCCCCTCCCCCATTTCTGATGAAGGGTCTAGGCCTGAAATGTCAAGCGTTCCTGCTCCTATGATGCTGCTTGGCCTGCTATGTTCATCCAGCTCCACACCTTGTTATCTCTGTCTTAGGCTTGCTGCAGTGTTTCAGCAAAGTTCAGTGCAAGCTGGAAGAACAACACCTTATTTTCTAGGGACCCTGCAACCCTCCAGACTCAAAAATCGAGTTCAATAATTTAGTCACTAAAAGTCCCCAACTCCTTTGTGCATCCAACTGCTCTCCTCTCTCTTTGGCTGTATCCTTTAATCTGTTGTTTCCTCCCTATTCCATCCCTATCCCCATGTTCTGCGTACAAACCAATGTTTTCCTAACTACTATCAGTTCTGAGGAAGGGTCACCAGACCCAAAACATTAACTCTGATTTTTTTTCTTCGCAGGTGCTGCCAGACCTGCTGAGCTTTTGCAGCAACTTCTATTTTTGTTCCTGCATTTCCTGCCTTTTCCTTCTTGACTGCCCCTTGGTCAAGATTCCCTCCCTCCCTCCACACCCCCCTCCCCCTCCCCCATAATCATAAACTCGAGGTGGATCGTATCTGTAGACTTGCTATTCACATGGCTCTTAGCCTTAGATGCACTGCTGTGACAACAGGTGCTGCTCAAGTTCTGAATTCCAGTGATCAAGATGCTGCACCCGATGACAGTTCCTGCACAAATGGCTACACTGTACATAGGAAGCCTCCTGGATTTCCTACCTGGCAAAGGATGTACACATTAAAGGTGTGAGCAGCCCTGCAATTGTTGTATAAGATAATAAACTTTGCTAATACCAGTAGAAAGAATTTCCTCCCTTAAAGTGTTGTGAATCTTTGGAATTATCTATCCTACAGGACTGTGGAAACTCAATCTGAGCAGGATCAAGACAGACATCAGTACGATTCTGGAGACTAATGATACTAAGAGGTCTGGAGTAGTGCAGGAAAGTGGCACTGAGGAGATGATCAGAGGTTATCTAGAATGATAATGCATTCTCAATGGGCTGAATGGCCTAACACCTCTTTCTGTGTTCATCACTGTGCGCCCACCAGCCTGCAAGAGGGTTTTGTTTAACTGTATCTCTGTACACCTGATTTTTCATTTTGGGGTAGTTTGCCAGGCTGAACATATCAGTGTTGCTTGGTCAAGGAGTGTTGTCATGGAATCCAAACCCAGAGCTTACAGGTTGGGATGCAAACAACTACACTTCCCAAGGAATTAAAACAAGTTAGTAAAATTGAGAGGTCAGCCAGCTGACTGATATGATTACAGTCCACAATGACACAGTGGTAAGTGTCCCACCTCAGGCTTGATGGCCTGAGGAGTCAAAGTAAATCGGGTGCAGACATGCCCTGTGGCATTTCCTGTAGCAAACCTTGACCAATCATGAGGGGAGGCAATGGCCTAGTGGTATTATCACTGGACTGTTAATCCAGAGACCCAAGTAATGTTCTGAGAACCTGGGTTTGAATCCCGTCATGGCAGATGGTGGAATTTGAATTCAATAAATATCTGGAATTAAGAGTCTAATGATAACCATGAATCCATTGCTGATTGTTGGAAAAGCCCATCTGGTTCACTAATGTCCTTTAGGGAAGGAAACTGCCATCCTTACCTGGTCTGGCCTCCATGTGACTCCAGACCCGTGGCAATGTAATTGACTCATAACTGGTCTCTGAGCAATTATGGATGGACAATAAATGCTGGCCTAGTCAGTGGTGCCCTCGTCCTGTGAATGAATAAAAGGAATCTGAGTCATCTTGCCTGGGAATTTAAACATGTTATTTTCAGCAATAAGAAAAAGAAATGATTTTTATTCTATCCAGTCTCTTGATTTTTAAGAGTTTTCATTTGCATAATAAGATGTTGGGATTGGCAGTGTCGCATCTAGACCAAGTAGATCCTCCCCGGCCCTAACTATGATTAAATGTTAATCATAGCACGTAATAAATGTCATGCACGTAATGTAGTTCACATCCATAGAACATTTAAACCTATTTGCAGTGAATTGAACTCCTCCACAAGGTTTCAAAAGCATACATAGAGTAAGAATGTTTCGATTTTTAAGAAGGAAGTAACTGGAGACCATTAATTCAGTGGAAACGTCTTTACCAAAGAATAGTGAGAATGTTGCAACTAACTACCACAGGTTGTGATTGTAGCAAATAGCATGTGTACTTTAAGGAAAAGTTGGACATGTATTGGAGGGAGAGGAAATAAAGGGTTACAATGAAGAAGTTAGGTGAGGAATATACAGATCATAGAATAGAATCATGGAATTCCTATAGTGTGGAAACAGGCCCTTCGGCCCAACAAGTCCACACCGACTCACAGAGCGTCCCACCCAGACCCATTCCCCTGTAAACCCACCTAACCTACACATCCCTGAATACTATGGGCAATTTAGCACGGCCAACCCAACTAGCCTGCACATCTTTGGAGTGTGGGAGGAAACCGGTGAACCTGAAGGAAACCCATGCAAACTCCACACAGACAGTCACCTGAGGGTGAAATCGAACCCGGGTCCCAGGCGCTGTGTGGCAGCAGTGCTAACCACTGAGCCACCGTGCTGCCCTATGGGAGAGTCAAGTGGAACCTAAATACCAGCATGGTCTAGCTGGGCCAAATAGCCTCTTTCTGAATCATTTATGCAATGTATTGGCTTATACAGGCTTTAATATAATTTCAAAGTTTACTGACTATTCTCCCAGCACCACCCCTCAGGCCATCAGTGTATGTTATGATCAGTAGTGGCACCTTGGACCAGCTACTAAGCGGAATCACTAAGCCAAACCACAAGTGTTCAAATATAAACCTATTTGTACCGAAGTAAGTCATTAGACCCATAGAGTCTGCTCTACTATTCAACTAGACCATGGCTTTTTTTTTACATCAATGTCATTTTCCTGCTCGATCCCCAAACTCTTTGATGATATTAATACCTCTGTCTTGAATATACCGAAAGACTGAGCCTCTTTAGACCTCCTGGGGTCCAGAAACCAAAGGTTGATTACATAAGTAAAGGACTTCCTCCTCATCTCAATTTTAAGTAGCCTCTTATTCTGAGAATATGGTTCCTGGTTCTAGATACCCCATAGTCATGTGAAAAACCTTCCTGCATCAACCCTGTCATGTCTTGTAAGAATTTACTTAAATTTACAAACTGTGAGATTGGACCCAATTCAAATTCCCACTGATTCTATGAGAAGTACCAATTATGAGTTATTATACTGTACCAGAGGTTTTCTGCAAGCCAATGTGGACACTAAACAGGCAAATGCCATTATCTACAAGGTTAGGGGCAACTGACACTTTCAAAATGCTCCATTAAGTTTGTAAGATGAACATGTCAACACACACATACGTACTCACGTACTTTTCTCTTTTGTCTTCTTTCATCTTTGCAAAGACCCCAACCTGTATCTTTCACAATACTGAGAAAGGCTGGGTGTTACTTGTGGTACAATAAGTGTCACTAAACTATGCTTGTTCCACTTCTCATGCCAGTGATGTAACAATAAACCTTTGTTCAAAAATAAATTACTTCATAGTTACGCAAGGCCTGAGAGCACCTGTTACTTAAATTCAACAGCTCATTACTCATTAAGTGCTTGTAAGATACAGGTTTGCTTGGTAACATTTCGTAGCAGTCAGAAACCAGCAGGGCAGACAGTGGTGTAGTGGTAATGTCACTAGACTCAATCTGGGTTTATGCTCTGAGGATACAGGATCATAACAGTTGGTGAAATTTTCAATTCAGGATTTGGAAACTTATTTTCTGTAACAGTAACTGTGAAAGTATCATCAGTTGTCATTGAAAAATTAATTAGTCCACTTAATGCCTTTTAGGCATCTGCCTGATCTGACCTATAGGTGACTTGAGACCTACAGCAATGCAGTTGACTCAAATACCATTTGAAATGCTTAGCTAACAAGTCAGTCAAAGGCAGTTGGGGATGAGCAACTAATGCTGACTTTCCATATGACCTCCACATTCTGTGAAAACATAAAACATATTCACTGATTTAAAACCGTATGCTCCTCCTACCACACTCCATTGGCATCGCAGTCAATACCTTCCCATCCTCTTCAGACTCTCCGATAGGCCTTGGAGAGCATTTGGTCACCTTACCATAATGGCCTCCATTTTGAAAGTGCAAGGAGTACATGGGAGAGCTCTCTCCCCAGTTAATTGTAAAGGGTCCCCCATAGAATCAACATGCTCAGAATATGAAACACTCAGCTGGAAGGTGTGATAAAACACAGACACATTTATGGAAAGAAAGGAGTTAGGATATCTGAGAGTCTGAGAATATGAAGAATGGCAAGGGGTTTGCATGGAGCATAAGCTCTGTGTGGGTATGTGATGCTTAATGGCCTGTTTTTGTGCTGTTCAATTTTGGATGGGTCAGTGGTTAGCCATGCTGCCTCAGAGTGGCAGGGACCTGGGTTCGATGCCATCCTCGGATGATTGTGTGGAGTTTGCATATTCTCCCCATGTCTGCAGGTTAGGTGGATTGGCCATGCTAAATTGCCTGTAGTGTCCAGGGGTGAGTAAATTAAGTGGATGAGTCTAGGTGGGATGCTCTTCAGAGGGGTGGTGTGGATTTGTTGGGCTGTTTCCATGCTGTAGTGATTCTGTGATTCTTCATAATACAGGAAATTAGCAAGGAAGAATTTCAGGCCTCTAGTGGAGTCTGATCCTTTCATGACGTACATTCTGAAGAGCGGACTAGTGAAGTACATTCTGAAGAGCAGATAGGTCTACTGTAAGTTTCTTCTGATCTTCAATGTTGATTTTCCTCCATGCTTGGACTGTCCTGTCACATTCTGTTGTGTAAAGGCTTTAGGATCCCAAGCTACCAAGCAAGGTTGTAACAGGGTTCCTCCTCACTGGGAATAAATAGCACAGTTTGGGAAGAATTAAGCACATGGAGCAGGAAGCTTTCCTGCTCCTCTGATGCTGCTTGGCCTGCTGTGTTCATCCAGCTCCACACCTTGTTATCTCAGATTCTCTAACATCTGCAGTTCCTACTATCTCTAAGCACATGGAGTACTAGGTAGGTGCTAAAGTTTAGCCATGTAAATATTAGACATATGTTCAGAGAAATACATAGAGAAAACCAACTAAATTTAAGCGGTAGAATAGTCTTTCAATGCAATAAGATTACAGCCTCTTTTATCGCTGAATACCGTGTGTTGTAATATTTAGTCCTAACATGAAATAAATACTGTTATAAAGAAGCCCAAAGCTGAAGATAATTCTTGACCTTGCTTTCTTCTCAATCAGTCTGTCTTGAACCCAAACTCTTGGATGTGGGCATAAAACTACAAAAAGGACCTTCCAACCTCCGCAGATAAATGTCTGACCTGGAATGGTATGGAAATTGAACGTGATCCCATTGAACCCACAGGTGATAGAACTAAACACACTTTGTTGACTCAGAGATAAAAGGTACTGCAGATGCTGGAGAATCCGAGATAACAAGCATGGGGCTGGATGAACACAGCAGGTCAAGTAGCATCATAGGAGCAGGAAAACTTGACGTTTCGGGCCTAAACCCTTCATCAGAAATGGGGGAGGGGAAGAG
>JAHRHZ010000092.1:4395808-4423995 GCA_024137785.1 Ginglymostoma cirratum | reverse complement strand
GGTGGTGGGGTCTGATTGCAGATGGCGGAAGTGTCGGAGGATGATGCGTTGGATCCGGAGGTTGGTCGCTCCACACTCCCCTCCTGCCCCACCACACCCGGCACTTTTCCTTGTAACCGCAGGAAGTGCTACACCTGCCCCCACACCTCCTCCCTCACCCCAATCCCAGGCCCCAAGAAGAATTTCCACATCAGGCAGATGTTCACCTGCACATCTGCCAATGTGGTATACTGCATCCGTTGTACCCGTTGTGGCCTCCTCTACATCGGGGAAACAAGCGGAGGCCTGGGGACCGCTTTGCGGAACACCTGCGCTCGGTTCGCAACAAACAACTGCACCTCCCAGTCGCGAACCATTTCAACTCCTCCTCCCATTCCTCAGATGACATGTCCATCCTGGGCCTCCTGCAATGCCACAGTGATGCCACCCGAAGGCTGCAAGAACAGCAAATCATATTCAGCCCAGGAACCCTGCAGCCCAATGGCATCAATGTGGATTTCACAAGCTTCAAAATCTCCCCTCCCCCAACCGCATCCCAAAACCAGCCCAGCTCATCACCTCCCTAACCTGTTTTTCCTCTCACCTCAAGCCACACCCCCATCTCCTATCTACTGACATCATCCCACCCCCTTGACCTGTCCATCCTCCCTGGACTGACCTATCTCCTCCCTACCCCCCCACCTACACTCACCTTTACTGGCTCCATCCCCGCCTCTTCGACTTGTCTGCCTCCTCTCCACCTATCCTCTCCTCTATCCATCCTCTATCCGCCTCCCCCTCTCTCCCTATTTATTTCAGAACCCTCTTCCCCTCCCCCATTTCTGATGAAGGGTTTAGGCCCGAAACGTCAAGTTTTCCTGCTCCTATGATGCTGCTTGACCTGCTGTGTTTATCCAGCCCCATGCTTGTTATCTCGGATTCTCCAGCATCTGCAGTACCTTTTATCTCTTTTTGAACAGGTCTTTTCTATCCCAAAAGATATTCCAATTGTTCAAAAACCTGAATCCCTGAACAATACACCAGCTCTTCAGTCATTGATTTATCTCCTTTAACCTTTTGTTCCTTCCCTCGTTTGAGTTTGGCATTGGGAGTAAAGCAGAAATTTCTACTTTTAAGGTTTTATTTTTTAATCTTCTACCTAAACTCTTAAATTCACTCTGTACTGCTTTAATCTTTTCCCTAAAAATGTCATTCCCACCAATGTGTACAATAATTTCTGGCTTTTCAAGCTCACGTTTAACAATGCGCTTGAAATGTTTAGAAACATCCTTAATCCTAATACCAGGAAAGCAACAAAACCACCCCAAATTTATGCTCACTGCCACAGAATCGTCTGTCAATGCCCCTGACAGGAGAGTCCCCTATAACTTCCTCTTTTACTTATTTACCCAATTTCCTTTACTGAATCTGTTTCCATTACTCTTCAGGCAATGCATCCTAGCTTATAATTCCTCATTATGCAAAAAGTAATCATATATACTAAAACTGTGGCATTTAATTGTATATTGCCCAGCCTCAGGATGCCACCATCTGGGCAGCTGAAGCCAAAACAGAAAATTATTGAAAGGTTAACTCACTGCATGAAGCTGGTCGGTCTCTGATACAAAAATTGGATTGATGCACAGGTTGTGCAGTGCCATTAACAAATAGGTAACAGCTCAACTGACCCCATAACTGAGAGTACCATTATTATAACAAAACCAATGTCCTGTTAGGAGGAGGAATTCAATTTTGTTGTTGACCAGTTTCCAAGGCAATAAAATTCCTATAATAGGCTTAGTCAGTACCAGATCCTGTTTGACAGTATATTCTACTGCTTTCAGTCTGTTACACAGCACTAGCAAAGCATTGTCCTTTCAGAAAGACTGTTAAAGGCACTGGTAGTTCAAGGTGAAATGGGATTTGAGGGGCAAGCTGGTATAAATATTTAACCCTGTACACTGTCCCAAATGAGTTCAGGATGAAGGACATAGTTTAGAGAGTGGAGAAACTTTCAGAAAGCCAGAGACCACAGTTATTTGATATGGTCCAACATGACATCAAGTCACCAATGATGTTAGATAAAGCGGTATGGAGGTTTTATGGAGAGCAGCAGTAAGAGAATATTCCTTTGCATTGTGAACACCGATGGTTTGGATATAAATCTGGAAGAAATTACATCAAAATTTGTGGGTTATTCCAAAATAGAGGGGATGGCTAACTCTTTATATGACGTTCCACTGGAATAGAGCCCTGGCATCGGTCCCATTTTAAGATGGTTCAAGAATCAACAGTTCCAGTGGCAGCCACATACCCATGATGTGGTTAGGGATAGATGATCATACTAAGCCTAAATTCTGCAACTTCCATCCTGACCCAGTGGCTAATGCTGCACCTGTCCAAGGTTTATTGACATAACTCCACGAAGGCAGGTATCCCATCACCAAGTCACTCTTTATTTACATGTGCACAGTACTTGACTCTGATCCAGTTAGCACAGAGCTGGCTCCTAGAGTGAGCAGAACCCCTGACATACCTATTTATAGGGCTCCCTGATTGGACCAGGTTAACAACCCCAATCAGAGAACTCATATTTCACAATGAGTAAAAGCATGGAATCCGCAAGAGGACAGGCAGAGTCAACATGTAAATAAGTCAAGGGTTTATCTGGCCATTCCCACGCATGTGGGGGATCAGCTGGCAGTACTGTTTGTCCTTGTTGGCACACTGGGCACTGCCACATCAATGTGGCTATGTTGGCATCTAGTTGTGACCACCAGACATTACTTCTCGCCAACATCTTTGTTTTGGAAACCCTTGGATGACCCTAGTGGAGTTCAGCCAGTATCTGGCTCAGGACAGTCATAATAATATGCTGTCCACTGTAGTGATCTGGTCTCGCCAGACCCAGGAAATTTTCATTTCTGGTTGTGATGTCCATTCATTTTCCCCATCACCTTCAGCTGTTTTACTTTCACCATGTTAGGATCTTTTTGTGTCCACAGCCTGATATTGTCAGCGGTGACTGAAAAGATATCCAGAAAGTTTAAAATCGGACTTTTCCAGGGGAGGCACCAGCGGTGGTATATCCACTGGTCCAGATGGTGTTCTAATTTGTAATTCTACGCACTCAGAATAAGAGCCCACCACTGAATTTGACCTGAAGCTGAGGGTGGCATGGCCCTGTCCTCTTTAAGTAGCCCAAGCAGGGATTCGTTGTCTATTACTACTACAAATTTACTTCCATAAACGTATTGTTGGGACTTTCTCACGCCAAAGATGACCACCAAACCTGCCTTCTCTATCTGAGCATATTTCATCTGCCCCAATGTCATTTGCCTGGAAAAAAACACATTATTTCCACATAGGACAGCAGGATTGAATGAATCAAACTTCCCAACCCCAACTCATAGATGTCTGTTGCAAGCAAATATCTTTGGGGCATGTTTTTCTCTCATTGCCACTGAAATAACTCCACGAAGACTGGTATCCTGTCACTAAGTTACCCTTCATTTACACATGCACAGAGATGGCCCCAACAGTGAGTAGAACCTCTGAAACTCCTGTTTATATCTGTCAGCCAGGATTCCATGAGTGGACCAGATTAACAGCTCCAATCAGCGGACGCATATTCTGTGATATCCACCTGGCTGACCTCATTCCAAATGTTACATTTATCATTCCTGAGACTGGGTGCCTGAAACCACATACACTACTCCAACTGACGTGCAACAGGGATAAAGATTTATAAATATTAATGACCCACAGAAAAAGAGCAAGTACCTCCTCATCTTCATCCTAAATGGGAGACTCATTATTCTGAGACAATGCCCTTTAGTTCTGGATCCTTTCACAATAAATAAAAATTCTCTCAGCATCTACACTCTGAATCTACTGGGGTCACTTCTCATCCTTCTAAGCTCCAGTGGTTTTAGGCCCAACTAGCAAATATTTCCTTCATTAGAAAGCTTCTTCATCCTCGGAATCAACATAGTCAACCTTCTCTGAACCAGCTCCAAAGCAAGTATAATGTTTGTTATGATCCCAGCTGACATTACTACTGGACAAGTCATCTGAAAATGAAATCTGGCCTGATAAATCATTTTCCTTTTAATTACTTGTGTCAGTCTTTCACAGAAACTTGAATACATAAGGGTTCGGGTGTTATTTTAACAATAAAATAGTAGTTTATTACACAAAAGAAATATAAATGACACAAAACAAACCAAGCTACACATAATGTAGTTTGAAAGATTTCAAAGAATACGCATAATAAAATTCCATGTGCTTCCCAATATTATCATGTTATGGTTACTTAAAATCTCCAGAGATATTCCTTCCCAACTAAATCCATAGATTTGAATTAACTGATGCCTCTCGCTCGTGTCCTGTAGGAAATACTATACTTGCTTCTGACCCCAATCAGGTCTCCTTAAAACTCAACTTTTTTTTAAACAAGAGTAGCTATTCTACACCCTACTAAGTTCATGCCTTGATGTTTTCTCTCTCTAGTAATAAATCCGAGTATAAATAAACTTCCATTACGACTCCAAGAATCACATACTGGTTTAAAATTATGCTTTTGGAATGACTGACTTAGTTAATTTTTAAATTCTTTCTCAAAAATAGACCAACATCAAAATGCCACTAGAATAAAACTTTCATCACACCTTAATAAGGAAATCGAACTGAACACAGGATGATGTGCAGCTTCACTAACACCATGTACAGCTGTAATAAGGTTTTTCTACTGTAATACTTCATCCTCCTTGCAATAATGATCAACATTCCACTTAACTTTCAAATGACTTGCTGTACCTGCATGCTACCATTTTGTGAATCATTTGCAAGGACATCTAAACCCTCCTGCACTGTATTTTGTTGCTATTCTCCATTTAAATAACACTGAGTTTCTATTCTTGTCATCAAAGTAGAAAGTCTCACATTTTCCGACATCATACTCCGACTCTCAAATTTTTGCCCACACAATAATTATCTGTATCCCTTTGTAGAATCTTTGTATCCTCCCGATAGCTTGCTTTCCTGCTGATTTTGTAATCAGCAAATTTGGTTACAGAACAGCCTGTCCCTTCATCCAAGTCGTTAACATATATTTTAAGTGATGGAGATCATAGCACTGGACCAAACATAATCCAGTAGTTGTAAATTGGCCACTTATCGAAATCCTCTGAATCCTTTTAGGTAGTCAGTCTTCTACTATGCTAATATGTCGCCTCCAGCATCATGAACTTGTTACTTGTGCAGTGGCCTTTTTTGTGGGACCATTTGGAAGTCAAAATGCAGTATATCTACAGTATTCAAAGTGTTAAATGTACTTTTGCATCCATCTTTATTAGAAAAGAGCATGTCGCGAACATCACAATAAAGGAATGCATCAAGAATTTGGGATCACTTTAACCTAAATGATGGGAGTTCACATGACACAGGATTTGACAGGTAAAGAGAGAAGAACAAGAATGGATAAGAATGGATAATAAGGTACTGTAAAGGTAATCTGAGTGTGACAGAGACACAGTAGACAAACACAAGTGTACCAGCAAAAGTAGTCAGAGTGCTACAATTGGCCCTGGAAGCATGTTGGCTTGTTGTCTCCCCAAGAATGAATAGGGAAGTGAATGAGAAAGGCAAAAAGACTGATTTTGGTCTGGCATTTAGGGTAAAGTAATGACTGTGCTGTTACCCACACTGCCCCATGGATGGAAAACCAACCTATCCTGGCTGCAGTGTGGGGCCATACATGCCCCCTCAATGAACCACTCTGGGGCAGAGACAAAAACAAATTCTTGAATAGAGTTGTAGCTTGGGTTGTGGATGCTGTGGTTGGTTCACTCCCCGAGCTGGTTTGTTAGTTTGCAGATGTTCCATTACCTTGCTGGGTAACATTATCAATGCAGCCTCCAATGAAGCACTGTTGTGTTTTCCCGCCTGGTTTTTAAACTCTGGGGTCTGTTGGAGTTGATTACCTCATTTCCGGTAATTCTTCGCAGTGGTGTATATATAGGGTCTAATTCTACGTGTTTATTGATGGCCTTCTTGGTGGAGAACCAGGCCTCTAGAAATTCCCGTGCTTGTCTCTGTTTGGCCTGTCCGAGGATCCTGATGTTGTCCCAACCGAACTGGTGGTTCTCCTTATCCATGTGAATGGGTTCTCCTTATCCGTGTGATGGAGATGAGTGAGACTCACCAGAAATACCGGAAATGAGGTAATCAAATCCAACAGACCCCAACAGTGCTTCATCAGAGGCTGCACTGATGGAAATTGCTGGACTTTGCTGGACAGCAAGTCTGGCAGCGTGAGTGGAGGGAAATCAGAGTTAACGTTTCAGGTCCGGTGACCTTCCTCACAGCAATTTTTTTTTGTTTGTTTTAGCAGCCAAGGCTGGCCCAAAGGTCTTGGTGGTGGGTTTTCTAACCATTTGTCTCAGTTCTAAGGAAAGGTCACCGGACAGATACTAGGACCCATGGGCACAGCCTTAGAATTAGAGGGGGTCAATTTAGAACAGAAATGAGGAGACATTTCTTCAGCCAGAGAGTGGTGGGCCTGTGGAATTTATTGCGACAGAGCGCAGTGGAGGCCGGGACGTTAAATGTCTTCAAGGCAGAGATTGATAAGTTCTTGATCTCGCAAGGAATCAAGGGCTATGGGGAGAGTGCGGGTAAGTGGAGTTGAAATGCCCATCAGCCATGATTAAATGGCGGAGTGGACTCGATGGGCCGAATGGCCTTACTTCCACTCCTATGTTCTTATGGCCTTATGGTCTTATGGACCTGATACATTAACTCTGATTTCTCTCCACTCATGCTGCCAGACTTGCTGAAATGTTAACTCTGATTTCTCTCACAAATGCTGCCAGACCTGCTGAGCTTTTCCAGCAATTTTTGTTTTTGTTTCTGATTTACAGCATCCGCAATTATTTCAGTTTAAAACAAAAATCACTCTCAGGCCATTTTTCACTTCTGACGGCCAGAAAGAACCAACAATTTAAATGGAAAGTTTTATTTTCTGAAGTATCAAATGAACAAATGTCAAAGTACAGTACAGGAACAAGCCCTTCTGCCTTCCAAGCCTGTGCCGAACATTGTGCCCTAATTAATCTAAAAACAAACCTGCCATTTTTCAATCTATATCCCTCTATTCCCTCCATGTTCATGTACCCATCTAGGTGCCTCTTAAATGTCTTAAATGTGCCCGCTTCCACCATCTCTTCCAGTAGTGTATTCCAGGCTGCTACCATTCACTGCATGAAAAATGTCCCTTGCGCATCTCCCTTAAACTTGCCCCCTTTGACCTTGAACCTGTGCCCCTTTGTAATTAAAACTTCAACCCTGGGAAAAAGTCTCTGACTATCCACCCTATCTATGCTTCTCATAATTTTGTAGACCTCTATCAGGTCCCCTCTCAGCCACCGTCTTTCCAGTGGAAGCAATCCCAGTCTTTTTAACCTGTCCTCATAGTCAATGTCCTGGAGACCAGACAACATCCTGGTGAACCTTCTCTGTATTCTCTCCAAAGTTTCCACATCCTTCTGGTAGTGTGGTGACCAAAACTGCACACAGACCCCAAATGCGGCCTAACAAGGGTTTTATATAACTGCAACATGTTTTGCCAACTCTTGTACTCCACGCCTCGGGCGATGAAAGCAAGCATACCATATGCCTTCTTAATCAACTTAGCTACCTGTGTTGCCACTTTCAGGGAACTATAGACCTGCACCCCAGATCCATCTGAATGTTAATGTTCCTAAGGGTTCTGCCATTTACAATATAATTCACACCTAAATTTGATCCTCCAAAATGTTTCACTTCGCATTTGTCTGGATTAAACTCCATCTGCTATTTCTGTGCCCAAGTTGCCAATCTATCTATTTCCTGTCGTATACCTTCACAATCGTTGGCACTATCAGTAACTCCATCAATCCTCGTGTCATCAGCAAACTTGCTTATCAGACCACCCACATTTTCCTCCAGATCATTTATATATACTGCAAACAACAAAGGACCTAAGCCTGACTTCTGTGAAACACCACTAGTTACCAGTATCCATTCTGAAAAACATCCTTCCACCACTACCCTTTCTCTTTGACCAAGCCAGTTTTCTATCCATCTACGCAGGCCACCCCGAATCCCTTGTGATTTTAGTTTTTGTACCAACCTGCGATGTGTGACTTTAACAAATGACTTACTAAAGTCCATATAAACTACATCCACAGCCCTTCCTTCATCAATTATCCTCGTTACCTCTTCAAAAAATTCAGTCAGGTTGGTGAGACATGACCTTCCCCAGACTATGCTGCCTGTCACTAACTGGTCCATTTTCCTGTAAATGCGCATATATCTTGTCCCTCAGTATCTTTTCCAAGAGCATCGAGCTCACCAGTCTATAGTTTCCTGGATTATCCCTGCATCCTTTCTTAAACAAGGGAACAACTTTCGCTAATCTCCAGTCCTCTGGAACTTCATCTGTGGTCAACGAGGATGTGAAGAGGTCTGCCAATGCCCCAGCTATTTCCCCCCTTGCCTCTTTGAATTACCTGGGGTATATCCCATCTGGTCCTGGGGATTTGTCTATCTTAATGCAATTTAGGATTCCCAAAACTTCATCTTCCAATATGTTGACATTCTGTAGATTATTCACATACTCATCCCTGACCTCAACATTGGTCATATCCTTCTCTTTGGTGAAAACTGATACAAAGTACTCATTCAGGATCTCCCCCACTTCCTGTGGCTCTACATATAACTTTCCTCCTTGAGTGGGCCTATTTTTTCCCTTGTTACCCTCTTTATGCTAACATATGCATAAGAAGCCTTGGGATTGTCCTTGACCCTGTTTGCTAAAGACATTTCATGGCCCCTTTTTGCCTTCCTAATTGTGCATTTAAGTTCCTACCTAATTTCTATGTACTCCTCCAGGGCTTCATCAGTTTGTAGCTACCTAGACTTGTCATATGTTTCCCTTTCTCTTTTGACTATACTTACAATTTCCCTTGTCATCTGTGGTTCCTGAATCCTGCCATTCCTGGCCTTTAGTTTTGCAGGGACATGCATGTCCTGCACTTTAGTCAATTGATCTTCAAAAGCCTCCCACATGCCAGAGGTAGATTTGCCCTCAAATAATTGCTTCCAATCCACATTCTCCAGTTCCTGTCTAATTTGGGTGTAGTTGGCTCTTGCTCAGTCAAGCACCCTCACCCGAGGGCCACTTGCGTCCTTTTCCATGACTACTCGAAATCTTATGGGGTTATGGATACTACGCCGAAAATGCTCTCGTACTGAAACATCAATCACCTGTCCTGTCTCATTCCCTGGGACCAAGTCTCTTCTCTGATTGGCGTCTTCTCTGATTGGACTGTCAACATACTGCCTCAAAAAGCCCTCTTTGACACAGCTAACAAATTGTTCTCCATCTGAGCCCCTGGCTGTTAAGGGATTCCCAGTCACTAAGAGGAAAGTTGAAGTCACCCACCACAACTACCCTGCTCTTTTCACACTTTTCCAGTATCTTGGGGTAGGCGCTGGCCTAGTGGTATTATCACTAGACTATTAATCCAGAAACCCGACTAATGTTCTGGGGAAACTGAGATAACAATGTGTAGAGCTGGATGAACACAGCAGGCCAAGCAGCATCAGAGGAGCAGGAAGGCTGACGTTTCGGGCCTAGACCCTTCTTCAGAATGTTCTGGGGACCCAGGTTTGAATCCCACCATGGCATATGGTGGAATTTGAATTCAGTAATTAGAAAAAAAAGCCTGGAATTAGGAATCTACTGATCACCATGAAATCATTGCCGATTGTCAGAAAAACCCCATCTGGTTCACTAACGTCCTTCAGGAGAGGAAATCTGCCACCCCTGACCTGGTCTGGTCTGGCCTGTGTGTGACTCCAGACCCACAGCAATGTGGTTGACTCTCAGTTGCCCTCTGAACTGGCCTAGCAAGCTACTCAGTTGCACAAATAGGGACAAAGCCTCAAAGAAATGAAACCGGATGGATCACCTGGCATCGACCGAGGCACTGGAAAAGACAACAGCAGAAACAGCCCTGTTGGCCCTGCAAAGTCCTCCTCGCTAACATAGAATCCCTACAGTGTGGAAACAGGCCATTCAGCCCAACAAGTCCACACCGCCTCTCCGAAGAGGAGCATCCCACCCAGACTGATTCACCTAATTTCCCATGTCTAACCCACCTAAGTGTCCCTGGGCACCATGGGCAATTTAACATGGCCAGTCCACCTGCCCTGCACATAATTGGACTGTGGGAGGAAACCGGAGCACCCGGAGGAAACCCAAGCAGACATGGGGAGAACTTGTGTGCAAACTCCACACAGACAGCCACCCGAGGCTGGAATCGAACCTGGGTCCCTGGTGCTGTGAGGCAGCAGTGCTAACCGCTGAGCCACCGTCCCACCCATACATCTGGGGGTTAATGCCAAAACTGGGAGAGCTGTCTCACAGACTAGTTAAGTAACAGCCTGACAGAGTCATACTCATGGAATCATACCTTACGAGCAATATCACAGACACCACCCTCACTGACCCTGGATATGTCCTGTGCCACTGGCAGGACAGACCAGCAGAGGTGGTGGCACAGTGGTATACAGTCGGGAGTGTGTTGCTCTGGGAGACCTCAGCATTGACTCCAGACCCCATGAAGTCTCATGGCTTCAAGTCAAACGTGAGCAAGGAAACGTCCTGCTGATTACCACATACCGTCCTCCCTCAGCTGATGAATCAGTACTCCTCAATGTTGAACAATACTTAAGAGGAAGCAATGAGGATGGCAAGGGCACAAAATGTACTCTGGGTGGGGGATTTCAATGTCCACCACCATGAGTGGCTCGGCAGCTGTACTACTGATTAAGCTGGTCAGGTCCTAAAGGACATAGTTGCTAGACTGGGTCTGCGGCAGGTGGTGCGGGAACCAACAAGAGGGAAAAACATACTTGACCTCATCCTTACCAATCTGCCAGATGCATCTGTCCATGACAGTATCTGTAAGAGTGACCATCGCACAATAACTTCCATCCTGTTGTACAGCACTATCACACAGATATAGCAACTCAAGACTGGGCATCCATGAGGCGCTGTGGGCCATTAACAGCAGCAGAATTGTACTCCAGCGTAATCTGTAACCTCATGGCCTGGCATATCCCCCACTCAACCATTACCATCAAGGCAGGGGATCAACCCTGGTTCAATGGACAGTGCAGGACAGCATGCCAGAGGCAGCACCAGGCATACCTGAAGTTGAGATATCAACTGTGGTGAAGCCACCAAACAGGACTACTTGCACACAAAACAGCGAAAGCAGCAAGTGATAGACAGAGCTAAGTGATCCCACAACCAACGGATCAGATCTAAGCTCTGCAGTCCTGGCACATCCAGTCGTGAACAGTGGTGGACAATTAAACAACTGACTGGAGGAGGAGGCTCCACAAATATCCCCATTCTCAATGATGGAAGAGCCCAGCACATCAGTGCAGAAGATAAGGCTGAAGCATTTGCAACAATCTTCAGCCAGAAGTGCCGAGTGGATGATCCATCTTGGCCTCCTCCAGCGGTCCCCAGCATTACAGATACCAGTCTTCAGCCAATTCGATTCACTCCACATGATATCAAGAAACGGTTGGAGACACTGGATACTGCAAAGGCTACGAGCCCTGACAATATTGCGGCAATAGTACTGAAGGCTTGTGCCCCAGAACTTGCTGATCCCCGAGCCAAGCTGTTCCTGTACACTTACAATACTGGTATCTACCCAACAATGTGGAAAATTGCCCAGGTATATCCTGTACACAAAAAGCAGGACAAATCCAACCCGGCCAATTACTGCCCAATCAGTCTCCTCTCAATCATCGAAAGTGATGGAAGGTGTCGTCAACAATGCGATCAAGCAGCACCTGCTCAGAAATAACCTGCTAAGTGACGCCCAGTTTGGGTTCCGCCAGGGCTACTCAGCTCCTGACCTCGTTACAGCCTTGGCTCAAACATGGGCAAAAGAGCTGAATTCTAGAGCTGAGGTGAGAGTGACAGCCCTTAATATCAAGGAGCCCTAGCAAAGCTGGAATCAAGGGGTATCAGGGGGCAAACTCTCCAGTGGTTGGAGTCATACCTGACACATAGGAAGATGGTTATGGTTGTTGGAGGTCAATCATCTCAGCTCCAGGATATCTCTGCAGGAATTCCTCTGGGTCGTGTCCTAGGTCCAACCATCTTCAGCTGCTTCATCAATGACCTTCCCTCCATCATAAGGTGAGAAGTGGGGATCTTCACCAATGATTGCATAATGTTCAGCACCAGTCATGACTTCTCAGACACTGAAGCAGTCTGTATTCAAATGCAACAAGATCTGGACAATGTCCAGGCTTGGGCTGACAAGTGGCAAGTGACATTCGCACCACACAAATGCAAGGCTGTGACCATCACCAACTAGAGACAATCTAACCACTGCCCCTTGACATTCAATGGTGTTCCCATCAGTGAATCCCCCACTATCAACATCCTGGGTGTTATCATTGACCAGAAACTCAACTGGACCCACCACATAAATACAGTGGCTACAAGATCAGGCCAGAAGTTGGGAATACTGCGACGAGTAACTCACCTCCTGACTCCGCAAAGCCTGTCCACCATCTAGAAGGCACAAGTCAAGAGTGTGATGGAATACTCCCCACTGGCCTGGATGAGTGCAACCCCAACAACGCTCAAGAAGCTTGACACTACCCAGGACAAAGCAGCCCGCTTGATTACCTCTGCATCCACAAGCATCCACTGTCTCCACCACTGATGCTCAGTAGCAGCAGTGTGTACTATCTGCAAGATGCATTGCAGAAATTCACCAAAGATCTTCACACAGCACCTTCTAAACCCATAACCACTTCCATCTAGATGGACAAGGGAATCAAACATATGGGAATACCACCACCTCCAAGTCCCCCTCCAAGCCACTCACCGTCCTGTCTTGGAAATATATCGCTGTTCCTTCTCTGTCGCTGGGTCAAAATCCTGGAATTCCCTCCCTAATATCATTTTGGGTCAACCCACAGCAGAAGGACTTCAGCGGTTTGAGAAGGCAGCACACTACCACCTTCTCAGGGGCAACGAGGGATGGGCAAGAAATGCTGGCTAGCCAGTGATGCCCACATCCCATAAATGAATAGAGAAAAAAAAGACAAGAAAATGCTCCGGGTGTCGGTGTGGACTTGCTGGGCCAAAAGGCCTATTTCCACAGGAATTCTATGAATATCTGCACCTCTGCCTCCCATGGGCTGTTGGGAGCTGTATAGAAAATTCCCAACATTGTGATTTTACCCTTCCTATTCCTGAGTTCCACCCTTAATGCCTCAATGCAAGATCCCTCCAATGTGTCCTCCCTCAACACAGCTGCGATGTGATCCCTAACCAGCAGTGCATCTGTACCTTCTAAAACAGCGATATCCAGGAATGTTAAGCTGCCAGTCCTGTCCCTCCTTTAACCATGTCTCTGAAATGGCAATAACATCATAATTCCAAGCAGTAATCCATGCTGTTCATTCATCTGACTTACTGCTGTACTTCTTGCATTGAAGTAAATGCATTCCAGTCCTCCAGTCCCTTTGAGTCCTGTGACTTCCCTGTGCCTGCTCTTACTCTGTCCTTTGCATATCTCTATCACACTTTTGTCCCCAGTCCCTGCACTTACTGGCCTGGTATTCTGGTTCCCACCCCCCGCCACACTAATTTAAACCCTCCCAAAGAGCTCTAGCAAACCTCCTGACCAGGATATTGGTGACCCCTCCCCCCCAATCAGGTGCAACCCATCCTTGCTGTACAGGTTCCACCTTCCCCAGAAGACATCCCAATAATCTATATCTCTACAGCCCTCCCTCCTACACCAGCTCTGAAGCCACGTGTACATTGCACTCTCTCTCTGTTCCTCGCCTCACTAGCCTGTGGAATAGGTAGTAATCCTGAGATTACGACCCTGGTAGTCCTGCGTTTTAGCTGTCTACCCAACTCCCTGAATTGTCTTTGCAGGACCTCTTCTTTCTATGTCATTTGTACCAATGTGGACAATGACTTCTGGCTCTTTTCCCTCCTGCTTCAGGATGCCCTGTACCCGCTCAGAGACATCAAGGACCCTGGCACCAGGGAGGCAACACACCATCCTGGAGTCTCGTTCATGACCACAGAAACACCTATCTGTACCTCTGACTCCTTGACACCAGTTCCTCCGAGATTTTCAGACTGGTCACGATGACTACAGTGTTGTCTCCCAGAATTCCTCTCAGTGACATCTCTGCAGCCTTCTGATTGGATGCCAAGGATTCCCTCCCCTCCCCCTAAAGGATGAATGAGAGGCAAAGACAGGACCAGCCTCTTCCCGCCAGGGTTAGTGAGGTAACCGCGAGCCAGACGCTTATTTTACTCACAGACTCTCAGCGGCAGGAAATTCAAATTTAAAGTCTAACGGATGCGAGCTTTCACCCTCTACCAAGATTGCAGTGATCACATGATGGGCAGGGATCAGGTAAAACTGTATCCCCGGGAACTTGATAAAGTCCAGTTCGTTTTGTTTGGGACCTGCAGGTATTCCCTACCTTTGACTCTTGTACATATTCTCCCTACACAGTTCCCTTTGGGTTCCTGTCGGGTTTCTCCCTCCCTGGCTCCTCTCGTGTTTTAATTCTGTATGGCTCCTGTAGCTGTTTCTCTCCTGCATGTGGAGTGAATTCCCTCCCTCTGGCTCCTATGCGCATTCCCTACCTTCGGCTCCTGTACATATTCTCACCCTCCGTGTCCTGTAGGGTTTGCCTTCTGGTGATTCCCAAATTGACCTGTGCTATTCCTCTGCAGCCTCATTCAGAACTGCAATAGTTCCACACATATAGGTTGACACCAGCTCTGCCTCCCCATTGGCTCTCTGACTCCTCCACATTCTTTAAGCTGTCAGACTATTCAGTTGACAGCTGGTACTGGTGTGTCGTAATGTCCTCCAACTGAACACTGACAAGGCCTAAGCATACTCTACTCCCAAGCCATCAAAGCTGTCCTTTTACCTTTGCTACTCTGTTGAGACTGAAACAGACTGTTTGCCACTTCATTGTCATATTTGACTCCAGGATGAGCATTTCTTGATTTCTGCATGTCACTCGGGGATCCACACCTACTTCCTCAGTTGATGTGTACCTCCACATGTATTATATGGCTCATTGAAGTCCAAATTTATAATATGAACTGCACCACCCCTAGCACCCCTCTATTTTTCTCAGAGTATGGAGGGATTTCTTATGAGGAATGGTTGAATAGGTTGGACCCCTCCTAGTTAAAGCCTACAAGCTTCTGAGGGGGCTTAGCAGGTTAGATACGGAGAGGTTGTTTCCTCTTTTTGAAGAGAGTTTCGGACCAGAGGGCATTATCGCATGACACGAAGATGAGCGGGAATTGGTGAATCTGATGAGGCTATGTTCTTAAGTACATTTGAGGCTAAGCTAGTGACTCTTATGTTGTTGAAGGGAGCATGTTTAGAAAACACAGATTCCTTCGCCATAATCTTCCTTGCATATGGAGGTGGTGCGCAAGACTGAAAATGTCACCCTGTTTAAACAAGGGATGGGATAAATATGATAATGACAGCTCAGGCAAGATGACAGTGATCAGATAACATTTAGACAATTACCTCAGGACAAAGTTCATTGACACTTGGTAGAATAGGGGTTAATAAATGCACACCAATACAATTTTACTGAAAACTCTAGATTTAGGAGCGGAAATGAGACATCTGGCCCACTGAGTCTGTTCCGCCATTCAATGAGATCATGGCTGATCTAATAATCTTTAACAAAAACAAAAATTGCCAAAGGGTCACTGGACCCTCAACTTCACTCCTTACTTTTCCTCATAATCCTTGATGATTGAAACCTGTCCATTCTATCAAGATGGAATGACGTTTTAGGAGTTGGAGCGACAGTCATATCAGCCATAATCTTATCAAATGGGCCAACTCCCATTTCCAATTCATCTGTTCATATTTAAGCTCAACGACCTCCAGTCACTCATCAGAGGAGGGAAAGGAAGGATATATAGTTATTTACAGTACAGCACTACAAAACACATTGGTTTGCAGTGACTAGAGCTCTGGGACAAGAGACAGGAGGTACTTAAACACCCAGCAATTGGCAATGTTAATTGATGTTCCTTTGCAAACAGCTTACTTTCCTACCTTTGTGTGTGTTATCAGCAAATTTAACAACTATGCATTTGGGTTCTTCAACTAAGACCACGTTAGCTCTGTTCTTGCCTGCATGGATTCAGCCCAACCTGCCAAATATCTACAGCATTATTTTGTTTCTGATTTCCAGCATCCATATGATTTTACTTCTGCTGCTAAATTAAGACCCTTCCAATAACTGAAGATCCTTATTGATTTAGGGAGACTAAAACTGTTGCCTCGAATGGAAAGGAAGAAACATTGTACAGCTGTCAAAAAGATGTTTCACTTCTGACATGATATACAAAGCTAGACAAAGTATGACGATCTGTAATGTGCATGATGAGGCAGGTACTCACAGTTGTATTTTCAACCTTATGGTGGTTAGATGAGAAGAAACAAGCACTGGTTGTCTGATGTGAAAACTAATGAGAGGCAATAAGTACAACCGAAGGACATGAGCAGTGTCAGATCCAATACTAAACTAACATTTGAGTTTTATTTATTGTAGATTTTTGAGGAGGAAGTGTGAGTATTGGTTTGGCAATGGCAATGGACAGTTTTATCTCTGATACAATTTTAACCCCACTGCGAAGCCTCTTCTAAGGATGCCTACCCTGAAGAAGTTACCCTCCTCCCTCTGGACAAACCTCAGGGAATCTCTAACCCTCTTCCCCTCCCCCATTTTTGATGAAGGGTCTAGGCCCGAAACGTCAAGTTTTCCTGCTCCTATGATGCTGCTTGACCTGCTGTGTTCATCCAGCCCCACGCTTGTTATCTAGCAATGGACAGGCAATCCATGTTTACAATGAATGATCCAATAGCAGGAACTGAAGCCTTTGGGAATGATTCTGCTGTCTGTCACTGCCAGATCCTGTGTTCTGTCTGTGCCAAGGCCTGCATATCCCCGTTGCACTTGGAAATCCACCTACGCGTCCATAGTTGAAAGAAGCCCTTTGAAAGTCCTGTAAGGGCTGCCCGTATTTGAAAAACACAAAATGACCAACAAGCAATTAACAAAATTAAACACCTGCTCCAGCATTTAAGTGAAACACAACAGTACCTTTGAATAGGACTACTCCAAGGTGAACGGGAGGCCCTGCACAAACAGTCATTAGAGGCAGTGTGTTAAGAGGATGTCTAGGGATGGGCGTAAGTTCATTAAGCTATGACAAGTCATTGATTCCAGCCTCATTAATGAAAAGATGTTGTTCCATTTGGTGAACAGCATCAGTTCGAACTGTATATCTCAGCCCTTGAGACAGTCAGCCAGACTCATCACACAGCTGTGAAAGCAACAGCTGACGTTATTTTGTAGTAATCAATTGTTTTTTTGAAGTTATTCACAATATTAAGAAATAGATTCTAGTTAAAGATTCTTCAGATAATCACAGATAGATTTCAATGTATATATAACCAAAATATAATAGAAGCATTAGGGGAAAACATTCAAGCATAGATGTGAAAGTTAATTAGTCTCGGGAAATGCTTTTCTCATCTCTAAAAGATGCCCAGCATGTCCTGTGCGAAACAAAGTGCTAGCAATTCATTAGCTAACGAATGCTAACAGTAGAAGTAGCAGCAAAACTTTACATATAACTAACTTTATAATAGAAATTAATATTATGAATCTTATAGCATTTCATTAGATCCAGTTGTCTTTTTTATACATGCATATATTTTGGGACAGTGGGAAAATATGAGGACTAACAGAATTTGATATAGATAGCACATGGAATACAATGAATAACAGAATTCAAGCAGTCCTTAGCAAGCCTGGAACAGGTCCAAAGGAGTATGATTAGCAAATTTGAAATGCAAATTAATAGGATGCATAGAATGATCCAAAGATTACGATGAGATCATGGGAACCTCGGGCTGTCCATAGGAGTGCCCATCATTGTTTAGGTGGTTCTCTGGACTGGATGTACAGAATAAGGGGAAGGACATAGTGACCATGTTATATGTGATTATTGTAACACAAAATGTATAAAAATGCTGTATTTCACTGTAAAAATCAGAGTGTGTCATTATTTTCTCTTCCGATCTGAACCAAAGATTAAAGAAAATGACTGAGTTCTCACATCGAGGCCAGATTTGGGGGAGTCTTTGGCCCTCTCCCTGCATTGACCAGTTGTTACTTGAATAAGAATAAAGACCGTCACGTGCCTTGGAGTGCGGGTTCATATTTCTTAGAAAGTGGGGTCACAGGTAAATAGGATAGTGAAGAGGGTGTTTGGTATAGTTGCCTTTATTGACAATTGCATTGAGTACAGGAACTGGGAGGTCATGTTGTGGCTGTACAGGACATTGGTTAGGCCACTGTTTGAATATTGCACGCCTTTCTGTTCTCCCTGCTGTAGGAAGGATGTTGTGAAACTTGAAAGGGTTCAGAAAAGGTTTACAAGGATGTTGCCAGGGCTAGGGATTTTGAGCTATGTGGAGAGGCTGGATAGGCTGGGGCTATTTTCCCTGGAGTGTCAGAGGCTGAGAGGTGACATTATAGAGGTTTATAAAATCATGAGGGGTATGGGTAGATTGAATTGAGAAGGTGCTTTCCCTAGGGTGGAGGAGTCCACAACTAGAGGGCATAGGTTTAAGGTGAAAGGGGAAAGTTTTAAAAGAGACCTAAGGAGTAACTTTTTCACACAGAGCGTGGTGCATGTATCAAATGAGTTGCCAGAGGAAGTGGTGCAGGCTGGTACAATTATAATATTTAAAAGGCATCTGGATGGGTATAGGAGTAGGAAGGGTTTAGAGGGATTTGGGCCAAATACTGGAAAATGGGACTAGATTTATTTAGGATATCTGGTTGGCATGGACAAGTTGGACTGAAGGGTCTGTTTCTGTGCTGTATATCTCTATGACTCTGTGGGCACCATTGGCTGGATAAGCATTTATTGCCCATCCCTAAGTGTCCAGAGGGCAGTTAAGAGTTGTTATAAAGCAGAGGTTGATCCCCCCTCTGAGAACTAAAACCAAAACACCCAAAGAGCAATACATCACCCATAATCTATAAAAGGAGTGTGAAAAATGGTGTAATCTGCTTTTCAGCGACTTCTAGTGGTTAAATAAAATAAATCCCTGACACTCACTTTACAATTAACAAGTAACAATTTATTTATCTAACTCTAACAGTGAACAGATTAATTAAATTATTAACAAACTGAATAAATCCCTTCTAACTACTATCTGTTCCTGAATGAAGCAAGATTATAATGATATGCTGTTCCAATAAATACAAGTCCTATGTTTTAGCGAAGTTCTGTAGCTTGGGTTGTGGCTGAAGTTGTTACTTGGTTTGCTGAGCTTTCATGCAACTGTTTCATCCCCTTTCTAGATGACATTGTCAGTGCTGTCCAGCCACCACTGAAGTCTTGTTGTTCTGTTCCGTTATGAATTCATATGGCCTGGTCTGTCATGGTTGGTCATTCTGTTTCACTCCATAGTGGTATGTAGATGGGGTCTATTTCAACATGTTTGTTTATCGCACCGGTGGTTGAAAACCAGGCCTCCAGGAATTCTCATATTTGTCTTTGTTAAAATAGATCCCATCTACATACTGGTACAGAGCAAAACTGGAAACAGATCGACCCACGATGACAGACCGGGCCATATAAAGTCAGAACAGAACAGAACAACAGTACTTCAACGGAGGCTAGACAGCACTGAAGATGTCACTTAGAAAGAGGATGAAACATTTGCATGAACACCAGTCAGCTCAGCAAAACAAGCAACAACAAGTCCCACTCATATATAAAACAAATATAATTTAGACTCTCGAAATTACAGCCAGGTTACACGTCTTCCGGAATGTTCTGTGCCTTCTCCGTCAGTTCTTTTGTCAGGAATATTGACTAGCTGTCCTGTTGGTACTGTTGTTATTTAGATGGTGCTTTCTCTAAAACATAGAGTAGGCTGTGAGAGCCAGCGAGTGTCTCTTGAGAGCTGTGAGCCGTTACCTTTGGCAGATAGCAACTAGCTCTGGGGCTTTGCAAACTGCCCCTTTCTTTTTATACCTTTGATGACATATCAATATTTCTTTCAATAGGATTGGTCCTCTGTTGTCAAAACCAGCAGATTTAGATTTAATAGGTTTTTGGTATTTAAATGACTGGTTCAAATTGACTGTCTAAATTCAAAATTTGTCTTGGTAAACTGCAGCTTGGCCGGCTAACTGTATGGCCTCTTGATACAAATTTTTCAATTCGGGTGCACTCTGTGTACTTGCAAACTTTCAAGCTGCTCACAGACATCCATTTTAAACCTCTAAGCACAGAAAAAAAGCACACAATCTTTGAAAGGGACCATGCAATGCTTTCCCCCCTAGCATTTTACAAACACCAAATTCCAACTTCCTGCCTCCCAATCCACAAGTGTACTGTGCAACAGTAGAGTTGAATGAAAGGTGGTTAGAAAGTGGAGTGCTTGAGTTGTACATGTAGGTAATTGTTCTGTTCAATGTCATTTCAGTGTACTATGCTTATTAATTCATACGTCAATGGAGGAGTGTATACAGATTCTCACAGCACAGAATGAATGTTCACCTTCATCTCAAAGTGGCAGAATACAAATGATGGGAATTTTTCCAGGTGTAAAAATACAGCAACAAAAAGGAAGAAAAAGCCTTGAGCACCAATAAACAGAGATTTAAAAAAAAACTAAACATAACAATCCAAGTTATATTTCAACATGCTTTGAAACCTTGGAAATATTCATAATTTTGCTTAAAATTGAAAAAAAATTGCAAATTAAAAATTTGCCACTAGGACCCTGCGGACTCCTCAACCAGTGCACGTGTCATTAATTTTCCCAGGTACCTTTGCGTGTATGAGGGCGGGAAGCGCGAGCTGGCAGTCAGTGAACTAGGTCACAGCTTTACTCGAAGATAACGAAGGGAAGAATTAAACTTTTACAGTTTTAACTTTAACCACTTTACTAGTAACTACTCGATTCTTTAGAAATTTGAATACTTGCCAGATACCCATAGCTTTCGCAATTTTGTCGAATTCTTTGGTCCGCTCCTTTCTCTCTCTGGTCAACGCACAGAGTTACCTCCCTGGGTACCTTCTCGAATGTTCCAAGGACTCGACCAGTCACAGTTAATTCCTTTCCAATGGCTTGCTAACAGTGATCCCTTTGTGTCTGCTTTGGGGTCTCGATCATTTGTTTTACTCGTGCATGCCTGCTGCGTGCAATTAGTGTTTTAACAAGTTTGTGAGGAAGTGCTGAACTGCTCTTTTATATTCTCTAATGTGCTCTGGTGCTCCTCTGGTTTTCGATTATCTGGGCTTGAATGTTGCAAGTAACTGTCTCCAGGCAGAATTGTTTCTATGTGTCTGTATGTCTTAGCTGAGGTATCCCAAGCATACCTTGCTTTGTGGCCAGTTTCTGTGCCCTGTTTATTTCAGTCGCTGTGCTTGTATTTCTTGTTTTCTTGATTTTTAACGCATTTTATTTTACTTGAGCTGTTGTAGGCTGCTACAGGAGAGCCAATGTCTTAAAGCTGCGAAGGGGTTTTGTACATGTGTTCAAGTCAGTTGTGTTAGCTAAAAGTTGGAAAGGTATCGTAAATCAAGACACCAGGATTCGATAACAAAGAGATGACCCCAGAAGTCCCAGGATCCATGAGAAGGACAAGCCAATATGCATTATGTCATTCCTTGATGACTGAGCTGTTCAGTATCAAGACTCAATAGATGTGAAGCTAGAAAATCACAACAGCTCAGACACCATCTGAGGAGCAGGAAAGTCAACTATTTGGGCTAAAACCCTTCATCAGGACCCAGGAGTTGGAGAAGTAAATAGAGGGGGTGTGCTGGGGGAAAAATAGGTGAGATGGTAATAGATGGATGCTGGTAGGAGGTGATTGTGATTGGTCAGTGAGAGGGGTGGAGCAGATAGGTGAGTGGCAAGATGGACACGTTTGGTCAGGTCAGGGAGAGGAGAAGAAGGGGGAGGACTGGAAATGGGATAAAGCTGAGGGTGGAGGCGTTCTGAAGCTGGTTTAGTCAATATTAAGGCCATTGAGCTGTGTGCTCCCAAGGCGAAATATCAGGTGTTGTTCCTCCAGTTTTTGTTTGGCCTCACTCTGACAGTGGAGGAAGCCAAGGATGGACATGTCACTGGGGAGTGAAAGGAGCAATTAAAGTGAATGGCAACAAGAAAGTCTGGTTGGTTGGTGTGTACAGAGCACAGATACTCTGCAAACCAGTCCCTGAGTCTGTGTTTGGTCTCCCCGATATAGAGACCAGATTGTGAGCAAAGGATGCAATAGATCAGGTTGGCTGAAGTGCAGATGAATCTCTCCAGCATCTGAAATGATTGTTTGGGGCCTTCGATGAAGGGGAGAGGGGAGGTCTAGGGGCAGGTGTTGCACCTCTTACAGTTGCAGGGAAAGTGGAAAAGTTGGTGGGGTGTGCAGAGCTGACAAAGGAGTCGCAGAGTGAACAGTCCCTGCGGCAAGCGGACAAGGGTGCGGAAGGAAATATCTTTTTGGTGGTGAGGTCTGATTGTAGATGGCGGAAATGTCGGAGAATGATGATTGGATTCGGAGGTTGGTCGGGTGGTAGGTGAAGACTAAGGGTCTCTATGATTATTGTGTTGGGGAGAGTGGGTCATCAGTATCGTGGAGAAATAGGTGAGGGTTGGTGCTGGTGATTACACTCATCTGAGTGCCTTGTTCAAGCCTTTTCATCACTCGTCGACATGTGCCAAACCTCTAGCATTAATACAGCTTTGGGACAGGGCCATGCCAATGTTATATGAGGTAGGGTGGGAAAATGACTTGGGTCATTCAAGTCACAACTGTATATTGGGCAGTCCCTTCTAAATTACCAAGGGTGCTCTTCCAATTGAGGAGGGGCATAAACTGAGCATCAAGACCAAAGGATCATTAGTTAGAAAAAGGTGCCATCATCTGATATGCTGTGGGTACAACTTTTTCTTTTAGGTTTTTTTGTATTTTTATAATTTTCTTGTGGAATTTTATATATTGTTTTTGAGGAATTTTACATTCTTTATTTTTTTTTCTGCCAACATGTCATTTTGTACCCATCATCACCTGGAGCACTTTACCCTGGCACCAAGGGTAGGCTCATCCTCAGTAGCCCAAGGCTAGGCTGTGTGGTTTTATCACCTGTTGCTGAAGATTTGCAGCTCAAGCACTGGTAATATTGTCAGACTCAAGATTTGTTGTGAGAAGAATTAATATTTCTTTATGTTGAGGAAGTCCATCAGTTTGTTGTTGAGCTTCAGCCACTTTCCTCTTGCTCCCACAACAAACCTGAAAAATTTTGGCTCAAGGCCTCCCATCAATTCCTTTATTTGCAACTTAAGATGTTGATATTTTTCTAACCATGCCTTCTCAAGCACCTTGTTGTCATCCTCATAGCAGATGGTGACATCTACCACTGCTACTTTATTGTCTACCCTGAATATTCATGTCTGGCTTCCAAAGAGAACTGTCCAGGGCCACCAGTCTCGTTTCTTGGTATGACGTCCATCCATACTTGGCGACATACAGGCGTAGCTGGTAGCGGACCTTGTTATGGCATTTGATTCTTGCATTCTTTACAAATGGGCAGCAGCCAGAAATATGGGTGAGGGTTTTGTCAGGAGCCTCGCATCTCCTGAAGGTTTGGTTTTATTTGCTGTGCCCTTGGTCCGGGTTGACTGAGTTGGATACAGGTTGCACCATAATTATTTGAGATGATTTTATCTGGCAGGTAGACTTGATCCTCCTGGCCTCCTACCCTCCCTCGACCTCTTCATCTCAAACTGCTACTGTGGCATCAATCGCTTGAATCTCTCCACCCTTCTCATTTACTCCAACCTCTCCCCATCAGAGCGCGCAGTCTTCTGCACTATTCGCACCAACCCCAACATCTCTATTAAACCTGCCAGCAAGGGGTCAAGGTGGTAGTCTGACGAACTGAACCCTACATCGTCAAGGCCAGTCACCACCTCTCTGATACTTCCCCCTACCGTCCCCTTGACCATGACCCACCTCTGATCACCAAGTTATCATCTCCCAGACTATCCACAACTTCATCACTTCGGGAGACCTCCCGTCCTCAGCCACCACACCTGACAGTTCCCCAACCCCACAGCATCCATTTCTATCTCCTTTGCAAAATTCATAAACCCGACTGCCCCAGTCAACGCATTGCCTCTGCCTGCTCCTGCCCCACCGAGCTGATCTCCTCCTACCTCAACTCCATTCTTTCCCCTTTGGTCCAGGAAATTCTTACCTACATTTGTGACACAACCCACATCCTCCACCTTTTCCAAAACGTTCAATTCCCCGTCCCCCAACACCTCATCTTCACCATGGACGTACAGTCCCTTTACACCTGTACCCCAATACGGAGGGCCTAAAAGCCCTCTGCTTCTTCCTCTCCAGTAGGCCCAACCATTCGCTCTCCGCTATGCTTGCCTCTTTGTCGGATATGTGGAACAGTCCTCTTTCCATTGTTACGCCAGCACCATCCCTCACCTCTTCCTCTGCTATATTGATGACTGCATCTGTGCTGCCTTGTGCTCCCACAAGGAGCTTGAACAGTTCATAAATTCGCCAACACCTTCCACCCCAGCATCAAATTCACCTGGACCATTTCTGACACCTCCCTCTGCTTCCTGGACCTCTCCGTCTCCATCTCAGGAAACTGACTCACCACTGACAACCATTTCAAACCCACTGACTCTCACAACTACCTCGACTACGCCTCCTTTCACCCAGCTCCCTGTAAAAATGCTATCCCATACTCTCAATTCCTCCACCTGTGCCGCATCTGCTCCCAGGATGAGACGTTTTACTCCAGGACATCCCAGATATCCTCCTACTTCATGGACCAGAATTTCCCCTCCTTTGTAATTAAGGATGCCATCAACTCCATCTCCCCCATTTCCTGCACTTCAACCCTCAAACCCTCTCCCCCCCAACAGTAAGGATAGAGTGCCCTTAGTCCTCACGCACCACCCCACCAACCTCTGAATCCAATGCGTCATCCTTCGACATTTCCACCACCTACAATCGGACTCCACCGCCAAAAAGATATTTCCTTTCCCAACCCCGTCTGCTTTCCACAGGGACCGTTCACTCCGTACCTCCCTCGTCAGATCTACGTTTTCCACACTCGCTACCTTTCCCTGCAACCGCAAGAGGTGCAACACCTGCCCCAATCCTCCCCTCTCACCTCCGCCCAAGGCCCCAAAATATCATTCCAGATCCAGCAGAGATTCACCTGCACTTCATCCAACCTGATCTGTTGTATCCGTTGCTCCCGATGTGGTCTCCCCTGTATCGGGGAGACCAAACTCAGACTCAGGGACTGGTTTGCAGAGTATCTGCACTCTGTACACACCAACCAACCCGACCTTCCTGTTGCCATCCATTTTAATTGCCCCTCCCATTCCTCTGGTGACATGTCCATCCTTAACTTCCTCCACTGTTAGACTGAGGCCAAACATAAACTGGAGGAACAACATCTGATATTTCGCCTTGGGAGCTTACAGCCCAATGGCCTTAATATTGATTTCACCAGCTTTAGAATGCCTCCACCTCCAGCCTTATCCCATTTCCAGCCATCCCTCTCCTCCTTGCCTCCATAACCTGACCAAACGTGTCCATCTTCCCACTCACCTATGCGCTCCACCCTTCCCACTGACCAATCACAACAACCTCCTAGCTCCATCCTTCTATCATCATCCCACCTACCTGTCCCACAGCCCCATCCCCCTCACTCCATTTACTTCTCCGCTCCCCTCCCCCTCCCCAATCCTGACGAAGGGTTTCAACTTGGAACATTAACTTGCCTGCCCCTCAGATGCTATCTGACCTACTGTGCTTTTCCAACTTCACATCTGTTGACTCTGGCTTCCAGCATCTGCAGTTTTTACTGTCTCCAAGTCACTGTTAAGTATCAAAATTCATTGTCCAATAAACATTATTAGTTCCACTGTATGTTAGAGATTGTCCTTTTTGACGTGATGGTTATTCCTCAACAAGAATTTTCTTAATCTAGGGTTTAGTTCGGAGTCCGAGTCCCTACAGCATAACCATAACTTTCTATCTTCACATTGTGATGACAATGGATTGTGGCTTCAGGTGGATTAGGACAGACTGAGTTAATTGGCAAGAACATTGCTGATGGAATATAACATTATCCAATTTTGATCGGAAGAATATATGTGCAAGATATATCTTAAATAGTGAGAGGTTGGAAAGTATAGATGCATAAAGGAACTGAGATGTCCTGGTCGATATATCACTGAAGTCTAACATGTAGGCCCAGTTATTCGGATAGCTAATGGAATGTCCACCTTTATTGCAAAAGGATTTGAGTACAAGAGGAGTGAGACCTTGCTTCTATTCTACAGTGCTTGGTTAGAATGCTCTTGGAGTAATGTGCACAGTTTTGGTTTCCTTACCTCAGCTAGGGTATTATTATCATAGGGGGAGTGCAATGAAGGTTCACTGGATTATTAAGGAATGGTGGGAGTGTCCTATGAGCAAACTGGGTCTGTATTCTCTTGAGTTTCCAAGAATGCAACATTATCTCATTGAAAGCTTCAAAATATTTAGAGGGATAGATCATCATCATCGTCATCATAGATTCCCTACAGTGTGGAGACAGACCCTTCGGCCCAACAAGTCCGCACCGACCCTCAGAACATCCCTCCCAGACCCAGCCCCCTATAACCCACCTAATCTACACATCCCTGAACACTATAGGCAATTTGGCACGGCCAATCCACCTACCCTGCACATCATCGGACTGCAGGGGGAAACCGGAGCACCCGGAGGAAACCCATGCAGACACGGGGAGAACGTGTAAACTCCACACAGACAGTCAACCAAGGGTGGAATCAAACCCGGGTCCATGGCACTGTGAGGCAACATTGCTAACCATTGAGCCCCTGTGCTGGATAAAACCAGGGTTTACAGTTTAAAAATAAGGGAGATCTCACTTATATCTGAGATGAGAAATTACTTTACTTAGAAAGCTGTCAACATTTGGAATTCTCTCCTACAGGAGGTTGTGGAAGCTTAGTCTTTGTGTATGTTTAAGATAGAGATTGATATGTTTCTGATTACCAGTGGTGTACAGATTCTGGGGTTGGGGTGAGTAAAACAGCATTGAGGTGTTCAATCAGTATTGAATGGCTGGGAAGGCTCAATGGACTGAATGGCCTCCTTCTGTTCTTAACATCACCAGACTCCCTCCAGTTTTGAACATCTGCTGCTGAAACTCCAGGAGCTTGACCTCAGCCTAAGCTGCTGCCCACACAATCCAAGTCTGATTCACCCCTTATTCCTGTGCTTCTGGTTAAGCAGAACTTCAGTTTTGACATTTTTGTCCTTATTTTCAAATTCCTCCTTGGCCTTGCCCCCTCCTTATCCCTGTAACCTCCTGCACTGATGATCAGCCCTGAGTTCTGCTTCTTGGATGTCTCTATCTTTGATTCTCTCAACTCCTCTAAGAATCTCCTTAAAACCTATATCTTTGACTAAGTGTTAGTCACCTGTCCTTTAAATAGCTCCTTATGGGTCTGGTGGCAAAGATGCTTCATAAATGCATGTTGCTGAAGTTGTTATTTTCAGCCCCCTCTCCTGGTTGCTGCCAGTTGGAAAATGAACCCACAGAAGGGGCATGACTGAAGGCACCAGAGACATAGTCAACTGAATTAGAGAGTTCAGGATAATCTTGTTAACTGCCTATTGGTAAAATTGACAGTCACATAGACTGAAGCTGAGTTACAGGGCACTGTGCTGAATTGTCAGTGAGGCCATGGTATGATCAAGAAGGTAATTCGTTATAGAAGCGTTTAAGGATGGGAGAAAAGGGCTTAAAAGTGAAGATGAGAATAAAAAAGCACAATTAACGATACAGAAATGAACTCATTGTAGATATTGATATTTATTATTAAATTTGCCAAGAATTCCAGAATAAGTCTCCAAACCATTTGTATCTGGCAAATGTTTTCAATAACAATTCA
>JAHRHZ010000092.1:4371009-4390808 GCA_024137785.1 Ginglymostoma cirratum | reverse complement strand
CTTCATTGGAGGCTGCACTAATGATGTTACCCAGCAGGGTAATGAAACATTTGCGGAACAACGAAACAGTTCGGCGAGCCATCCAACCGCAATTATTTACAATATAAAAGTATGTCGAGAATTATTACGTGAAAATGTTAAGAGGAAATCTTCCAGTTTAACATTTAAAACCTACTTAATTGTGCATAATCCACATATCATAATTGAAGTGCATTTCAGTTTAACAAATTCAAATTATTTTCATAATAAAAACAGACATTGCTGTTAAAACTCAGCAGGTCGGGCAGATTGTCTGGAGAGAGAAACAGTATTATTTCAAGTCTAATGGAGGACTATGTGTTGGAAAATTAGGGGCAAATCATTGACAAATATTCTTCATATCACCAACAAATATTCTCCATTAATAAACACCTGTCCATTTCATCCATCAATATCACTCAATGAATTCCATGGGACTGGTCATGTCATACAACTAATTGTCTCACCATAGTCTTCAATCTGATCTAGGGCATTAAATGTAAGGCCTAAGTTATTTATACAGTCTGAAAGTGGCTGGAATTTGCTACAGTAATAAAAGTACCTTGCTGATTTCCTGTTCCATGCTACTTTTGAGCTCCTCTGATGTTATTTCCAAATATTCCACCTTTTCCACCGGGAATGATGTATCAGGCAAAACCACAGAGCAGAGACAAACTCCCTCGTTGTTGATTGTCCCATTGACATTGATGCCAGACTGTAGATGTAGAAATCAGAATTAGTGTAAATTCATCACTGATGCAAACTGGTAACATTCTTCAACCCTTTCCCAAATTAAAACACCCTTTTTCAGAAAAGGGTCCCAACCCGAAACATCAACTTTCCTGCTTCTCTGATGCTGCCTGGCCTGCTGTGTTCCTCCAGCTCCACACTTTGTTATCTCTGACTCCAGCATCTGCAGTTCTTGCTATCTCTGATTGTCACTGGGTGAATAGTTGACATTTGTGATCATTTCACTAAGCTTTGGTGCTGATGTGGATTGTCACTGAACTTGAGTGAGCATCAAAAGGCCATTGCTCCAGATTGCAGCTGTATCTTTGACCTACATGCACGTTGAATTGGAGGAAGAAGTTCATAGAATCCCTCTGAAAAGGTATTAATACAGATTCTGAACTTGACGTGGAAACATAGAAAAAAGATTGGTGGTGTAGTGAACAGAGTACAACGGGACCTTGATTGGGTGAGCTGATGGGCCTAGGAGAGTCAGATTGAGTTTAATTTTGGTAAATATGAGGTGCTGCAGTTTGGTAAAGCAAACCAGGGCAGGACTTATAAATGTAATGGTCAAGTCTTGGGGAAAGTTGCTGAATGAAGAGACCTTTGGGTGCAGGTTCAGTATTACTTGGAAGTGGAGTCACAGGTAGACAGGTTAGTGTAGAAGGCATTTGATGCACTTGCTTTTATTGGTCAGACCATTGAATATAAGTGTTGGGATGTCATGTTGCAGGTGTATAGGACACTGGTTAGGCCACTTTTGAAATTCTGGTCTCTCTGCTATAGGAAAGATGTGAAAGTTGAGAGGGTGAAGAAAAGATTTACAAGTATGTTGCTAGGTTGGAGGGTTTGAGCTATAGGGAGAGGCTGATTAGGCTGGGCTATTTTCCCTGGAGCAGTGAGGGCTGAGGGGTGACCTTATAGAAGTTTATAAAATCATGAGGGGCATAGATAGGGTGAATAGCCAAGGTCATTTTTCCCAGGGTAGGTGAGTCCGAAACTAGAGGGCATAAGTTTAAAGTGAGAGGGGAAAGATTTAAAAGGGACCTAAGAAGCAACGTTTTCATGCAGAGGGTGGTGCGTGTATGGAATGAGCTGCCAGAGGAAGTAGTGAAGGCTGGTACAATTACAACATTTAAATGGCATCTGAACAACTGTATGAATAGGAAGGGTTTAGAGGGATATAGGCCAATTGCTGGCAAAAGAGACTTGAATATTTTAGGAAATCTGCTCAACATGGATAAGTTGGACCGAAGGGTCTATTTCAATGCTGTTCAACTCTAATGATTCTAAGACAGTATAAGTAGTCGGTTTATCCCATTGAGCACCCACCATTTTTCACATGATCATGACCAATCCTTTTTCTCAACCCTATACTTCTGCTCTCTCCCATGTCCCTTAACACCCTTAAACTCAATAAATCTTTCTTAAATATGTTCTGTGTCTCAGCCTGCTCGGTTTTCTGTGTCAGGAAATTCTGCTGAGTTATGAACTTCTAAGTGAAGATATTTCTCCCCATCTCAGTGTGAAATGGCCTATGCTGTATTCTTACTCATCTGGGGTGAGTCTGGAATAAAGTTTCTATGAAGTTCTCACACTGCTGCTTTCCTGAATCACCCCTGATATTGGGAGCAATTTGATGTGCTAAATCAAGAGTTTGTTAGAGACATATTGATCCAAGTCTAACTCTTCCTACAGCACAAAGAACATCCAATATGACATGTCAACATGACAACAAACAGCTTTGAGTTAGTATGGCTCTTCACTTTTCATATCTGTACCTGGTGGGTCAAGGCAGACAATGTGGAAATTGATCCAGACCATCATTTCATTTGAGGGTTCTGAAGTGGGGATATGAGAGCTAATCATTTCCACCACTAATTGTCAGCATTGAACACAGTCAGGCCATGGTCAGATAGGTCACAATGCCTTACTCAGAGAACTGAGAGTGAACATTGAGGGCTTGCATTTAATGAGCAACTTCCAGAACCTCCCACAGAGTCAATGAAGTACTTTTTAAGAGAAAACGCGTTAGTCAGTTTGCATCAAGATTGTCATGCATACAATAAGATCAGTATTTTTAGTGCTGTTGGTCGAGGAACAAACGTTGGCCAGGATGCTAGGGATAAACTGGGCTGATGTTCTTTGGAACAGTGTCATTAGATCTGTTCCTTGCAGCTGGAACAAGGGACAAAGCCTTGATTTTGATCAAAGGCACCTCCAACCATGCGACATTTCTAGTGCTGCACTGGATTTGCAGGCTAGATTACATACTCAAATCGCCAGAGTGGAGTTTGCACCTAGAACCAATATCCATCTTGGAGGCAAGGGGCATTGAGCCACAACTGATCTTAACACAAATAAACTTACAACAGGAATATCTTGAAGTAATTTGCAGCTGTTATAAAATTAGAAGTAAACTCACAGAAGGCAGGACAGTAGCTGCGATCACCAGAAGGAACAACATCTTCATTTTGCTTCTGAACTCACTGTCAAGATGCTGGAGGAGGGGTTTGAGGTTTAAATAAAAATCTCAGCAGAAACCCCTCCCTAAATTGAGTGACACATTCTTCTGAGAGCAAATCAGAAAATAAACCTTTCTGGTACTGTATCTAAATCATTAGAGTCAGGTAAGTAAACTTGCTAAATTGTTGTGTAGTTATGTCAATAATTCAGAGTAAGGTGGTTTTTTGTTTTATTTGAACAATGCCTCAGGTATGTTTTTTTTTGCAAAAGACTTCTTTCCGGTATCTCTTCTTTTTTGTGGCTGTGGTCGCAGGCATGCCCATGTTCTGTTATCTTGCCAAGTGGATTCTAAAGGAACATTTGTATTTATATAATCAATAACGTATATATTTGCACAACTTTTCTGTGGCTGACAATCGGTTCAATCACACACTCACACTCTGGTCCCCTGGTATGGCCACCATCTCCACTTGCCTTAAATTAAAGTGACAAAAACTTGGTAGAGAACTGGTTTAGCCATTCACCTACCAGATTTGGCTGGACCACACTGAAAACACTGTCAGATTCTGCTGTCATCTGCTAAACCTTATCACCATTCCAGAATTGTCCTAGCATGCAAAAATGGCTCCTTTATCTCTGCTGCCAAATTACCTTCTTAAATCTAAGGTTTTGGAGTAGATTTGTAGCTCTGGTTGTGGCTTGCCAACCAACCTGAATACCTTCTTAAATCTCTCTTCCCTCCATCCTCATCTCCAACAACAAGTGCGAACAACTCATGGACTTCATTGTGACCAAAATTGAGACAATACCGTCCGCTCTCCCTCTCGCTTGGTGAAGCCAAGCAGGTTGCCAGGGTGCTTTACTTAGTTAAAGATGCTATATGAATACAGGTTGTTGGGGGTGAAGAGATAACACAATGTGGAGCTGGAGGAGCACAGCAGGCCAGGCAGCATCAGAGGAGTAGAAAAGTTGACGTTTTGGATTGGGACTCTTCTTCTGAAATGGGAGAGGGGGAAGGGAGCTCTGAAATAAACAGTGAGAAGAGGGGTGGGATTGGGGAAAGTGGGTGAGATGGTGATAAGTGAGTGCAGGTAGGCAGTGGTGGGGATTGGTCAGTGAAGTGGGAGAAGCAGGTAGGTGGCAGAGAAGATGGACAGGTTGTGTCAGGTCAAGGAGGCGGGGATGAGAGGGTCATGTTATGAGGCCGGGGGTGGGGAGATTTTGAAACTGGTAAAGTCTACATTGAGACCATTGGGTTGTAGGCTCCCAATGGGGAATATGAGTGCTGCTCCTCCAGTTTCAGGGTGGCATCATTGTGACACTGGAGGACGCCCAGGAAGAACAGAGAGTAAGAGACCTGATGATTAAATTCTTCCCTTGGAAGTCCTGGTGAGATGCTGGGTGTGACACCATTAACATTATAATGCTGTGTCACTCACCTCCTGTCTTGTAGTTTCAATGTATGTAGATTTGTCTGTCATGAGAAAGGTAGCAGACCTCCTTCCTATCTCTCAGCATCTTAACAACAGCACTGCAGAAACATGGCTCAAACACATTGTGCTGAAAAGATGAACTGAAAAGACCCTTTTCCTTTAAGAGGTGCAAGCTAGCTATAACAGGTGTCAGGACCATAGGACAGCCATTCTCCTCTGCATGATCTGTCAGTCAGCAGTGAAGTTTATCTGTCAAATGTAAATCACCCAGTGATGTCATCAGGTTTTTTAATTCTTCCATGGGATGTGGACATTACAATCAAGGATTTGTTGCTATCTCTAATCACCCTTGAACTAAAGTGAAATTGGAATTGCAGAATAAGCATGTAATTGAGAAATATGGAATATAGCAACAGGAATAGGCCATTCAGCCCTTTGAGCCTGCTCTGCCATTCAATATGATCATGGCTGATCATCCAACTCGGTACACTTCTTCCATACTGTTTGATACCTTTAACCCTAAAAGAAATCTAACTCCTTTTCAAAATTTTCAGTGTTTTGGCATTAACTGCTCTCTGTGGCAGAGAATTCCACAGGCTTAACATTCTCTGAGTGAGCAAACTTCTCTTAGTTTAACTTCTTAATCAATTTTCTTTGTTTTGGATCACTAATCCCTACAGCTATACTCACAAGTCCAACGATTATCTTTGCACATACTAGAGTGTATCCTTCAGTTGTTGATCTGTTGCATGAGACCTCTTCATGACTCCAGGGTTGACTAGACCACTGTACCGCGATGATTGTGCTGACCAACATGACGTTTACAGTATACAGCATGTCACTGAAGTTGATGCTCATCCTATCTTTGGGATATCAGACAATGCTAGGACATATACTATATTAATCTAACCCTCCCTCACCTGGGAATTTTTACTTGACTGTATTTGCTTTTTCTCTTGCCGTCCTGTGCATTTCCCCCACCTTAAGCCAGTACTTTTCTCCCCCTCAAGGTTTGTTATAAGGTCAACTTTCAATTGGAAAATATCAACTTCAGCACTAATTACTTAAGCCCTACTTTAAGGTCAGTAAGCCAGTTCTTATCTTGTCACACCCAATGGTAAACACCAAGTTCCTGCAGGTGTTCAGTGCAGGCAAATATTTAACACTTGTCCCTTGTCCAGCAAAGTAAATATCAGAGGCTGTCTATTGTACATTTCTTTAGTTGTTGCTGCCTTCCCCTCCTCAAACACACATGGCCCATTCTCATGCATTTGGGATTGTCAACAGCTGTTTACAGTTGAGTACATAAATACAAAGATATGACAAAATACTAAAAATAATTGGCTGTCAAATTATGAGCACTATGAATTTGTATAAGTGGTTTTAAAACAAAAATTAGGTAGATCTTTATCTTACAAAGGGTAGTTAAGAGTCAACTATATTGCTGTGGGTTTAGAATAAATAACATTGCCATAGTTGCAGAGGACTGATCTCTCAGAGATATGACCAGCAGTTAAGTTTAACCAGAGGACCACCATGCCACATGGTGAGATTGACAAATTGGGACCTTTCAGGTGACCTTGGCCACTGTGGGAATTGAACATGCACTGTTAGTATTATTCTGCATTGTAAACCAGCTATCCAGCCAACTGAGCTAACCAACCTAACCAACCACCCAGGTTTTGGCTAGCATGTAGGCCAGTCCTGGATGGCTAATTCGCATCTCTAAAAATTAACCAAATTTGATTTTTTTTATTAGGAGTTATTAGGGCTATTTTTCAACCCAGGCCTTTATAAAGTTAATTCCCAGCCACCATTATGAATGGGACATCCACAGATTACTAACCCAGTGACATTACCACTCTGCCAACATTTCCCTTGAGGGTTGCTGCTGCAGTTGCAGTATCTACTGCCTGTCTGTAATGCAAACTGAAAATCAGGCAAAGTACAAACTGTACTTACCTTGATGTGGAGAAGCTGGTGTTGGACTAGGCGGTACAAAGTCTGAAGTCACGTGATACCGGGTTATTGTCCAACAGGTTTGTTTAAAATCACAAGTATTTCAGAGTGCTGCTCCTTCATCAGATGAAGTGAGTCACCTGACAAAGGGGCAGCACACAGAAAGCTTGTGATTTCAAATAATGCTGTTGGACTATAACCTGGTGTCATCATAGAAGCCCTACAAGTGTGGAAACAGGCTCTTTGGTCCAACAAGTCCACACCACCCAACCAAACCCATCTCATCTACACATCCCTGAACACTACAAGCAACTTAGCACAGCCAATCCACCCTAACCTGCACATATCTTTGGACTGTGGGAGGAAACTTGAGCACCTAGAGGAAACCCACACAGACACAGGGAGAATGTGTAAACTCCACACAGACAGTCACCTAAGGGTGGAATTGAACCCAGGTCCTTGGTGCTGTGAGGTAGCAGTGCTAATCACTGTGCCACTGTATTGTGTGACTGCTGACTGCTTCATATTTATATACCCATCCAGATGTCTTTTAAATGTTGTAATTATACCAGCCTCCACCACTTCCTCTGGCAGCTCATTCCATACATGCACCACCCTGAAACAGTTACCCCTCAGATCCCTTTTAAATCTTTCCCCTCTCACCTTAAACCTATGCCCTCTAGTTTTGGACTCCCCTACCCTGGAAAAAAAAGACCTTGGCTATTCACCCTATCCATGCCCTTCATGATCTTATAAACCTCTATAAGGTCACCCCTCAGCCTCCAACGCTCCAGGAAAATAGCCCCAGCTTACTCATCCTCTCCCTATAGCTCAAACCCTCCAACCCTGGCAACATCCTTGTAATCTTTTCCGAACACTTTCAAGTTTCACAACATCCTTCTTATGGCAGGGAGACCAGAATTCAAATAAACCTGTGGACCATAACCTGGTGTCTGTGACTTTATACTTACCTTGTCACCATTCCTGAAGCCATTGGACACCCTCTGTCAGAATCTGTGAATAACTGGCTGTACCTCTGAAACCCACGTCTGGAATTGTTTTGGGTGGAGGGGGAGTTAGTGGTGGAGTAATAAAGGTGGGGGAGGGTGGACTTAGTCCTAGACAAGCAGAACTTACTCTGCAGTATGTTCCAGCATTGGTTCAGTTGCAAGTGAACTGCTGCTCAGGACATTCAGTGCAGTGACCCTTTGGTGTTCTGAATGCCTTTGACCGAGCTCTGGGAGCCTTTTGTTGAACTGTTGATGGGATGAATGACCCACTGAGATAAGTTTCCTGTCTCTCTGCCAGTGAAAACTATTTCTTAGCCGTTAAAATGCCTTAGAATTTAGACTGGATGTTAAATTTCCCCACAATCCACTCTGTCGAGAAAATAATCATCTTCTCTTGCCCCTTCTCTGTCCAAGAAGGGAAATAGGGATAATCCAAGAAATTATAGACCCGAGAGTCTCACGTCGCTGGTTGGAAAGTTATCAGAGAGAATTCTTAGGGATAGGAATTAGACACATTTGGAAAAGCATGACCTAATTAGGGACAGTCAGCATGGCTTTATGCGGGGCAGGTCATGTCTTACTAACTTGATTGAATTTTTCAAGGAGGTGATGGGTGTGATTGATGACGGTAAAACAAAGGAAGTTGTCTTCATGAATTTTAAGAAAGGTTTTGACATGTCCTTCATCGACTCATAAAGAAGATTAAGATGCGTGGGATCCACAGTGACTTGGCCATTTGGTTTCAAAATGACTTGCCCATGGAAGACAGAGGTGGAAAGGTGTTTATCTGGCTGGAGGTTCGTGACTAGTGGTGTTCCACAAGAATCTGTATTGGGACCTATGTTCTTTGTGATTTATATAAACATCTTTGATGAAAACGTAGATGGGTGGGTTAGTAAGTTTGCAGACGATACAAAGTTCGAGGGAATGGTGGACAGTGTAGAAGGTTGTCAAAGGATACAGCGGGATATAAATCAGTTGTGGGCAGGTGTGGGCATAGAAATGGTAGATGGAATTTAATCCCATTGTGAGGTGCTGCGCTTTGGAAAATCAAATGTTAAGGGAAAGTATACAGTTAATGGCAGGACTCTTAAAGGCACTGACGCACAGAGGGAACTTGGAATCCTAGTCCATAGCTTCCTGAAAATGGCCACACAAGTAGATAGGGTGGTAAGGAAGGTGCATGACATGCTTGCATTTATTCATCGAGGAATTGAGTATAAGACTCAGGAAATGATGTTGCAGCTTTATAAAACTTTGGTTCGGCCACACTTAGAGTATTACATTCAATTCTGGTTGCCACATTACAGGAAGGATGTGGAGGATTTGGAGAGGGTGCAGAAGAGGTTTACCTGGATGCTGCCTTGATTCGAGAGTATGAGCTGTAAGGAGAAGCTGGACAAACTAGGAGTTGTTTTCTCTGGAATGCTGAAGTCTGAAGCGAGATCTGATTGAAATTTTTAAAATTATGAGAGGCCTAGATGGGGTTGACAGTCAGAAACTTTCCTAGAATTGAAATGTCTAATACTAGAGTGCATTCAGTTAAATCATAGAATCCCTACAGTGTGGAAACAAGCCCTTCAGCCCAAAAAGCCCACACTGACCCTCAGAGTATCCCACCCAGACCCATCCCCCTATAACCCACCTAATCTACATGTCCCTGAAGACTGTGGGCAATTTAGCATGGCCAATCCACCCAGCCTGCACATCTTTGCACAGTGGGAGAAAACTGGAGCACCCAGAGGAAACCCACACAATCACCTAAGGGTAAAATTGAACCCAGGTCCCTGGCACTGTGAGGCAACTGTGCTAACCACTGAGCCACCATGCCACCCTTAAAGTAAGAGGTGGAAAGTTCAAAGGAGATGTGAAGGGCAAGTTTATTTTTACACAGTGGTAAATGCCTGGAATGCGCTGCCAGGAATGCTGGTGGAGGCAGATACCATAGGGGCATCTCAAAGGTTTTTGGATAAGCAAATGACTAAGCAAGGTTTGGAGGGATATAGACCATGGGCAGGCAGAAGAGACTTGTTTAACTTGGCATCATGTTAAGCACAATATCGTCGGTGGAAAGGCCTGCTCCTGTGCTGTACTGTTCTATGTTCTGCAAATTAAGGACCCTCAACACTGGTACTATTCAGTTGTTGTAGAACTTTATTAGCTTCTCACCCTTTGAGGTGAGGAGGAGATGCTTCACAACATGTTTGTCTTTTATTAATTCGAATATTGAGTACCCAATCGACCATTATTGCTCTCACTAATGTTTCAACTCTCGTTTCTGTGCAGCTTTTGAACAGGAAACAAACTTCGTGAGCACAGTACAGGTAGTTCTGCTATAACGCTTGTTTTGATAACGCGAATTGTATGTAATACGATTGATAAATAGTGGACGCTGTTTGGATAGCGCAAACTTTCTGCTGTACAGGTATCGTGATTTTCTATAGTCCGAGGTCACACAAGAATGGAACCATTGCATTATAGGAGAACTACCTAGACAAACATTGCACAAACTTACAAATGGAGAATTTCCCTCAGGCCATGTCTTTAGTCTACGTGTTAGTCTCAGTACGCTTGTCAAGTCTTGAGACATATTTGTCCTAAACTGATTCTTTGTATCAATCTGAACTTTGGAAAGTGTTGCTTCAAGTGTAATTGCAGCATCAGACAGCACATGAGGCCCCTCCTTCCATTGTGCCTGTGACAGCCCCTTGAAAAGGTTATCCATTTAGCCTTCCTCTTGACCCTCCTCCCCACATCATTTTCTACAGCCCAGCGAATGTTTCTACTTTGAGTATTTATTCAATTCCCTTTAGAATCAGAACTATTATGACTAGGGAGTTCTTGAGCAGCTCGGGCTCACTGTTATGCCTTTGCTAATAAAGATTCCAGGACATGAACAGACTGCTGTGTCCTTTGTTCTTTATGACTCAATCGCTGCCTATTTGAATTGAATTGAATGGAATGAGCTTTATTGTCACATGTACTTAAATAAGTACAGTGAAAAGTTTATGGTCACCACATTACAGCACCGTTCTGGGTGCAAATGTACTTAGATACAGATACTTATGATCAAATACTTAGTAAACAAAAAAATTAGAAGAGTAAAGAAATAAATAGTCCAGCATTATAGGTTATAGGACTAAATTAGCAAAATAACGAAGTAAGAACATCAGAAAATCAGTCTTTCCAACCCAGTCCATTGCCGGCACCCGATATCAGGGCAGACCTCCACCGCCCTGTTACCACCTGCACCTAATGCACCAACATAGGAGTTGCCCCACTTAAGGCAGGATCTCTTTGCTGATGCCGCTGAACCCACGCTCGCTCCGCAGCCAAGAGTTTCTGTTTTGGCTGCTGGACAAGGCCACTGACAGGCCATGAGTCCCATTTCAGCTGCAGATATTGCCTTGCCAGTGCTGCCATCTTGAAGACTTTGCTGCTGCCAGCACCATCATCCCTAGCTGCTGGAGGTGCCTTGCTGCTGCCAGGAGAATGACCTCACTGCTGCTGCCAAAGGCCCTAATGCCAGGGAAAACAACCTCACTGCTGGTACAGTGACTGGCCATGACGCTGGGAGAACCCCCTTCACTGCCCCTGCCTCCTACCGCCGGGAGAACGTCCTCACTGCTGCTGCCTCTCTGATTGCCGGGAGAACGTCCTCACTGCTGCTGCCTCCTATCGCCGGGAGAATGGCCTCACTGCTGCTGCCTCCGATCGCCAGGAGAACGTCCTCACTGCCACTGCCTCCTTTCACCGGGAGAACATCCTCACTGCTGCTTCCTCTGATCGCGGGGAGAAGCCACATCTGCCACTCCGCATGTGGCCTGCTCTCACTGCTGTGTTGGTGGTGCCGGCCAACTGACTACAGAACAGAAGGGAAAAAGACCAAGAGAAATGGAAAATAAAGCGAAAGAAAAGAGCAGAAGAAAAAGTAAAACAAAAGAGGAAAGTAGATGTGCAGCAGGCAAGAGCTTGCACACAGCCGTGTTCCTCTGTTGCCATCTTACACCGGAACTACGAGCAACTAGTATTCAGAATACTATTTCTGTTCTGGGTACCACTACTCAGGAAGGATATACTGACCTTGGAGAAAACGGAGTGTAGATTCACTGGAACTATAACAAGCATTAAATTCTGAGTGGTATCCATTACTTTTTTCCATCTGTATTTGATAATATCAGTCTGAGAATTTATCATTATCCACCTGTTTGATTGCTTAAGCCTATGAATGGAACTAAGGAGTCAAATACTGACAACAGTTTGGGAAGAGATAAAAGGTACTGCAGATGCTGGAGAATCCGAGATAACAAGCATGGGGCTGGATGAACACAGCAGGTCAAGCAGCATCATAGGAGCAGGAAAACTTGACGTTTCGGGCCTAAACCCTTCATCAGAAATCAGTTTGGGAACGGTGGAGCAGCAGCATTTGAGCTACTGAGCTCAGGGCTTGTTCACTTCAGTCTGCTTTTTTTCCCCTTGTTTTGCTTCTGCATTGTTTTTTGTTTGGCTGCATTGGCGAGGTAGGCCTAGCGTGACCTCATGGCAGCAGCAGCGTTGGTGGAGGTGAGATGGTGCCAGAGAATGGCAACTCTTTGTTCCAGTGGTGCGCCTAAGTGCAGTTGTAGCAGTATCGTCAGTTTAGCAGCTTGGACTCAAAGCATCAGGTGCCAAAGACCAGATCCAGGCCCATGGCTGAGCTAGAAGCGGGAGCTGTTCCAAAGACCACCTAACTCTATTTAGGTAAGGCTATAAGATGAACTTCATTGCTTTATTACTCTGGCCCTATGTTTGTGTTTAAGATGATGCTGAAAATGTTTTTCACCGTATCTGTAATAAATGCACATGACAATAAGTAAATCAAAATATCTGAAAGAATATGGAATTTTGCAAGAATAATGTGTTGGAACTCTTATAAGCTTAGATCTTCCGACATTTTTTTTTTCACAATCTCAGAACAATCCAAGAATTTTTACAGCCAATAAAGGTACTTTTAAAGTGTATTCATTTGCGGTGATATGGGTAGCTCCACAGTCAATTCAGGAACAGAAGGATCAATACTGTAATAATGACCAGATAATGTTGCAGAGATTTTGGCTTGGAAATTATTTTTATCAGAACTGCCTTAGTTCCCTTGAAAGTGTGTCACTGGACCTGTTGCTTGCAGCTGAGAGGGGCCACTACATTCCACATTGCAACAGTCCCTTGTTGCTGGTTCTCGGACAATCAAGTTGGGTAATGTGCTCAAGAACCTTCACTCGTGCATCCAACAACTCTGACGTATGAGTGCTACTAGCTGTTATACAGTGCCAACCTAGATTATGGTTATTAATCATTGACATTTCAATCCATCCCAATTCTGACTTTGAGCCAAGGCTGAGCCAGTACACATTGTAAGGGATAAAAGGTACTGCAGATGCTGGAGAATCCGAGATAACAAGCATGGGGCTGGATGAACACAGCAGGTCAAGCAGCATCATAGGAGCAGGAAAACTTGACATTTTGGGCCTAAACCCTTCATCAGAAATGGGGGAGGGGAAGAGGGTTCTGAAATAAATAGGGAGAGAGGGGGAGGCGGATAGAGGATGGATAGAGGAGAGGATAGGTGGAGAGGAGGCAGACAAGTCGAAGAGGCGGGGATGGAGCCAGTAAAGGTGAGTGTAGGTAGGGGGGTAGGGACGAGATAGGTCAGTCCAGGGAGGACGGACAGGTCAAGGGGGCGGGATGATGTTAGTAGATAGGAGATGGGGATGTGGCTTGGGGTGAGAGGAAGAACAGGTTAGGGAGGTGGAGATGAGCTGGGCTGGTTTTGGGATGCGGTTGGGGGAGGGGAGATTTTGAAGCTTGTGAAATCCACATTGATGCCATTGGGCTGCAGGGTTCCCAGGCTGAATATGATTTGCTGTTCCTGCAGCCTTCGGGTGGCATCACTGTGGCATTGCAGGAGGCCAAGGATGGACATGTCATCTGAGGAATGGGAGGGGGAGTTGAAATGGTTCGCGACTGGGAGGTGCAGTTGTTTGTTGCGAACTGAGCGCAGGTGTTCTGCAAAGCGGTCCCCAAGCCTCCGCTTGGTTTCCCCGATGTAGAGGAAGCCACAACGGGGCTGTAAAGTGGAGCAGTAAAGTTGACATTTCTCAGAAAGGGGAGGGGGGAGCTGGGAAATAAATAGAAAGAGGAGGGATGGGGCTGGGGAATGTAGGTGGAATGGCGATAGATGAGTGCAGGTGGTCAGTGGGTAGGGATTGGTCAGTGGGATGGGTGGGGTGGATAGGTGGGAGAAAAGATGGATAGGTTGTGTCAGGTTACGGAGGTGGAGATGAGAGGGAGGGTTGGACATGGGATGAGGCCGGGGGGAGTGGAGAGATTTTGAAACTGGTGAATTCCACGTATAGGCCATCGGGCTGTGGGCTGACGAGACGGACTATGAGGTATTGCTCCTCCAGTTTGCGGGTGGTGTCATTGTGACACTGGAGGAGGCCCAGGATGGACATGTCACCCAAAGAGTGGGAGGGGGAGTTAAAATGTTTGGCAACTAGAAGGTGTTGTCATTTGTCACGTACAGAGTGCAGATGCTCTACAAAATGGTCTTCGACTCTATGCTTGGTATCAACGATGTACAGGAGGCCACATCAGGAGCAGCGGATACAGTAGATCAAGTTGACGGATGTGCAGGTGAACCCCTGTCTGATAAGGAAGGTCTGTTTTGTGCCTTGAATGGAGATGAGGTGGGGTGGGGAGGTGTCGGGGCAGATGTAGCACTTCCTGCAGTTGCAGGGCAAGGTGCTGGGGTTGTGGGTTTAGTGGGGAGTGTGGAGTGTGGAGCGGACAAGGGAGTTGCGTATAGAGCAGTCCCTGTAAAAGGCAGAAAGGGGTGGGGAGGGAGCTATCTCTTTGGTTGCAAGGTTGGATTGTAGGTGGCTGAAGTGGCGGAGAATGATTCGTTGAATGCAGAGGTTAGTGGGGTGATATGTGGGGACCGGGGGATTCTGTCTTTATTTTTGTTGGGGAGAGGGGTTGTGATGGCAGAAATGCGGGAAATGCAAGAGATGCGGTAACTGGAGGGGAGCAGTTATGGTCCTTGAAATAGGAGGACATCTGTGAAGTGCAGGAGTGGAACACTCCATCTTGGGAGCACATGCAACAGAGTTGGAGGAATTGGGAGTAGGGGATCACATTCTTGCTGGGTGACAGGAAGTGTAGTCCAGGTAGCTATGGGAGTTGGTAGTCTTGAAATAGTCAGTTTTGAGGCAGTCACCAGAGATGGAGACAGAGAAGTCCAGGAACAGGAGGGAGGTATCAGAATTGGTCCAGGTGGATTTGAGGTTGCGGTGAAAGGGTCAGTAAAGTTGATGGACTGGGGATTAGTGCCAGTGTAACAGCGGAAAAGAGACTATCCCACATATCCCATGAAGAGGCAGGCATAGTTTGGGCCCGTGTGGGTGCCCGTAGCCATCCCCTTAATATGTAGGAAGTGGGAGGAGTTAAAGCAGAAGTTGTTAAGGGTAGCGATGAGTTAGGTTAAGCGGATGAGGATGTTGGTGGAGGGGGACTGGTTGGGCCTGCGGTAGACGAAGAAGCAGAGGGCTTTTAGGCCATCCATGTGGGGGATACAGGTGTCCAGGGATTGATGTCCATAGTGAGTTTGAGGTGTAGGGGACCAAGGAATTGGGAGTCTTGGAGGAGGTGGGGGTCTTGGGTGGTGTCCTGGACGTAGGTGGGGAGTTCCTGGACTGGGGAGGTGGGGAACAGAGCCAAGCTAAGTGGAGATGAGTTCAGTGGGGCAGGAGCAGGCAGAGACAATGGGTCGACTGGGACCTGATTTTCAATTTGAAATACAGTGGATGGTGCAATTGCAGTATCCGGGGAGGCGATGGCCTAGTGGTATTATCATTGGACCGTTAATCCAGAGACCCAGATAATGTTCTGGGTACCTGAGTTTGAATCCTGCCATGGCAGATGGTGGAATTTGAATTCAATAAGAATATCTAGAATTAAGAGTCTAATGATGACCATGAGTCGATTGTCGGAAAAACCCATCTGGTTCATTAATGTTCTTTATGGAGGGAAACTGCCATCCTTACCTGGTCTGGCCTATATGTGACTTCAGACCCACAGCAATGTAGCTGACTCTGACCTGCCCTCTGGGCAATTAGGGATGGGCAATAAATGCTGCCTAGCCCTCATCCCATTAACAATTTTTTTAAAAATCAGCCCTGAAGGGTGATGCTGGTGTAATGGTAATGTCACTGAGTTCGTAATCTGTGGATGTGGATTCAATTCCCATCTATAACAGCAGCCTGGCAGTTAACTTCATAAAGGCTTGAGTTTAAAACTAGCTTCTATAACAGTGACCAAAAACTCCACACAATCTGGTTATTTTTAGAGAAGGGAATTCATCAGCTGAGTCTGACCTACATGCCATGCAAGACCTGGGGTTTTGGCTGGCTCAGTTATCTGGATGGCTGGTGTGCAATGCAGACTAACACCAACTGTGTAGGTTCAATTCCCACAGTGGCTAAGGTCACTACAAAAGGTCTCAATTTCTCAGCCTCACCATGTGTCATGGTGGTGCTCAGGTTAAACTTAGCACCAAACATCTCTCCATGAGAGAATGGGACTATGGTGACTTTATTTACTCTAGACCCACAGCAATATGGTTGACTCTTAACTAGCCTTTGTAAGTCTTAAGATCTACCCATTTTCCATTTAAAGCCACTTATCTTAGTTCTAGAAATTCATAGTGCTCATAGTTTGAGAGCCAATTGTTTTTAGTGTTTTATCATGTCTTTGTATTTATGTACGCAACTGTAAACAGCTGTTGACAATCCCAAATGCACGAGAATGGGCCATGTGTGTTTGAGGAGAGGAAGGCAGCAACAACTAAAGGAATGTACAATAGAGATCCTCTGATATTTACTTTGGACAAGGGACAAGTGTTAAATATTTGTCTGCACTGAACACCTGCAGGAACTTGGTGTTTACCATTGGGTGTGACAAGATAAGAACATTGACTTTGAAGAAGGGCTTGGGTAATTAGTGCTGAAGTTGATAACTTTCAGTTGAATGCTGACCTCTGAATAAACCGTTGGGGGGAAATTATGGCTTAAGCTGGGGAAATGCAGAGGATGGCAGGAGAAAAAGCAAATGCAGTCAAATAAAAATCCCCAGGTGAGGTAATTAATATAGTCTATGTGCTAGCATTGTCTCACATCCCAAAGAAGGCATGAGTATCAACTTCAGTGGTGTACACTGTAAACAACATGAGTGTGTGCTGGCCAGCACAGTCTAGTCAACCCTGGAGTTATGAAAAGATCTCATTCAACAGAACAACTACTCAAGGATGGACTCTAGTGTGGCTGGTGATGAGAAGGGCACTACCTCTGAGATCCTTCATGTGCACCGGTTGGTCTGCACCATCGCACACTGCCCTTAAAGCAGCTGCGGAGGGTTGAGACTGTCACATATCTCCTGCTGGAATGTGCATTTCAAAGGAAGTCTGGAGAAAGATGCTGTGGTTTTTGTCAAGGTTTGTCCCAAGCAGTTCTGTGATGCGGTTCTCTGTGTTCTATAGTCAGTTCCATGGGAAGCACACCGAGATATACATTGACTGTATCAGGGAGACCATCAACTTGGTGAAAGACACTCTTTGGTCTGCCTGAAGCTTGTGGGTCTTCCAGAAGAAGGAGTTGACCTCGACCAAGTGTTGCAGACTGGCGCATTCCAAGATCCAGGACTACGTGCTGAGGGATGCATTAAAGTTTGGGGCAGCTGCTGCCCAGGTGCATTGGGGAATGACCACTGTCTGAGGTCTTCTTGCTGATGGCAAATGAGAGTCTGTCCAGTTATTGGACCCTGCTGGTGCCTCAAAATGTATGTAAATGTAGTATTGTGTATGTAAGAGAGGTCTTAGGTTTTGGATGAAGTCAAACTGCAATGTTTCTTTGTTTTTTTGATATGCTACTGTACAGAACAGAACTGAATTTGTGATTATATATATGCAAAGATATTTTTATAAACAAAATATATTTTTGAAATTAAAAAAAAGTGGGAATGTCAATTGTTGCCCTTGTGCGGATAATTGTAGTGACTAGTGACACAATAATGAAAATTGATTATGAAGTTAAATTAAGAGAAGTTTGTTCACCCTGAGGATGATAAGCCTGTCGAATTCTCTGCCTCAGAAAGCAACTTTGGCCAAAATATTGACTGTTTTCAAGGAGGAGCTAAATATATATTTTTAGGGCTAAAGGTATCAAACAGTATGGAAGAAGTGTACCGAGTTGGATGATCAGTCATGATCATATTGAATGGCACAGCAGGCTTGAAGGGCTGAAAGGCCTATTCCTGTTGCAATTTTCCATGTTTCTCAATTACGTGCTTATTCTGCAACTAGCTTCCAATTTCACTTTAGTTCAAGGGTGATTAGAAATAGCAACAAATCCTTGATCGCAATGCCCACATCCCATGGAAGAATTAAAAAAAAACCTGATGACATCACTGGGTGATTTACATTTGACAGACAAAACTTGCTGCTGACTGACAGATCATGCAGAGGAGAATGGCTGTCCTATGGTCCTGACACCTGTTATAGCTAGCTTGCACCTCTTAAAGGGAAAGGGTCTTTTCAGTTCATCTTTTCAGCACAATGTGTTTGAGCCATGTTTTTGCAGTGCTGTTGTTAAGATGCTGAGAGATCGGAAGGAGATCTGCTACCTTTCTCATGACAGACAAATCCACAGACATTGAAACTACAAGACAGGAAGTGAGTGACACAGCATGACAATGGTAATAGTGTCACACCCAGCGTCTAGCTCTTCTTTAACAAGTTATTTATTGATCTCACTAAGACTTTCAAGGTAACAATTTGATAATCAGATCTCCTACTCTCTGTGAGCCAGGTTTGTGGAGGGACCATTGACCTTCAAGACATATAGCGGAACCGAGTTGGAAACATATCACCTTTCCAGTGAGAAGATATTGGCCAATCAGCCTTCTGGAGTCCTCAGGATATCTGGTCCAGACCTACTCTTGGGGGGCCCGGCAGCAAGAAGGTAGGATTCCTTAATGGAGTAGACATTTTGTTTGGGGTGGGGCAGTTTGGGTGTTAAAAGTAAGGGAAAAAGATGGCTTTAAAAGGCCATTTAAAAAAGCCTCCACCAATGCCACAGATTGCCCTCAGATTGGCAGCATTCCCCCACAAACCTACTGGCTGACAGATTTCCCAGTCAGGAAATTAGCCGTTTTTTGCACACACCATAGAGAAGAAATTCAACTAGGTGGTGAGTTGAGGCCCTTAACTAACCATTCAATAACTACTTAGGGACTTTAATTGATGGCAGGTCAAGAAAGCCCCCAAAGTAGACATTCTCACTTGAAACTTAACTAGCTAATAACTTCATCATTTCAAAAAAATGTGATCTATTTTTCCCCATCAACTTGTTCAGAAATGTTATTACACACTGGTGGAGCATGTGGGACTTGAACCTGGGCCTTCTGGTGTAAAGTAGGTACATTACCACTATACCACAAGAGGGCCCTTTTATCACTTTCTATTTCAGTAAATTACAGCAATTTCAGCTATCAGTTAATTTAGAATTGAAGTGAAAAGTATCAGAGGGCTACATATGAGCTTGAACTCATTCTTCATTCATAGGTCACTCGGAGGCCATGCCTGGTGTTCAATTGTGACAATACACTGCAACTTTCCAAAAATTTTTGATCCTCTCCTGTTGCTAACCTTTCAGCAAGTTCTTTAAAACTAAAAAGGCTAGAACAAAGGCTAGATACATTTGCCTTCAATTTACCAGGTCAGAAAGTTAGCTTCAGTCAGCAAGTCTTCATCAAAACTGCCGAACTGCCGAGGTCCCAAGCTTCAAGGGAAGACAATAGCAAACATGGATGGTGAGTACAGAGGGGAGGTGATGGCATAGGCAATTAATCCAGAGACATAAGTAACGTTCTGGGGACCCAGGTTCAACTCCAAACAGATATTGGCATTGGAATCCACTAGAAATCTGGGAGGAAGAATTTAATGGTGACTTGAAACTGTTGCCACTTTGTCAGAAAAACCCATCTCGTTCAGTAATGTCCTTCAGGTAAGGAAACTGCAGACCTTACCTCAACTGGCCTACACATGACTCCAGATCCACAGCAATGACTCTTAACTGCCCTCTAGCAGTTA
>JAHRHZ010000092.1:4345877-4361009 GCA_024137785.1 Ginglymostoma cirratum | reverse complement strand
AAAACATTTGCCAGATACAAATGGTTTGGAGATTTATTCTGGAATTCCTAGCAAACTTAATAAGAAATATCAACATCTACAATGAGATCATTTCTGTATCGTTAATTGTGTTTCTTTATTCTCATCTTCACTTTTAAGCCCTTTTCTCCCATCCTTAAACTCTTCTATAATGAATTACCTTCTTGACCATACCATGGCCTCACTGCCAATTCAGCACAGTGCCCTGTAACTCAGCTTCAGTCAATGTGACCCTTGATTCTGCCAATAGGCAGTTAACAAGATCATCCAGAACTCCCTCATTCAGTCGACTGTGTCTGCGTTGCCTTCAGTCTCGCCCCTTCTGTGGGTACATTTTCCATCTGGCAGCAACCAAGAGAAGGGGCTGCAAATAACATCAGCAACATGTATTTATCAAGTGTCTTCGACACCAGACCCATAAAGAGCTGTTAAAGGACAGGTGACTAACACATGGTCAAAGAGAGAGATTTTAAGGGGATTCTTATAAGAGGTGAGAGCAAAGATAGAGACATTTCAGAAGCAGAAATCAAGGCTGATCATCAGTGCAGGAGATTACAGGGATAAGGAGGGGGTGAAGCCAAGGAAGGATTTGAAAACAAGGACGAAAGTTTCAAAACTGAGGTTTTGCTTAACCAGAAGCACAGGAGTAATTGGTGAATCAGACTTGGTGTGTGTGGGCAGCAGAGTCTGGGATGAGTTCAAGTTTCTGGAGTTTCAGCAGCACATGATTAAAACTGGAGAGAGTCAGGTGATGTTAGGAATAGGCGGAGGCCATTCAGTCCTTCGCGCCTTCTCAGCCATTCAATACAAAAGTGGCTGATTCAACATCATGCTTTTTACTCACCTCATTGCCAGAACCTGTACATCCCCACTGGTAATCAAAAATCTATCAATCTATACCTTAAACATACACAAAGATTGAGCTTCCATAGCCCTCTGTGCTAGAGAATTCCAGAGGTTCACAATCTCCTGGGTAAAGTAATTTCTCCTCATCTCAGACCTAAGTGGCATGTCCCTTATTTTTAAACTGTGCCCCCTGGTTTTAGACTTTCAAAACAGTGAAATATCTTACTTCTATCCATCCTGTCTACCACGTTAAATATTTTGTAGCTTTCAATGAGATCATTTCTCATTTATTGAAATTCTAGAGAAAACAAGCCCATTTGGCTGAATCTCTCTTCATATTGCACCCGTACAGGACATTGGTTAGGCCTCTTCTGGAATACTACATTGAATTCTGGTCTCCCTGCTATAAGAAGGATGTTGTGAAACTTGAAAGAGTTCAGAAAAGATTTACAAGGATATTGCCAGGGTTGGAGGGTTATAGGGAGAATCTATTTGTTGGTTGATTGTTGGAAAAACCCATCTGGTTCACTAATGTCCTTTACGGAAGGAAACTGCCATCCTTACCTGGTCTGGCCTACATGTGACTCCAGACCCACAGCAATGCGGTTGACTCTCAACTGTTCTCTGGGCAATTAGAGATAGGCAACAAATGCTGCCCAGGCAGAGACACCTTTATCCCATGAATGAATAAAGAGTAAATTGTGTAAATGCTGCCCTAATTTTCCTCACCAAAATATACGCAAAATCCCTTTGTAGCTTTAAGGCATCAACTCAATTTAATCCTTTTACAACCACAGCTTCCCAGTCTACATTAACTGTTGAAGATTTGAACACAGTGCAACTGCTGAAACTACACGCTCCAGAAGCCCATCTGTATGTTCTCCTTCTCTTGCTGATGGAATCAACTTGCAGCCAAATACTGTAGCTTTCCTAAAGTACCAAACACCGTAGTTTACAACTAATTCACCCAAACTGGACTTTAACTTAGCAATTCCTCAGCAGCTAATTAGCGATGTGTTTTCTACTCATTTTCTCAAGGCATACAGGGTTCTTATACCAATCATCCATTGACTGGCAGTATACCACAGAAGTGCTAATTTCTGGCAAGTGTCCTGTGACAAATGCTAACCTTTGACAAATGCAAAGTGCTCAGCGATGTTATCCCTATTTTTATATATCTTTCTCAGGTTGCTTTACAACTTTTAACCCGAGCACATGCACCTGAATCAACACGACTGGCAACTTCGAACCCAATTTTTAAATCTTGACCAATGGGAAGAGCACACCTACTGTCTGCACAACAATTTAACTTTAATTCTTATCTAAACACATAAATAGATAAATTTCCTTGTAACCTGTAATGCCCAATACTATCTTTCTACCCAAACAATGTTGTAGCTTTGGCCTCTGTTTTGTGTTAAGTCAGACTTGCTGGGACCCTGGTGTGTAAATCTTTCTTGGCTGTAACTGCAGATAAGCCCAAATGTTCTTTCTAAAGAAAGCACCATGACAGTATTTGGCACTTTAAGAGATGTTAACTTTATCACTTTCTCAACAACATACCACAAAGATTCACAAAGCATAAAGCATACAACTTAAGCCTTTGTTACTAATGTATTGTACGTTACAATTTAATAGTGAAGCCTAATTAATTACACAAGTGTGCTATGAGGTGAAGTCTAACTTGATGGTGGAATGGGTATGTGTTTGGAAGCTCAATTCTGGGTCAAAAACGACACCGAGACCATGAATAATCTGATGCAGCCTCAGATTGTTGCTGAGGGGAAGAGTTTGCGGTAGTGACCAAAGACAAAGGACAGTGGCTTGTACTGCGATGGGGGTCTTGGCTGCTGGCTGGCGAGACTCTCCCTGCGTTGTGTCTTTTCAGGTACACCTGATGGCAGTGGGTGCCATTCAGGCAGTTGATGTGCCAGCAATGGGCCTTTCCCAGGGACAAAGAGTCTGAGGAAGGTAGGGGATGCTTGGAGGTCTTGCCTTAGATAGATTTTGGTCAATTGTTTGAAAAGTATAGCGCTGCTATGGAGGTTGTGGCTGTTGTTGGGATGACAACTAGGTGAGCGGGTTGTGTGGGAGTGTAGGCTATGTTGGAGTGGGGCATGAGGGGGTTTGGTGGAAGCTACTGAAGGTGATAGCCTCCCCACTACTCTACTTCCCGTTGACAATTTCCTTGTTCGGGCACTGAATGCCTTTGAACCAGTGACCTCAACATTGCTTCCCCAAGCCCCCGCAAACCCCAGGGTGACAAGTAGATATGCCAGTTAGATGGCAAGACTCCAGACCCACTGCTGGGTTAATATCATTGGCAGCAGGTTGGATGCTGCCTGACTTGTTGAATACTTCACCTCCGGCTGGCACAACGAGTGCACATTTCAAAGAGGAACCCAGCATCCCAATGTACTGGATGGAAAGGCAGCAGGCATTTTGAAAGTTATTGGCCACTTGTTTTGTGTTCTTCTGGTTGGAAATATAAACAGACCAATCAGATTTATGATTTACTTTAGCAAGGCAGAAGTGGGGCAAGTGTGGTGAAGGGACAGTGGTTGAGTGGACCACCTTTGCTAGAAAGGGAGGAAGCAGCTCCACTTCATCAGACCCAGCTTCAACTGCTGCCTGTCCACCGTCCCCCACCACCACCTCCAGCTCACCACCAGTCTTCCTGGGATCCTGTCATCCACAGCATCCCCAGCATCTCACCCACAGCTTCCAATCCCCTCCTCACATCCCTGTTTCCCTGTCGTCCCCACCTCCCCTGGGCCCCTGACACCCCTCAACACCAGCACCTTGACACCCAGCCCGACATCCCTACCTCTAGTCTCCCCACCCCCAGCGTGTTAGTGTAAGGGGCCATGCAGACCCAGGTGCTCCCTCTGGTCTGTCACCACCTTCTGATGTCCCGAGCCCTGTCTGTGCTAACACAAGGACCGTTTATGCATGACATTCAGTCACTCTGTTCTAACACCGTTTTTATTTACATTCCAAAAGAAAGAAATGTTTCAATGCTTAGCATGATCCGGTAGCACTGTTACCTTTCGCCGTGAGGCCGGATTCACCAGGACTGTGATTGATAGAGTGCAGCTTAGTCATTCCCTGTACAGCACTTCCCATCTGACCATCATTATCATCGTCCATGACCATCAGCATCAGATTTTCAAAGGTATGGCTGGAAAAGAGTAAAACATCTGTACGTGGCTGAAAGCCCAGTTGTAAATACAGAGATACATTCTTGAGGGTTATCAGATCAGTCTTGATCTTGTTGAATGATGCAGCAGGCTTGGTGGGCCAAATGGCCTTTTTCCACTCCTGTATGACGCTCTTACGACAATCCAAATGCTTCGTAGCCAATTTGGAATCATACTCACTATTAATGTAGATGCAGCCAATTTGCAGGCAGAAAACTCCCAAAACTAACAGTGAGATAAATGACCTGATAATCTGCTTTATTGATGTTGAATGAGGGAAGAATCTTGTCCAGGACTGACCCGCTCTTCTCCAGATTGAGTTAAAAGATCTTTTGTCTATCAATGAGTACAGGGCCTCATTTTAACGTAGATAACAAGGTGTAGAGCTGGATGAATACAGCAGGCCAAGCAGCATCAGAGGAGCAGAAAGGCTGACGTTTCGTGCCTAGACCCTTCTTCAGAAAAATGATAATGTGTTGTCATTTTAACGTGTTGTGCAAAAGATGTCAACTCTGCCAATGCTGCATTCCTGCAATACTGTACTCTAGTGTCAGCCTAGAATTTGTATTGAACCCACAACCATTACAACTTAGACGGGAGTGCATTACTCACTGAGCCCCAGTGCCCAATGGCAGTGAATAACAGAGCCAAGCACATTGGGAGGTTCCAGAATTGATATCGATCTGTGCTTGAGTTTGCTGGTTCTGAAACATTCAGTCAGTGAGTTACTACAAGTATGCTCAGAATTCTTAAAGTATACCACAATAAAAATCACTGAGAATTCCCATCCCAGATCAATATTGTATATTGTTGTTGCACCAGATTATAGGATGGATGCAAATATACTGGAGAGAGTGCAACAGCAGTTTACAAGAATGATTGAAGAAATTGGGTCTGTTCTCCTCAGACAGAAGGAGGCTGAGTGGAAATCTGATTGAGTTTTACAAAATCATGAGCGGGCTGAATAGAGTAGATTGGGAGAAGCTGGCCCCCACAGGGCATAGATTTAAAGTGATGTGCAAAAGAAGCAAGGATGATGTGAGAAAAGCTTTTTCACCCAGTGAGTAGTTAGACGATGGAATACATTGCCTGGAACTGAGGAGGAGGCTGGTTCAAATGAAGCATTCAAGAGGGGCATTGGATGGTTATTTAGATGGAGATGGTGTATAGGGATGGGGGGAAAGGCAGGAGATTGGCACTGGATGATATAAGACATGATGGGCTGAATGCCCTTCTAACATGCTGTAACAATTCTGTGATATCGGTGTGAAGCTCCCACTCGATATCAGTCTGCACAAACTCAGAACCTCACTTCACACATGGAGAACAGAGAAATAGGAAGAAGCCATTGGGCCCCTCAAGCGTGTCCTGAATTCTGTGAGATCATGGATGATCTGCATCTCAACTCCATTTACTTAGCTTGGCTCCATAACCCTAAAGATACTTGTTTGACAAATTTATCAATATTGGTTTCAAAACTTTGAATTAAACAAACCTCCATCCCAAAGCCTCAACAGCTTTTTGGGAGAGTGAGTTCTGGAGTTACCCTCCCAATTGTATCAAGTGCTTCTTGACATTACCTCTGGCTCAATATTTAATGTTAATTCCACGCTTGTTCCACAGGAGAGAATGTTTTAGCCTTGTACCACTATAAACACTTCAATTGTTTCACTCCTTCTCCGCTCAGGTTGGGAGAGTGCTATTACTTCCTGTTGCTGGAGGCATTGTCTTTTAAGTGTGACATTTATTCATGGTTGTCACTGTTGGAAGGGAAGCTCGGGAAGTTCCCTGTTTTCCTGACTAATCCTGTATCCCTCCTTAAAACCCATAAATTGTTTATCTCACTGCTTCCTGTCACTTGTTTTTGTGCAGAATATGGCTGCCACATGTATCATGTTGATAGTGAAATAATTTTTTCTAAAGTTTATTCATGGGATGTTGAGTCACTGGCTAGCCCAGCATTATTGTCCATCCCTAACTGCCCAGAGATCAGTTAAAACTCAGTCACATCACTGTGGGTCTGGAATCACATGAAGACTTGCCTGGGTGAGGATGACAGATTTCTCTCTCTAAATGCAGTTATGTACCAGATGGGTTTTTAATAACAATCAATGGTCTAACTTTTAGTCTAGTCTATTTGTCTAGCTTTTTTATTGAATTCAAATTTCACCAGCTATTGTGGTGGGCTTTGAGCCCCTATCCCCACAACATTAGCCTGGGATTACTTGTTCCACTGACATTCCCTGTATGACACCAGCTCTCCGTGTTTGCTGTGTTGTGAAGAATTGAAGACATTATGTAGGTTTAGGCCACCTGCCTCTCGGATGACAACTGGTTCTACTGTGAAGCCAGTGGACCAATCTGCCACGCCAGGAGGAAAAATCAGTGAATGATGCACTAACTGATCTGACCTTTCAAACCGGAGCTCCAGTATGTTCATTTCCAAGTAGTCCTACTTTTTATTGTTTTTTTAATCCTTTATGGCCTGATCTGAACACTATTCAGTTTCTCGACAGGTGACATTTTAAATGTAGTGGTTGTTGCTGTGTTGGTTAACAAGGGAGAAAGGAAGAAGAAACTTTACATAGCCTTTCACAACCTCAGGACTTCCCAAAGCACTCTCCTTCTTCCTTCTTTCTATATTTCTCTTTTCTTTTTCTAAACTCTTCCTTTCTTCACGAATGCAATCTGATTGCGTGTCTTGCATATTGGAACATGTGTTATCCCAGGGATATGGGTGTTTGGGCCCAATTACAATATGTATTACCATGCCAGCAACAAGCTGCTGACATTATTGTCGTTTTCTGGCCTTTCTCTTGGTTGCTGCCAGTTCATAAATTTACCTGTAGAAGGAGTTAAATGGTGACAGAGGAGAAAAACCTGGAATACTCGGAAATGAATGTACTGCTCTTACTGTAACTCTATTTTGGTATTTACAAGATAGGTCAGACTAATATGTCTCATTCAGCATTTTACTGGTTTTCCTTTTCTCAGGTTCAGGATGTTCTTGTTTACTATTTTTTTTATTCATTTGTGGGATGTGGGCGTCACTGGCTGGCCAGCATTTCTTGCCCAACCCTAGTTGCCCTGAAAAGGTGGTGGTGAGCTGCCTTTTTGAACCGCTGCAGTCTTCCTGCTATGGTGTTGACCCACCATGCTGTTAGGGAGGGAATTCCAGGATTCTGACCCAGCGGCAATGAAGGAATGGTGATATATTTCCAAGTCAAGATGACGAGTGACTTGGAGAGGAACTTGGAGGTGTTGGTGTTCCCATGTATATGCTGCCCTCGTCCTTCTAAATGGAAGTGGTCATGGGTTTGGAAGATACTGTCTGAAGATCTTTGGTGAATTTCTGCATTTTGGGCAAAGTATCACATGACATGCAGCACAGTCGTAATGTCACCGCTCTAGTAATCCTTGGGTTCAAGCCCCAGCATGTTAGCTTGTGGGATTAAAAAATTTAATCAATATATTGTGGATTTGAAAACTCGCTGATTGTTTTAAAAACAGAGGAAGGAAATCTGTCAACCTTACACAGTCTGCCCTTCATTAAACAATTGCTCTCGGAAGTGGCCCTGGAAGCTGCTCAGTTCAAGGGCAGTTTGGAATGGGCAATATCCCATTAAAGAATAAAGCATAGCCCAGGTTCAAGAGCTTGTGATGAATCTCAATGTGTCAATAATACCAGCTTTAAACTCAGAAAACAAGGAAGCTACTATTTGGCTTCAAGTATTTGCATTTGCTAAATAAATATGAGAGGCTCTGCTGTAATGGTTAGTGGAAATAGAAAAGTTTGTGGATGGAAAGAAAGAACTCAAAAGTAAAGATATTTAGAATAAAGAATCAGTAACAGACAACCCAACTTCTTGCAGATGCTGCTGTTAATTATTAATTTTACGCAGAATTCCAGAATAAATGTCCAATGAAAAGCTTATCACTTTATATCTGACAATCACCTTCGACAATCATTCATAAATGACAGAATATGAATGAATGCAACAGTCAGGAATGAGTTTTCCACCAAAGGTATATTCTCCAGCTGATTAGTTGTCCAGATATTAAATGAACGTCACGTTCAGAATGTTACCATGATCCTGGGTGTGAACCTCTTCACATTGACTGTATCACTTGAATGTGTTGGTTGCATGAGTGCTGAATTTAATTACAGCTCCACACAAGACCTGGCCTACCTCTTACTGTTTGATGGTAGATTCGAATTTTTACTCATTCTGGAAATTTCTTTTTGTTTTGATTCACTCGTGGGATGTGACATTGCTGGCTGGACCAACATTTATTTCCCTCCTTAGTTGCCTTTGAAGAAGCTTGTAGTGAGTGGCCTTCTTGAACTGCTACGGTCCATTTGGTGTAGGGCCCCTTGACAATGTTGCCAGGAAAAGCTTTGCAGGATTTAGACCCAGCAGCACTGAAGGAATGACAATATATTTCCTTGTAAGGATGGTGAGTGGCTTGGAGAGGAGTTTGCAGGTCATGGTGTTCCCATTTATCTGCTGCCCTTGTCATTCTAGAAGGTAGAGGTTGTGGGTTTGGATGGTGCTGTTGGAGGAACCTTGGTGAATATTACAAAACCATGCACTGCAATATCAGCGTCACCCGATAGCTGTAATGCTGAGGCTAACCTGTGGTAGGAAGGAGTGGGTATTTTGGCATCTAAATCTAACCCAAGGTTTAAGCATAGAAATTCCCCAATGGACACAGATTTCCTCCAGTGATTCCCAGACTTTGTGATCGGCTGGATTGTAATTAACACTTTGGAGTTGCTCTATGATTTTACCCATCTTTATGGAAACCTGATCTTCCTGCCCAGTTCTGGTGTCAAATGCGTAGAAAATTTCCTCTGTCTGTGGGTTCACAGGCCGAATTGCGTACAGAACTCCACATATCATAAAAGTATTGGTCACACCAGGTTTAAACAGCATGGTGACCCATGTCTTTTCCACGGTAAAGGAGACCACATCAATCTTACCAATAACAGCATTTTGGGCATTTGCTTCAGGGCAGTAAACGACCCAGAGGCCAGTTTCATCCACAGCAAAGTCCATGTCTTGGTAAGCGATGCTGGCATAAGAATACTTGTTGTTGAAAGCCGCACCTTTAAGAGTCTGCCTCTGCATCCTGCCTGTGTCTATGTTATACCTGCACGTATCCCTGGAATTGTAACAGTTGTAATACAAGGAATTATTGTATAAAACCATTCCACTTCCCTGCCCTTTGTCTGGGTACCCTGAATAAGATCTATAATTGTAAAAGTATTTGGTTGTCGGATTTTTGTTGAGCAGCAAATCTTCATATGAGTAATACAGCCTGAAGGAGGAAAGAGTTCGTCTGTCTGTGCTGAGTGGTGCCACCCAATATAGCTCTATTTCATTGTTGCATGGAGCTGGATCTTTACCCCACCCTCCATATCTAAGACTGGTAATTTTGGGTTCTATCACGCAAATGGAAAGAGAGCTAAAAGAAATGCCCAGGTTACAACTGGAAGCAGAGGAAGTGAAGCAAGTGCTTGCTGCCAGACAGAGAGGTGAACAACAGAAATGAGGGATTGAAGGAGGACGGTGAAGTCACTTTTGGGAAGACATCAAAGAATATGATCAGGAAATGCCCCACAGTTAGACAAAAACAAAATCATTTGTGACTTTGGAGCTGCTTTGGTGCTGCAAATGAGTGCAAATTGGATTTGAGAGATTCATGACACATATTATGAATTAATTGTAACTTCATTTAAAGGAAGTCTCCTTTAATAGCACTAACTGTTATTGGCACAATATTAATTTAAGGGATGATAGCCTCCCTTATGTTGGGTTTCTAATGGGTCAACTGAGAGGATCCTTTGCCATCAGCAGCCCAACTGGAGAGAATCACTCTCCATCAGGATCACTGCTCAGTTCACCTGATGAAGACCTCAATCAAAGAGAAAACAGAAATTGCTGGAAAAGCTCAGAGGGTCTAGCAGCATCTGTGGAGGGAAATCAGAGTTAACATTTTGGGTTGAGTGACCCTTCCTCAGAACTGATGGTAGCTAGGAAAATGTCAGTTCATATGCAGAAGTTAGGGTGGGGAGAGTGGGTAAGGAGACTGATAGGTGGGGATAGAGCCCAAAGAGAGAGAACAGTTTGACAGACAAAGGAGGGATAATTATCTGGCTAGGAGAGTGAATAGCTATTAATGAGGACTGTTAGTGGTTAGCAATGGGTTGTGTGTAATATGTGATAATAAGCCCTGTTATGTGGGAGTTGGAGGAAGGACATGGGAGAGCTCAAGTCCTAAAGTTATTGAACTCCACATTGAGTCCAGAAGGCTGCAGGGTTCCCAAGTGAAAAATGAGGTGCTGTTCTTCCAGCTTGCGCTGAGCTTCGCTGGAGCACTTCAGCAACTGAGACAGAGATATTGGCCGGGAAACAGGGTGGTGTGTTGAAGTGGCAGGCAATTTGAAGCTCAAGAGTCTTTTTTGCAGACAGAACATAGGTGTTCTGTGAAGAAGTCACCCAGTCTACACTTCGTTTCCCCAATGTAAAGGAGATTACATTGTACTGTTTAACTCTAGTTATCAATGGCTATTACCTGTTAATAAAGATTATTGATGGCATGGACTGAAATTACACAGAAACCAGCTTGACGGGAGCTCGAAAGCAGCTGGAGTTTTTGATCTCAGACGTCTGAGGAATTGAAATAAAACACAGTTACAATAGAAGTCGTGCAGATAATTGTGTTGTACAGCATAGAGTGCATAGTGAGTGCTATCATCCCTTAAATTAATATTGTGCCAATAACATTTATTGCTGTTTTTGGTCTGCACCCTGTTAGTCCCGGCATCTTGCACATCTCCTCAGGGTCACGCTGCTGCTGGTCACCAGTCGGTTGGACCTCCAGTGCGTCGAGTAGCTGTCAGGGCTGTCTTTTATCCAATAGAAACCTCACCATTCAATGAATTGGCAGGTTATGAAGAAAGGTTGGACAGGCTAAGCTTGAATCCCCTGGAATTTAGAAGAATAAGAGGCAACTTGATTGAAATATAAGATCCTACGGGGTCTTGACTGGGTGCACAAGAAAAGAATGCTTCCTCTTATGGGTGAAAACAGAACTAATGGTCACTGCTTGAAAATAAAGGTTACCAATTTGAGACTGAGAAAAGGAGAATTCTTTCTCACAGTGTTGTGAGTCTTTGAAACTCAAAAGACAGTGAAGCAGAAACTTTGAACATTTTCAAGGCAGAAGCAGATAGATTCTTGATAAGCGAAGGGACGGAAGGTTATTGGGAAGAGACAGAATTGTGGAATAATCAGAACAACCATCATCTTACTGAATGGTGGAGCAGGTTCAAGATGAGTGATCTGTTCTTGCTCCTAATTTGTACTTGTATGTGTAACCTCTCTATCCTCCTCACCCAACAATAAATCCCCCTGATAAATAGACTAAACACATTACCCACCAACAGCCCCCATTTGATAAATGATCAACTCGATTCACCAACCAACATTCCCTATTGATAAACATTCTATCCAATTCTTCCATCAGTATCACTGTACGGTCGTGTCCGGTAACTAATTGTCTCACCGTTGTTTTAACTCTGGTGAAATGGCATTGAATCTGACGTTGAATGTAAGAGCTATGTAATTAGTTTAGAGTTAGTAAGTGGCTGGAATTTACTACAGTAATAATTGTACCTTGCTGATTTCCTGTTCCATGCTGCTCCTGAGGTTCTGGGATATTGTTTCTAAATATTCCACCCTTGAACACCTTGTGGGTCACTTAGCTATGGCTGTTTTGGAGGGTTTGAACCAACTTGGCAGGAGTGTAGAAACCACAATAATAGAGAGGAATACCAGTAGACAGAAACAGCACCGGAATAAGGAATAGTAACAACAATTAGAATCAGAAAAGAGGAAAGTGATAAAGTCAAAACGAGTGTCACTGTGCAAGGAAACAAGTAGATACGTTTAATAAAACAAAGAACTACAAGTGCTGATTTTGATTTAATTTATTACTGTCACATGTACTGAGATACAGTGAAAAGTATTATTTTGCGTTCTATCCAGACAGATCATTCCTTAACATAAGTACATCACGGTAATAGAACAGAATGTGGAATATGGTGTTACAGCTACAGAGAAGGTGCAGAGAAAGATCAACTCTAATATATGACAGGTCTGTTCATAGTCTGAAACAAGCAGGGTTCAATCTGTGGGTGCCAGTTTTCAAACTTTTGTATCTTCTGCCCAACAGGCTGGAAAAGAGTATAACTGGGGTAGGAAGGGTTTTTGATTATGTTGGTGGTTTTCCTGAGGCAGCGGGAAGTATAAACAGAATCAGTGGAAGAAAAGCTGGATTTTGTGATGGACTGAGCTGTGTTCACAACTCTTGTAATTTCTTGCAGTCTTGGGCAGAGCAGTTGTTGTACCAAGATGCGATGCTTTGTGGTACATCAATAAAAATTGGTAAGAGTCATTGTGGATATGCTGAATTTCAGAAAGCCCTTGAGAAACTCAGCAAGTCTGGCAGCATCTGTGGAGAGAGTTAATATTAGAAGATGGAAGGTTACAGGACTCAAACCATTAACTCTGTTTTCTCTCCTCAGACACTGCAAGACTTTGAGTTTCTCCAGCAATTTCATAAAGAGTCTGAGAGAGCGGGAACAGCAGTTTCATAAGGACCCTAAAAGAGAGTGGGGAAAAGCAGCTTAATAACGAGCCTGGGAGACAAAGAATAGAAGCTTCATTGAGAACTCGAGAGTTGGGGACAGTAGCTTCGTGAAGAGCACCAGAGAGCAAGGGTACAGAAGTTTCCGAAACAGCAAAAGAGAACACCGTTTTAACAGCTTTATAAAGAGCATGATAGAGTACAAGGACAGCAGCTTCTGAAAGACATGAAATAAAGAGCCCAAGACTATATGAAGACAATAGCTTCTTTCAAAGCAAGCAAGCAAGCAAAAGAGAGAGACAGAGAGAGAGAGAGAAGGAAGAAAGAGCAGCTTCACAAGGAGTGTGAGAGGAAATGGGACAGCTGCTTATAAAGAGTGTGAGACTGCTTACCTTCGGGGAGAGAAGTGGACACAGGTGGACTTGCAGGGTGATACACAGAGTGGGAAAAAAATTTGTAAAAATCTGTGAATTGTCACAACACAGGAAAGCCTGGGCTGATTGACTGGTGAGTTACTGCTCTTAGGGAGAGTGTCTGAATAGCTGAAAAATTAGAAAAGGACTTTATTTATTTTAAGTGAGAAAGGTCTACTCTATACAAAGTTGTGTAAGTGCAGGCAAGTGGTTGCCGGAAGAGACCCTAAGTAAATTTTTAATAAAGGATATTGAATAATGAAACATTCAGGTAATTAATTAATTAAAACACATTAAGGATGGCAGGGCAGATGATATGTTGCGATCGCAGAATTTTGTCAAGGGAAAGCAGCAAATCTGTTGTGGACGTAGGCGGGTGAAGTGAGATGGCAAACATTCGGCAGATTTGTCTATTTTGTCAGGAAGAATAGAAAAAGGATACACTATTTAAATGGTAAGAAAGTGCAGTGGAGGTCATGTCATAGGGTAATGTCACTAGACTACTAATCCCGAGTACCAGACTAATGTTCTGGAGAAATGAATTCAAATCCCAGCATGAATTTGAATTCAATCTCAATTCAAACATTTGGAAGTGAAAAAGCCAGTATAATAATGACCATTTAACTGATATGAAATTATGATAAAAATCCATCTTCAATGCCTGGCCTACATGTGACTCCAGACCCACAGCGAAGTGGCCAAACAAGCTGCTCAGTACCTGGGCAACAAATGCTGACTCAGCCAGCACATCCAATAATTTTTTAAAAAATTGCATAAAGTTAATATGCAGATTCAATGAGTGATTTGGCAGGTAAATGGACTTCTTTCATTTATTACAAGAGGAATGGAGTATGTAAATGGTGTGCTCCCACTCTCAGTTCCTGTAGTATGACTGTAGGTATGGCAGGATTAGCTACAATCAGCAGAAGTGCTTAAATGTGAATGCACGGGGTATAACACATAAGACTGGTAGTTTACAGGCACAGATTGCCACATGGAAATATGATATTGTGGCTGTAACAATAATCTGCCAAAGAAGGATAGGATTGGATGTTAAATACTCCTAGACACTAAGTGTTTGCTGAAAAGGTAGGAAGATGCGAGGAGGATGCCAATATTGGTGCCAATAAAAAGCATTGCAAAGCTGGAGAAAGGGCCAGGGAACCCGTGACAGAATCAGTTGTATAAAGCTGAGGAACAAAAGGATGTAATTATATTGATGGTGTTGTCTATAAGCTACTCACTAATGGGAAGGATGTAGAGGAACAAATTTGCAAGGCAGTTACAGAGAAGTGCAAGAATTATTGGGTAGTTACTGTTGGGTAGTCTTGGATAGTGCTTGTTTAAAGGGTAGGGAGGTACCAGAGTTACTAGAGTATGTTCAGGAAAGATTTCTACAGCAATATGTTTCCAGTACAATAGGAAGGAGGCACTGGTGGACTGGGTTTACGGAAACAAAGTAGGCTAACTATGTTAGGTATTGGTAGGCAGCTGAGAAATGGGTTGCAGATGTATGCAGATGCATAGTCATGGTATATTCCCTCAAAAGGGAGAGGTAGGTCAACAGGTAGCCAGAGCTCCCTGGATGACAAAAAAAAATCGAAATTAAGATAAGGAGGAAAAAGAGTGCTTACAACAGATGTCAGGAGAAGACACAATTCAGAACCAGGTCTGAATTCAGAAGGTTCAGAGGAGAGATGAAAAAGCAAGTGAGGGCAGCAAAGAGAGAGTATCTGATTCCACTGACATTTACAGGGTCTCCGAGATGTGCAGAACTCCTCAAACAGCTGTTCTCACCACATTCTGAGATCCGCAGTCAGTGCCATGCACTGCCAAATGAACACACTGAACCTCTCTCTTCATCAGCACCACGTTGTCAAAGTTGTTCTGGCCCCCTATTATATTTAGAACATAGAACATAGAACATTACAGCGCAGTACAGGCCCTTTAGCCCTCGATGTTGCGCCGACCTGTGAAACCAATCTGAAGCCCATCTAACC
>JAHRHZ010000092.1:4318641-4340877 GCA_024137785.1 Ginglymostoma cirratum | reverse complement strand
TTTCCTGCTCCTATGATGCTGCTTGGCCTGCTGTGTTCATCCAGCTCCACACCTTGTTATCTCGGTTCTGTAGTGTCTTGGTTATTCTGTTTGTTAGCTGTGGTGTGAGGTCCCACTCCCTCTGTTGGTAGGTTTGTGTATCTGCAAGACATTCTTCAGCTTTTTGTGTATAGTCTGTTTTGTTCATTACCACGTCATTCTGCCTTTATCAGCAGGAGCAATGATGATGTTTTTGTACTTTTTGAGGTTCTTCAGGGCATCCCTTTCCTCTTTGTTAAGTGTGGTTGTTTGTGCTCTCTTTGTCAGTAGGGGTACAATGGTCTGTCTGATCGTTTGTTGTGTTTCCTCGTTCAGTCCGTTGTTCCTGAGTGTGGATTCTAGTGCTGCCAGGAAGTCTGTTTTTTCAGCATCTCTGTGTTTGTAGTTCAGTCCTTCTTCAGTAGTGTGGAAGGAAAATGAACACTTTTACAAGGTTTTTACTAGGATGGATACCCCCGCAGCTTCATCCACAGATACCTAGCCATCAGACAAGACAAACAGAACATACCAAAACCCGAAACAATTACACCGTATCATATATTAAAACCACCTCAGAACTGACAGCGAGACTACTCAGACTGCTAGGAATCCTGACAGCACACAAACCGGCAGCCTCACTAAAACAGCGACTGACCAAAGTTAAAGACCCAACAGATACCATGCACAGAATGAATGTGGTTTACAAGATACCATGCGGAGACTGCACAAAACACTACATGGGATAAATAGGCACAGAACTGGCAACCTGCATCCACAAACACCAGCTAGCAACTAAACGACACGACCAGATCATTCTTCGTTTCAATACACACAGACAAGAAAAACCACATTTCCAACTGGGACACCACTACTATCATAGGACAAACCAAACAGAGGACAGCCAGGGAATTCTTGGAGGCTTGACATTCATCCACAGACTCCATCAACAAACACATTGAATTAGACCCGATACACCGACCATTACAACGCACAACTGGAACCAGCACCTACTGGAAGCAGCAAATACAGGACCAAATAAAATTTGAACGGGCACAAGACAGCGTCGCTTCACAAGAGGCTCCACAGCACTGAGGATGTCACCTAGTAAAGGGACGAAATGTCTGCTATCAAACCTTCCAGCTCAGTGAACACACCAACATCTAAAAGTTGGGTGCTGGGTATTGTTGTAGAACAGACAGACCTAGGGGTTCAGGTACATAATTATTTGAAATTTGCCTCACAGGTAGACAGGGTTGTTAAGAAGGTGTTTAACATGCTTCCCTTCATTGCTCAGACCTTTGGGTATGGGAGTTGGGACATCATGTTGAGTATGTACAGGACGTTGGTGAGGCCTCTGCTGGAATACTGTGTGCAGTTCTGGTCGCCCTGCTATAGGAAGGATATTATTAAATTGGAAAAGGTTCAGAAAAGATTTATAAGAATGTTGCCAGGAATGGAGGGTTTGAGTTATAAAAATAGGCTGGATAGGCTGAGAATTTTTTCACCGGAGCATAAGAGGTTGAGGGGTGATCTGATAGAGGTTTATAAAATGAGATAAGTCAAATAGCAAGGGTCTCTTCCCTAGAGTGGGGGAGTTCAAAACTAGACGGAATATTTTCAAGGTGAGAGGAGAAAGTTTTAAAAAGGTTTTTTACACAGTTGTTCACGTGTGGAATGAACTGCTAGAGAAAGTGGTAGATGCAGGTACAGTTACAACATTTAAAAGACATTTGGATAAGTACATGAATAGGAAAGGTTTGGAGAGATATGGGCCAAATGCAGGCAAGTGGGACTAGTTTAGTTCCGAAATATGGTCAGTGTGGAGTTCTTGTTCTGAAGACTCTGTGCTTCTGCTAGACGATCTAGGGCTGTACTCCCTTGAATTGGAAGGTTGAGATGTCACTTGATCAATGATTTAAAGATGTTAACGGGTTAGGTAACTAATGTGATGAATCCCTTTTTATGGTTGCATGGAATTTGTGCTGAAAGCTAGAACTCTGATAATGGCAACATTTTAATTTTAATGTTCAGGGAGATAGAGAGTTCTAAGGATTATAGTATTTGGAAGAATCCAAGATAGCATAGAACCAGGAAAAGAAGGTGGACCACAAGAATGTGAGTTTTCAAGACCATATCATGAAACTGAACAATCATAATCTTTGTGAAATTGAATGAAATTTGATAAACCACTGTGACTTAATGTCTGGCGGGAGATCCATTGGACAGGTCTTGATCATACTTGCTATTTCATGAATTCTGTGTATTGTTCATCCCCAGTTTGTCTGTTATTCATATTTGCCTCATGTTTGTTCTAGCTTGTTAGAATATAAGTAATATCTATCCTTGCAAAGTCTAATCCTTTCCAACAATAATCTTTGCATGTTTGTTTCAATAAGTTTGTTTTAGGTAATTAACCAGTTATTTGGTGCTGGCTGAGTAAACAGGATGATTGTTCTTAACACTGAACGTGACACAGTCTGAGACCTATACCATCGACCATATCGCCAACCTGTAAATTTAATGTAATGACTAGTGAAGGGACGGGACTGGAAAGAATCAGTGAACCTGTCAACCTCAGTCATAACAATAGGGAGGAACTATTTCCACTGTTTCTGGAGTGTAGAACTAAGGCATGTGGTCCAAAATGACAGCCAGACAAGAGTGAAATTCAGAAACACTTCTTATTGCAAAGGGTATCAGGAATTTGGAACTTTTTCAATTACGCAAACAGCTATTGAAGCTATCAATTGTTAAATTTGTGAGTTAATTATTTATTCCTTTTTCTTTTTGCAATTTCTTTCCTTTTACTTACTCAAATTTTTTCCTTTTATTTGTTTCCTTTTTTTTATCTTTCTTACCTCTGGGTGTTGTTGATTTGCTTACCAAGCTGGCTGGTTATAGTTCAGACGTTTCATCACCGTGCTAAGTAACATCATCGGTGCTGCCTCCGACGAAGTGATGTAGTTCTACTCTGCTTAGTATTTATATGATCTGGTCTGTTGAGGTGTTTTGAGTCATTTCTGGATCTTTTTTGCAAAGGTTTGAACATAGGGTCTAATTCCACATGTTTAGGGTCTAATTCCACATGTTTAGTATTCGCATTATGGGTGGAGACCCCGGCCTCTAGGAATTCCCGTGCCTGTCTATGGTTGCTTGAGCTAGGATGATCACATTGTTCCAGTTAAATTGATGGCCTTCGTTATCCGAGTGTACTGAAATGAGGGAAAGTTCCTTTGCTGCTAGCTGGTGTTCATGTATCCTGATGGCTAGTTTCCTTTCTGTCTGGCTGATGTAATGTTTTTGGTTGTCCTTGCACAGTATTTTGTACACTATGTTGGTCCTGCATGTCGTGGGTATGGCATCTTTATCATACGTCTGAACTATAACCAGTGAGTTCGGTGAGCAAATCAACAACCTCACCCACAACTCAAGGTACAAATCTTCACAAGAACCTTTCTTTCTTCCTGTCTTGCATAATATCAGAACAAGTTCTGTCTCAGGGAAATGAGTATTTGAGTCCAATTACAACAATTACAATGGAAAACTACAACATTTTCCATTTTTTATGCCAGTAATTTAACAACTTGGCGTCTGATAAATGCAAAGGGTTCAATGCTCATGCAATAACTGAGATTCTATCCTTTTCATATAGTAGCTTAAATTGACAACATATCATTCTTTAACACTGTCACTAGCTCAAAATCCTGGAACTCCCATCCTAACAGGGCTAGGGGTGTCCCTACACAATATGGACTGCAGGAAAGGAGGGATACAGACCAAGAGCAGGCACATGGGATTAGATTAATTGTGTAAACTGGACAGCATGGACAATTTGGGCCAAAGGATCTGTTTCCATGCAGTAAACCTCTGTGACTCTATGACTCGATTACTGTGGGAAATTTCCTGATATGAATTCCTGATCTTAATTTCACATTTTAATTTCCCCGCCCAGGTCCATTTTTTAAAAATTTGTTCATAGAATGTGATTGCCACAGGCTGGGCCAGCATTTATTACCCATCCCTAATTACGTCTGAGAAAGTGGTGGTGAGCTGCCACCTTGAACTCCTGCAGAGTGTATTGTGTAGCCCTGTTAGGATGGGAGTTCCAGGATTTTGAGCTAGTGACTGTGACTGCTTCCTCAGCTTGTATACTGCAAAGTTACCACTGTCCTCCAAGGAACTTCAATTTTCTGACTACTAGCTTTACTATATAACTATAAATAAGGTCAAAATATAGTACCCAGACTTTAAAAAGGAACTGGAAGTGATGGCTGTACCTCTTTGAGTGTGCATGACCTCTAATCCACTTTATCTGGTGGTAGTCTTATGCTGATTTCTCTTGTTCAGTGTGTACATTTGAATTCTTACTAAGGTCATGCATTTCACTTTGAGTCACGTGTTAATCTCTCAGGTGAACATTCCATCTAAGTCTCCTTCGTGTCATAGTTTGCGCTCTAATAGGATATTTTATAGTGAGAAATACCTTGACTTCCTGCAATACAAATAGTTGCTTGCAGTACAAAATTTGAGGATTGCTGAATGTGTGGACAGCTGTGAAAGAGTTTCATTTTGCACCCATCAGGACAGATACAAGAATACCAAATTTCAAAAGGAACAGCAATTTATACTGCATGAGAAGTTGTTGATGATTGGTCAAGACATTGCCATGGCAACTAGACCAGGGAAATATTGTCCCCCATGCTTTTGCTTAATGTGGTAAAATTCATAATGCTGGGGCATATTCCTTTATTTTGCAGAGGATGTCCTGCGTATGTAACTTCTAAATGCTTAAGTGAGCCACTCAACAAGCCTCACTGTAGGTGTAAATTGGTTGTTTGTACAAGTCTTAGAACACTGGATTATTCATGAAATATTGTCTAATGGCAGAATCATGACTGTGTTCTGAGCTTTGAAGGCGCGGGCTGGTTGAGTATAGTCAGTACTCTGCCTTTTGCTCACAACCAATGGGAGGTGCTGTTTGATAGGATCTTTCAGTTATTCAAATACAGTGTCATGTCCTTAGCTGGGAAAACAGTATATCTAGATATTGTGGATTTGTTCAATTAATTAAAAGCATGTGGGATCGTAGATTGCATGTTACTGCTTCCTGGCAATTTACGATCTAATCAGAGTCCATTTGTAAACCAATCATCATCTTTTTCTCATGTAATACATATTGTTGCTTCCTGTTGCATGCTGTTGCATGTAGTTATAATTCAAAATAAAATTATTCTTTCCAAAATTAATTAGATGTATTTTTATGTTCATTGAGCACATTTATTTTGCGAATCAATGTTTTACCAATTTCTAATTCATTCTCAGGACTTGTGCAACCTGTTTTGGAAAGTATAAAGTAGTTCAGAAATCAAATAACTTATACTGAAGTGACAAGACCTGACTGATTAGTTTTAAAATTGTAAAACCCATTGAAAGTCCTAAAATATCTATAGAAGAATATTATGGACTGTTGAATAGTTCTGAATGTGATTCTAGTTCTACCTTATTCTGACCCATTAAACTGATAGACTAGATGTTATTGAGTGACCTGCTGCTGTTTGTCTATTACAATTTCTGCTGATATGGGAATCAACTCTATACTTGGGATGAGGTGTAAGGTGAATGGAATTTTGAATGAGGGAAGGTTAGAGAGGAGTAGAGTCTGGCACGGGCAGCACTGAGCTTGGAAGTGATAGAGGCTTGCATGACAGTTTCAGCATCAGCTACATATATATCACCTTTAGACTCAGCCATCCTAATGCATACATGGCTGGTCACCCTTATTCTCCCCTGTGTAAAATTGACATCCAAAACACAGCTTATGTTTCTCAACTTGCAGCAATTCCTATTCCCCTTTCATGCCATTGCTTGCTGATTGACGTTGGCTCCCAGACAAGCAATGCCCTGATTTTTAAAATTCTTATCTCCATGGCCTCACCCCTCCCCATTTCTGTAACTCCACCAGCCCCATAGCCATCTGGGATCTCTGCAACCCTCCAATTCTTGTGCATTCCTAACAATAATAGCTCCAACAGTGGTGGTCACGTATTCAGTTGCCTGAGCTCCAAGTTATTCCTTCCTTTCACTTATTTACTCCCTTACCTCCTTCAACATACTCCTTAAAACTGTTTGCCTAACCTTTTGGTCATTTGACCTCATCGTTCCTCTGTGACTCGGTGTTATACTTTGTTCTAAAGTACTTCTGTGAAGTGTCTTGAGATTATTCCACCATTAAATGAAATCATCTATTTACAGTCACCTTTTCCCCATATCCCTTAATCCTTTTGCCTAGCATAAAGCTCACAGCCTTTGTTTTAAAATTAACAAATTACTTCACATCAAAGTTCAAACCGCAACCCATAGTGTGTGGGAAACATTTCCAAATTTTGTTCCTGAAAGGTCTGGCTCTAATTTTTATACTATGTCCTTCCCCTAGTCCTAAAGTTATTCCTCCCAATCCACCCTCTCTGTCCCCATGAATATCTTAAAAACGTTGTTCAAAACATCACTTAAACTTGGGCATTTCAGGGAATGAAGGCTTAGTTTGTTTAATCACTCCATGTAATTTAACTATTTGTTGGTGTCCTGGCATCATTCCAGTGAACCTACCCTGGCCTTCCTCTAAGCCTATAATTCCTTTCGAAGGTGGTGTTTGCAGAATTTTTGCAGTATTCCAGCAGTGATCTAATCAAACTTGTAACTAGGCATTTATTTCTGACAAACAGAAAAGCTCCTAAATTGAAATTATAAAATAAATTTTCCAAACTATGAGTATTTCCTAAAAGAACGCTCATAAACTAAAACAAAAATTGCCTTCTAACTGAAACCTGATGCATTACACTGTTTATAGTTATAGAGTCTTAGAGCTATACTGCACAGAAACAGACCCTCCAGTCCAATTCGTCCATGCCAACCAGATATCCTCAATTAATCTAGTCCTATTTGCCAGTATTTGGCCCATATCCCTCTAAACCCTTCCTATTCATATACTCATCCAGATGCCTTTTAAATGTTGTAATTATACCTCTACCACTTCCTCTGGCAGCTCATTCCATACATACACCACCCTTTGTGTGGAAAAAGTTACCCCTTAGGTCCCTTTTAAATCTCTCCCTTCTCACTGTATTAAACCTGTGCCCTCTAGTTTTGGACTCCCCCTCCCTGGGGAAAAGACCTTGGCTACTCACCCTATCCATGCCCCTCATGATTTTATAATCCTCTTTAAGTCACCCCTCAGCCTCCAACGCTCCAGGGAAAATAGCGATAACCTGTTCAGCCTCTCCCCATAGCTCATATTGTTCGTCTTTGCTCATCTAAACTCTCCCAAAGTAAATAAATTCCCAATAGCATTCAAAAATAATCTCATAAAATCACCATTCCTGCAGCAGTACTTGCAGGTTAATTACTAAACCCCTCCACACACAGGACACCCACATGCCACTGGCTCAAAATCCAATATAAATGATATTAAATTACACCTTACATCATAATGGAGACAAAATCAAGCTGCATTACACTTTTGGGTCTAAGTATGGTAGTGATGATGCAGAGCAATGGCAGAGAAGGAATGAAAAGAGATCCTGCAGTCTGGATCCCACTACCTAATGGTGCAAAGATCAGGAGATCAAGACAGCCTTTTCAACCACATGAAGACCCACGGCAGAAATATGCGCCCCTGAGTAGATGCCTTCCTTGAATCAAGGGTCAGCTGACGACACACCTAGGGATGGCCAACTGGCCAGGGAGTATTGGAAGAGGAAGAGGAGAAGAAAGGGAATGACCATACTGTATGACGTTATGACTATGACTCAGTGAAGAAGCAATAACTTAACTCTACATTTTGTCGGTTCAGAGGCTAGTCTTCAAGGGCATTCTGTATGTGCTGTAGCCTAGGTGGAGCTTAACGTGGCAAAGTTCAAGAGCATGATCATGTTTGCAGCCACTGGCAAGGCTTGTCCTCACTCTGCCCTGCACCAACAGATCTGCCTTCGGAATGTGATAAATTTCACAACTAGCTTTAATGAGGTGGGCTTATTGCACCTCACTGAGGTTGAGGTGGGAAATTTAACTATTGTTGAGAAAAGAGATTTTTTTTTAACTTGCAAGAATACGAAATTAAATAGGGAAAAACAATTTATATTGCATAAGTAAATGGTGCCAATTGTTTGGAAACTTGATGCTGATTGTCCAAATTGTTGTCATAGTGTGTGTACCAGAGAACTATAGTCATTCATGCATTTGTTTAATTCAAAGAAGCATCAGTTCCTATACATGTTCCTTGTTCCTACGGAGGACAGTTCCCTATGTTTGAATATCTTACTGAAAATCATGGGCCAACATGGCATCTTTTCATTTGCCCTTCTCCTTCTTTACGTGCTTTTCTGGAATTTGACCTTCTCTGTGCTGTCACTGCTTATTCGTCCATGTAATTGACAGACCAAGGGTGATGGAAATAATGGCATTCACGACTGGGAATGAGTGAAATGGCATGGACCAGAACTGAGAACATAGTTTAAATGCAATGCAAGGTGTACATTCTAACTGAACTTGCTAATGTAACACCCCTGTTTAAGAAGGGATGGAAACCAAAGATGAAAAATTATAGGCCGGTTTCCATGACCTCAGTCATTGGTGAGATTTTAGAGTCTATTATTAAGAATGAGACTGGGGAGTACCTGGAAGTGCATGGTAAAATAAGGCTGAGTCAGCATGGCTTCATCAAAGGAGGGGGGCGGTGGGGTCACATCTCACAAATCTGTTAGAATTCTCTGAAGAGGTAACAAGCAAGCTAGACAAAGGAGAGCCTGTGGATATGATCCATTTGGATTTCCAGAAGGCCTTTGACAAGGTGCCGCACAAGAAGCTGCTAAATAAGAGCCCATGCTGTTAGGGACAAGGTACTAGCATGGACAGACAATTGTCTGACTGGCAGAAGGCAGACAGTGGCAGTTAGGAAGGTAAATGTAATGTTGGCATTCATTTTAAGAGGGTTAGAATACATGAGCAGGAAAGCCATTCAGGACTGTGATGAGGAAGCATTTCTTCACCAAAGAGAGTTGTGAACCTGTGGAATTCTTTCCTCTAGGTAGCTGTTGTGGCCCGTTCATTAGATATATTCAAGAGGGAGCTGGACATGGTCCTTGTAGCTAAAGGGATCTAGGGGTAGGGGAGAGGGCAGGAAAGGGATTCTGAGATTGCATGATCAGCCATGATCGTATTGAATGGTGGTGCAGGCTCAAAGAGCTGAATGGCCTACTCCTGCACCAATTTTAGGACGTAGGACAGTACAGCACAGTACAGGCCCTTCGGCCCACAAAGTTGTGCTGACCTTTTACCCTAAACCTAAGGTCTATCTAACCTCCACCCCTATCTTATACTAACATCCATATGCCTATCTAATAGCCGCTTAAATGACCCTAATGAGGCCGACTCCACTACCCTCTCCGGCAATGCATTCCACGCCCCTACCACTCTCTGAGTAAAGAACCTACTTCTGACATCTCCCCTATATCTACCTCCACTCACTTTAAAACTATGCCCCGCGTAATAACTACCTCCACCCGAGGAAAAAGTCTCTGGCTATCCACTCTATCTATACCTCTGATCATTTTGTACACCTCTGTCAGGTCACCTCTCATCCTTCGTCGTTCTAAAGAGAAAAGCCCTAGCTCTCTCAACCTTTCCTCGTAAGACCTTCCCTCCTTTCCAGGCAACATCCTGGTAAATCTCCTCTGCAACTTTTCCAATGCTTCCAGAGCGTAATGAGGCAACCAGAACTGGACACAATACTTTAGATATGGCCGAACCAGGCTTTTGTATCGCTGAAGCATAACTTCGCGGCTCTTGAATTCAATCCCTCTATTAATGAAAGCTAACACACCATACACATTCTTAACAACTGTCTCCACTTGGGTGGCAGCTTTCAGGGAACTGTGGACATGAACCCCAAGATCCATCTGCTTCTCCACAATGCCAAGAATCTTTCCGTTAACCCTGTTTTGTGCTTTCAAGTTTGTCCTTCCAAAATGAATCACCTCACACTTTTCAGGGTTAAACTCCATCTGCCACTTCTCATCCCAGCTCTGCATCCTATCAATGTCCCTTTGTAACCTAGAACAGCCCTCTGCACTATCCACAACTCAACCCACCTTCCTATCGTCCGTGAACTTACTAATCCACCCTTCCACTCCTACATCCAAATCATTTACAAAAGTCAAAAATAGGAGAGGACCCAGAACAGATCCTTGTGGTACACCTCTCGTAACTGAGCACCACGTTAAATATTTTCTGTATGCTACCACCCTTTATCTTCTAAGGATCAGCCAATTCTGAATCCAATCTGCCACATTTCCCCGATCCCATGCCTCCTTACTTTCTGTATGAGCCTACCATGGGGAACCTTATCAAATGCCTTGCTTAAATCCATGTATACCACATCCACTGCTCTACCTTCATCCACGTGTTTGGTCACCTCTTCAAAGAATTCTATAAGGTTTGTGAGGCATGATCTACTCCTCACAAATCCATGCTGACTATCACGAATCAAACTGTGCCTATCCAAGTGATCATAAATCCTATCTGTCAGGGCTCTTTCCAATAATTTGCCCACCACTGATGTAAAACTAACTGGCCTGTAATTTCCGGGGTTATCCCTATTCCCTTTTTTGAACAAGGGAATGACGCTTGCCACTCTCCAGTCTTCCGGCACTGTACCCGTGGACAGTTAAGATGAAAAAATCATCAATTTTCTATGTTTCAATGTAATGTTCAGGTTATATAAGGCTCTCGTCAGACTGCATTTGAAACATTGTGAGCAGTTTTGGATCCTGTATTTAAGGAAGTATGTGCTGGCATTGGACAGGTTTCAGAGGAGGTTTACGAGAACGATCCCAAGTGTGAAGGGCTTGTTACATGCAGTGCGGTTGAGGACTCTGGCTCATACTCAATGCTGTTTAGAAGGATGAGGGAGGAATCCGATTGAAATTGAAATGGAGCCCCTAATAGAGTAGACGTGGAGAAGATGTTTTCACTAGTGGAGAGACTAGGTCCCGAGGGCAGAACCTCTGAATGAAAGGATGACCTTTTAGAACTGAGATGAGGAGAAATTTCTTCATCCGGAGGGTGGTGAATCTGTGGAACTCATTGCTGCAAGAGGCTGTGAGGCCAAGTCATTGAGTTTAAGTCATTCAAGACAGAGATAGCTAGGTTCTTGATTGGTAAGGAGATTAAGGGCTATGGGGAGAAGGCAGGATAATAGGGTTGAGAAACATCAGCCATGATCGAATGGCAGAGCAGACACAATGGTCTGAATGGCTGAAGTCAGCTATATGTTATGATGTCATTATCAACAGCCAACAGAAAACAAATCAGCAACTAATCTGAAAATGGGTGATTACATGCAAATACAAATCAGGAGCAGGAATGGGCCATTCAGACCCTTGAGACTGCTGCACGATTCGATAAGATCATGGATGATCTCTGGCTCCAACTCCACCTTTCTGCCAGTCTTCCATATCCCTTAACTCAGTCAAAGAATCGCTCTATTTCAGCATTAAACATTACCCAGCTTCTACTGTTCTCTGGGAAAGAGTGTTCCACAGACTCGACCCTCATGGATAATGTTCCCCACCCCAACCTACTCCCAGTTTCGGAAAGTTAGAAAAGCTGGTTGGCTGGGCTCCCCCAAAGCCTGAAGGTTTTGCTGCCAAAATAGAACAATCCAGTCTTTGGCCCCACATCACCCAATGTGTGGTCGGCCACCTGTGGGTTTTCAGCAGCTTGATGGACAGCATCCTCTGGGTTCGCGAGATCTTCTGGCTCACGGCTCCTCTACCTTCTGTTTCACTCATTTTGTACAAGCAGGTATTAAAAATTGCGCGGCCGAGCTGCAAAATGACTACTCTAATTACCTCAACAGGCAACGTTTAAACAACTAGTAGTGGAACGCGAGCTTCATTTGGTTGACAAAACTGATCTTGCATTTTCAATGCCTGTGTATCTGTTTACACAAAGTTAAAGATCTAAAGTAGCTAAGATGTCTATTTTTAAATTGACACAATGAGTGGCAGTGTTTGATTGACAGGCATCACATGAGAGGCATCACATATTTCAAGTACAATATTAAATACCTGTCTGTTTAGTTGTCACCTTGGGACCAGGGCTATCCCCATAGCTCAACAGCTCCTAGCGTGAACAAAATTGACTCAAATTGATCAAAATTATAGGAGGTCTGAATTGTTTTTGTTATATTTCTTCATGGGATGTGGGCACATATGGCTAGACAAGCATTTATTGCCCAGAGTGCAGTTAAGGGTCAACCACATTTTCTGTGGATCTAGGGTCACACGTAGACCAGACTAGGCAAGGTCAGCAGTTTTCGTTCTGTAAAGGATGTTAGTGAAGTTGGGTTTTTTTGACAATCAGCAGTGGTTACATGGTTGTAATTAACGTAGAAAAATGGTGCAGGAATAGGCCAGTCAGTTGTTCATATCTGCTTCATACATTACGATCATGGTTGATCATACAACTCAATAGCCTGTTCCCACTTTTCCCCAAAATTGTTTGATCCTTTTTACTCCAAGTGCTACATTCAGCTCCTTGTTGTAATTGTATAATGTTTTGACCACAATGAAACATGGCATATGCTAATGTCCTCCTTTCTTCAACATCCATCCCTATAAACATTGGTGTTTTAAACAAAACACTGCAATTAGGCCTGCTTTTTATTCCATATTACACTGCAATGGAGCTGTGTGAGAGCTCATACCTAAACTCTTAGCCCACAGCAGGGAATACTGACAAAAATGGGAATGGGGTGGAAGCTGGCATAAATCCACCATTATAACAGCTTTCCAACATGCCTTGACTTGGTGGAAGTCTGGGCTCTGACGTGGCATGTGTGACTCTCACGAGTGTTCCTTTAGGCAATGGAATGTTGACCCAGTTGTGTTTCTCCTGATCTTTTTGAAAATCAAATAAACATGCACACAGTAAGTGCAGATCAAAGTTCGTGGGTGCTTTTATTCGAAGGAATTAGAATCGTGATTTATTGCATATGGAATTCTGCCTGTTGATCCATATTTGAATAGAAAAAAATAACAAGAACAATAATTTATCACCTACAGTCACATAGTCACAATACAAACACCATCTTCAAATATCACACCTTGTAGACAATGACAGTAAGTAATAACCAAAACTAATCTTTCAAAAGTTTTATTAATATATATCTTTGCAGTTTGACATTTTTGCAATGAATTCTGCTACGAATACTGTACAGAAGCAGGGAGTTCAGAGCTCTGCTTATTATTCATTCTCTACATAATTCTACATTGTATTCCCTTCAAACTATACAATTACTTACATCCCCAACCCAGTAGGTCATTTACATTGAGTTCCAGTTGGGTACTAAAACATGCATAGATTTATAATATACAGTCAGAGATTGCAAGTGATTCTCATGCATTTTGTAAATTATTACAACATGATTTTCAAGCTACATAATGTTTGCAGCGAAAATAAAGCACTACAGGCCCCTGGACTGGAATTATTTATAGCACTTCAACTTTGTACAAGTTTGTTCCAATGGACATGAGCAAGCAGCCTGGTACTAGTGACATGTCAAGGCAGGATCAGGATCTTTGAAGCATAATGCCCAAGAGTTGGGTCATTTTAGGCACTGGAGTGTGAATATTGGTGTGAGAAAGCAGAAAAAGGAAAGGACCTCCCTACCCGACAGCCCCACACCCCACCCTCACCTATAAAAGATGGCTTCTCATTACAGCCACAGTTATGATGTTGTTGGTAGCAAAGAATCAAGCAACATCCAGAGTATGGCCCATTGCACTAAGGTATACACACGCAAACCTGCTGACTATTGCTCCTTTCTCCAACTTTCATTGTTTTAATTATCTTGTGGCTGTTCACTATTTTTCCTGAGCCTTGCGTCGCAGGTTGATTACACTTGTCACATTCATTATGGCAAATAAGGTACAGATGGGATAGGATGAGATAGTGTGCAATGACATGGTAATGGGATCAGATTGTAATATATCGAATGGAATGGGATGAGATGGGATGGGCTGAAACTGTAATCTATAGTATGGATGGTACAGTGTCAGATGGTCTGGTAAAGTATGGTACATAGTTGCTGATTACAAAGTTTCCTTTGTGCCCTTTCTTATTCCACCCTTCATAAAATTGCATCTCAGCAAAAGTCTGCTTTGTATCCCAACTCATACCAAACCCTGTTCACCTATCACCATCACATGGAGCTACAATAGCTCTTGGTCCTGCAGGATTTTAACAGTCTTGTTCCTTGTTCCCTTCTCATCCTTCACTTATCCCCTTGCCTCCTGCTATAACATGTTTCAGCTTTACAAACCTCCTCCAATTCTGCCCCGTTTTCGTCACTCCATCATTGATGACCATGTCTTCAGTGACTTGGGATCTAACCTCTAGGATATCCTCCTTGCCATTTCTCTTCCTTTTTTAGAGCTCCTTAAAAGCATACCTCCTTAATCAAGCTTTTAGTCATCTGTCCTAGCTTTGCTACTGACTTGGTATTATATTCTTACGGTTAGCATTTCCGTCAGGTGCTCTGCAGCACTTTAGATGCAACATAAATGCAAGTTGGGGGAGTTGTTGTATGTTATTGGCGGCAGCACATAAGCTTCCAAACTGCTTGCAGTATGTGTCAGCCTGATGCCAGGCTCACAGAAGAACTGCACTTTACTGATGTGTTTTTTCAAATTCAGTTGATAGTTTTGCAAAATGCACTAGGATTACAATTTCGGGTCTAAAGAAAGACCACAGGCTCCATTCACCAGTTGCATTTCATAACTTTCTATTGTATCAAAATACTATAAGAACGGAGCTACTCAAGGGTTTCTCATAGCAATTGTATGTTAGCAGCCACTAGTCACAACAGGGTCTCAGTAAATTATACACTATATGTTTTGAAGTGTCTGCAGATCTGAACATTTTCAAGTTTGAAAGATGAGAAAACAAAAATATAGCTTACTGGAAAGTTCCAACAGAGACTCACATGATGTTGAATGAGAAAAGACAGGAGATATCATTGCACTTCCAGGCAGCAGATGCATAAACACACCATCGCCCTCCAAGATGGGCAGCAGCCCAGCTGAGAGATACAACACTGTTCCTTCACTGTTATTGGGTCAAAATCTTGGAACCCTTCACTTGACCAAAATATGGAAGTACCATTAGCACACAAGCTACGTGGTTGATGCTGTAAATCTGTTCTTTACCATTTTAATCATATGTTTTTGTTTGGATTTGTGGGTTTGTTTTTTGGCAAGTTATGTTCTTTCCCCTTACGATCTAAAATGGTTCTGCATCACATCAAATTATTCCTTAGTGTTCTACATTCAAGTACCATCCTATGTTCTATGCAACCTGTCCTTGTAGTTCAACCTTTTCAGCTCAGCGCCATTCTCCAGAATCTTTGTTGCACATCTTTCAGAGGTGTTGTCCAGTACTGGGTTGAACCAGAGCTTGGTATAGAGTGAAACCCTTTGCAGTTCAGTTCTCTTAAGATAAAGGGCAACATTGAAAAGATTTTCAAACTTTTTTTTGTATCTGTTCACTAGTTTGTTATGATTTCCAATCTTGGGCCTTTAAATCTCCTGTTCTTATCCCATTCCAAACTTCACATTAGGACATAGAACAGTACAGCATAGGAATGGGCCCTTCGGCCCACGATGTTGTGCCAAACATGATGCAAAATTAAACTAATCCCTTCAGCCGGCCTTTGGTCCATAACCCTCCATTCCTTGCATATTCATGTGTTTATCTTAAAAGTCCCTTAACCACCCCTATCGTATCTGCCTCCACCACCCCCTGGCAGCATGTTCCAGATACCTACCACTTTCTGTGTAAAAGACTTGCCCCTCACATCTCCTTTGAATGTTCCCCCGCATTTTAGACATTTCAACACTGGGAAAAACATTCTGACCATCAACCCTATCTATGCATCTCATAAATTTATAGACTTCTATCAAGTTTCCACTCAGCCTCTGCCACTTCAGAGAAAACAACCTGACTTTTTCTAGCCTCTCCTTATAGTTCATACCCTCTAATCCAGGCAGCATCCTGGTAAACCTCTTCTGCACCCTCTCCAAAGCCTCCACATCCTTCCTATAATGTAACGACCAGAATTGAACCAATACTCTTAAGTGTGGCTTGACCAAAGTCTTACTAAGCTGCAATATGACATCCTGACTCTTGCACTCAATTCCCCAACCAATAAAAGCAAGCATGCCATACACCTTCTTTCCCACCCTATCTATGTGCATGCCCACTTTCAGGGAACTGTGGACTTGAATCCCAAGATCCCTCTGGTACATCAATGCTGTTCAGTCTGTCTCCTTCCAGGAAGTGTATACTTTTCCTTAACATTTGATCTCCCAAAGTGCAGCACCTCACACTTCCCCAGATTATACTGCATCTGCCATTTCTCTGCCCATATCTGAAACTGATCTATATCCCACTGTACCCTTTGACAACCTTCTACATTATCCACATTAAATAGTAAATACTCTGATCCATTTTTCTCTTCAGTTTAAAGAGATGACTTTACATTTCCTCAAACTGAGGTTCATCTGCTACAGTTTGGCCCAAACACTTCAGCTATTAATGTCTCATTGCAACACCTTCCACCCAACAACTCAATTTACAGTGTCTCCTGAGACATCACCCACATACCTGGAGACACAGCTGTCCATTCCCCTCAGAATTTTTGCAAGAAGAATGTATTTCTGGCTGGATGTAAGATTCAAACCATATTGTGGTTGCTGCTGCTAAAAGGTGCCCTTACTCCAACGTCCACATGACCATAAGATACATAAGTAGGCCGTTCAGCCCATCAATTCTGCTCCACCATTCGATGAGATCATGGCAGATCTGATAATCCTCAACTCCACCTTCCCACCTTTTCCCCATAACCCTTGATTCCTTCATTGATTAAAAAGCTATCCATCTCAGCCCTGAACACACTTAATGACCCAGCCTTAGCAAACTCCTACAGTAAAGCATTCCACAAATTCACTACCTTCTGAGAAAAGAAATTCCTCCTCATCTGTCTTAAATGGGTAGCCATTTACTCTGAGATGATGCCCTCCAAATTCATCCTGTCAAGTCATTGACCATCTTGTGTGCTTTTGACAGGTTGCCTCTCATTCTTCAAAACTTCAAAGGACTACAAGCCCAAATCACTCAACCTCTCCTCCTAAGACGGTCCCTCACTACCTTGGATCAGCTTCGTTAACTTTCTCTGGACTGCCTCCAATGTCAAATATATCTTAGATAAGGAGACTAAAACTGTTCAGAGTATTCCAGTTGTGGTCTGACTAGTACCCTGTATAACAAGACTCCCCCTCCCACTCCCTTGGCGACATGTCTACCCTGGGCCTCCTCTAATGAGGTCACACATAAACTGGAGGAACAACACCTCACATTCTGCCTCAGGAGCTTACAGCCTAATGGCCTCAACACAGAATTTACCAGCTTCAAAATCTCCCCACCCCCCAGCCTCATCCATGTCCAGCCCTCCCTCTCATTCCCACCTCCTTGACCTGATACAAACCATCCATCTTCCTTCTCACCTATCTGCCCCACCCTTCCCATTGACCAATCTTCAACGCCCCCAACCTGCCACCTTTCCCACATATCACCACCCCACCTATCTCGCCTGACCCCCACCCCACTCCCTCAATTTATTTCTTCCCCCTCCCCAGCCCTGATGAAGGGTCGACACCTGAAATGTTGACTTTCCTGTCCCTCTGTGCTGCAGCCTTTTGTAGCTTTTCTCCAAGTATAGTATTCCACTCCTCAATTCTTCCTGCTAAATTATATAACATCACATTTTCTCATACTATACTCCATCTGCAAAGTTCTTACCCACTCGTTTAACCTGTCTATATCCCTCTGTAAACACTTTTGTATCATTTTCACTACTTCCCTTCCCACCAATTTTTGTGTCATTTGCAAACTTGGCAATAGTTCATTCACTTTCCTCATCCAAGATATTGAAATATATTGTGAATAACTGTGGCCTCAACACTGACCTGTGGCATTCTACTCGTTTCAGGTTGCCATTCTGAAAATGCCACCTTCCCACGTCTGCCTTCTATTACAACAAAAACAAAGTTGCTGGAAAAGCTCAGCAGGTCTGGCAGCATCTGTGGAGGAGAAAACAGAGTTAACGTTTCGGGTCCGGTGACCCTTCCTCAGAATTGATAACTTCTATTAATTAGCCAATTCTCTATCCATGCTAATAGGGTACCTCCAACACCATAGGCTTTTATTTTATTAAACAGCCTAGCACATATGGTACCTTAACATATTCCTTTTGGAAATCCAAATATATTACATCCACTGCTTCCTCTTTATCTACCCTGCTTGTTCCCTTTTCAAAGAATTCTAGTAAATTTGTCAGGCATGATTTCCCCTTCATGAAGCCATGCAGTCTCTGCTTTATCATACTATACATTTCCAAATGCTTTGCTATTACATCTTTCATAACAGACTCTATCATGTTCCCAATAAGTGATATGGAGCTAACTGGCTTATAAGTTTTTTTTGTCTCTTTCCTTTTTAAATAGGGTATTACTTTGGCAATTTTCCAATCCTCTGGGTCTTTTCCACAATCTAAGAATTCTGGGAAGATTAGTACCAAGTCCATTCGCTATCTCTGTTGCTACTTTCTTTAATATCCTAGGACACATCCCATCAGGTCTTTAATTAATCTTGTCTCACCAAACAATACCAATAATGACCATTCAAAAAGGTCAGTCCCATCTCTGGAAAAAGAATGTTTTAAAACTCCTTAGCAAAACGTGACAGAAATGTTCTCGGCTGTTATTTATTCCACTATTCAAGCTTTTTTTATCGCTTTAGTAATGAATAAAAAGACTACAAGTCAAATGAGACAGCAAATTACACCCTGCACTTGTACCAATGTAATGACGAATGTTAGCCCGTGTGGATCTGGTTTCAGCAAGAGGCCAGTGTAGTGTTCACCCATTGTGGGCCACGTGCGGTTTGGGCCCAGAGTGAGCCCAAGTGATTTTGGCCTAGTGTGATGTGGTTCCAGTGCACTTTGGGCCCAATAAGGTGTAGACCTAGTGTGGCACAGGACCAGTGTCATGCAGCCTCAATATATCACAGGCCAGAGTGGTGTGTGCCAGTATGGTGTGAGCCTAATACAGTCTCGGGCCTTGTGAACCCAGTGTGAGAGTCCAGTGTGAGCCTGGTACTTTCCCAGTGTGAAAATAGTGTGGACTCACTGTAAGCCATAAAACATTCTTTTAAAACAAACTGGAAGGTTAACAAAGATGAAATTTAGCATCTTATTATAGTTTTAATTGTGATTGAGTGTGGAAGGACTTTGCATTGAATCAGAGAATTGTAGCGGTGCTCCTGTATCATGTAAACACTTTGGGCTGAATTCTTGTAATTCAACTACAAAGCGCAGTGCTTACCCAGTTCACCACATGGCAAGTTGTTGCAAGTGGAAGATGGAAAAAGTAGTTCAACACAGGCACCTGAAAGCTGAGTGAACAGGATGAATAATTAGCATATCTTTAACAAATTTGATGGAAGTTAATGAGCAGGACAGTGTCCGAAACAGGAGGTGTAAGCTTGAATCAAAAATTGTCAAACCAAATTTTGGCAATTCAATGTCAAAAGTTCAGAAAGCAAAGAGTGTGTGTGAGAGAGAGGGGAACAGAAAGAGTATGAGAAGAGTGAGAAAGATTAGGAGAGAATCAGACAAAAGGGAAAAAAGATCAGTTTTTCATATGAGGCTTCACACATGTAAAAGCTAATTTTCAGTGTCAGAAAGGTTGGCTAGGAGTAACTAACACTTATCATACCATTGAAAAGGGTATTAGGCTGATTGAGACAAAGTTTAGACATTGGCACAAGTTTAGACTATGTTCTTGATGCCAATAGAGGAACTGCACTGTTCAGTGCAGTGCTGCACTGGTGGTACCTGGACAAAAACATTTGGATAATTGTGATAAACTACTCATCGTTGCCTTGATGAAAATTGTGTACTATTTCAGCGAGGCCATTAGCCTCTGCATTACTGTTATAATAAATTCTTTAATCCAAGATATTCACATTCAAGTATTTCCCTGTTTTTATTCCAATGACGTTAGTTAGTGGAGCCTGCAGCAAAGCATGTTATGTTGTATTAATCCTCTTTGTGAAAATATTAGAAACATTCAACACTTATTTGCTTAAAGCTTTCAAAATTAATTCCCTCTTAACCTTTTTAACGCTTAGTAAAAAGCTCAACTTTCCACGAAGAACGGCTAAATAATGGGATGGTATTACTGTAACTGGGGCCTAACCAATGTCTTGTGTGAATTCACCCGCACCTCCTTTAAATGCACTGCTTATTTCTGAAATACAGAATTATATTAATCATTTTTATGCGCTTTGCTTCCTTCCCCAACCTGGGAACACGCCTATCTTCATTTCAAGCAGCTCGCTGATGCATTTTGCCCATCTTCTCTCGACCTCTCACATACACACGTATGGGAATGCAAACTCATAGCTTCTAGCCCAAAGGGAGGTAAACTACCTTGTGTCACAACTACTCCAAGTTTCTGCCACTGTCTTTTTCCAAAACTTGAACTTTATGTATTCCAGTATTCCACTGCATCATCCTTCAACTGGCTTTCTTCAATCTGTGTTCTGGGATTTTCTTTGGATTATTTTGATTCTAACTTAATATCATTCCTATTGTGGATCCAGCCAAATTAATTGCATCAATAAACATACAAGGGAGGTGACACCTTATGGTATTATCACCAGACTATCAACACAGAGACCCACATAATGTTCTGGGTACCCAGGTTCAAATTCGACCACAGCAGATGGTAAAATTGAATGCAATTTTAAAAACCTGGAATTAAGAGTCTAATAATGACCATTGATTGTCAGGAGAAAGGCATCTAGTTCACTAATGTCCTTTAGGGAAGGAAAATGCTGGTCCGGTCTGGCCTACATGTCACTCCAGACCAACAGCAAGATGCTGACTCTTAACTGCCCTCTAAGCAATCTGGATGGCCTAGCCATGTATGGCTTTTAAAAATACAAGAACAACACTATCTAAGTACTTTCAAATGTTTGGTGATATAACTTTTGAAAAATGTAGAAAGGTTTTTTTCTTCTGGCACTTCCTTCATGAAATGATTTGAAATTGCAGACAGAGCATATTGTGTGAGTGTGACTGTGGCTAAGAAATGTTGAACCGTAACATCAGCAGCAATAATAAACTCTGTTCCAAGAAACAGCTTTTAAGCCCTGGCCTACGGCATTTCCAATATTCATTTGTAGGAACTGAATCCCTTTCAGATTGTAATGGAGAAACTGTAAAGATCAACCAATTTCTGAAGGGTCTAGGCCCAAAACGTCAGCTTTCCTGCTCCTCTGATGCTGCTTGGCCTGCTGTGTTCATCCAGCCCCACACCTTGTTATCTCTTGATCAACCGATTAGATTACTTTTAGTGATTTATAGTGTTTGTCGCAGAACTAACCAATTCAATTTTTGTCTTTTTGGGATCAGTAGAGGTTTTGATCACATAGTTCTTGGCTTCTCTGAGCTTAAACTGCATTCATACATTCAAGGAATTATGCAATGATACAAAATGGAAGCGGTCTATTCAGCCCATTGTATGCACTGCCAGCTCTTTGCCCAAGCTTTGCAATTAATCACATTCCACCGCATTTCCCCATATCGTGGGGAGGTTTTCCCCTTCAAGAACTTATTCTGGTTCCTGACCCTTCCTCCACTGAAAGGTTGCTCTTCATTTGCCCTATTAATGGCCTTCTTCTGTGCTGTAACCATTCAGGCCATCCTGTCTGCTCCACCTCTCCATGGGAGCAATTCCCCTTGTGCTGCTTCTCGGCCCCTTCTTCCTTTTCAGATAATGATGCTTTTTGAAAGCCTCGAATTAACTGCTCCAACACATTCTCAGACAATGCAAAAAAAATCCTAACCACTCACTGAATGAAAAAACTTTTCTACATGTCACCATTGCTTCTTTTACCACTCACCTTAAATCATATTCTCTCATTCCCAATCTTTCAGTCAATGGGAAATAAAAAACAAAAGAACTGCAGATGCTGTAAATCAGGAAACAAAACAGAAATTGCTGGAAAAGCTCAGCAGGTCTGGCAGCATCTGTG